>VXBI01013930.1:253890-485364 GCA_013397375.1 Toxostoma redivivum
TGCTAATTGAGTTTGTAAAAGCTTCTGCTGATTCCTGACTGGCTGCTGGCTTATCTTGCCATCACTCAGCCTCACATAGAACCTTGCTGTAATCTGTGTCAGTGCAGGTGATAGTTTGTTCACAGCTCTTCTATCTGCATTTGGTTCATACCTTGAGGATTTAGAGCCAAGGTGGTGGACAGAAAGAGATTTCCTGTTGGTAAAATTGTGTATGATAAAGCTGAAGGAGGTGGGATAAAGATATTCTCATCTCATATAGTAATCATATAGCATATTCCAAATGAGGCAGATAATGTTCATAATTTTTGTTCTGCATGTTCTTCACTAAGAAGAAAACAGATGGATGTTTTCTTCTGAATGCCTACATTGATAAAAGCACTTCAATAATATGAACAAAAACAAATGATGCTTCACTCTGCTGCTACTGAGAAACTGAGGGCTACTTGGAACATGATGTAGCCCTGTTTCTATTCTGTGAAAGCTCGTTTGGATGGATGTTTGTGTCATTTACTGAAATTTAATTTGCAAACAAGATTTACTTCAGCTGTGTTTTGAAGTACTAATGCATACAGAGATCAAAAAACCCAAGAGATTTTGGAGTTATTACTGCTCTTCCATGAGACTGTGAATCTATAAAAAATTACTTCAGAAAATTAGAAAATTGCATATTAAGTATGTTTCAGTCATGCATAAAATTATTCTTGTTGTGGTTATCAAGCTGTCAGCATTTTGGTTTTCTAAACATATGAATGAGAGAAGCTTTCTTCAGAAAATTCTAACCAGTTACACCACTGCTTTCCTGCCCTACCTTAAAAAGAGAAAATATCTTTCTGTTTATATTGATTATGGTTAAAAAATTGGCTGTTAAGGTACAAAATATGTCAACTAGGTATTTCTAGAATAGAATTATTAACTCAGATTTCTACCATAATCTTGGGAGAAGAGATTGCCTTGTATACTTCAATTATTAATATAACTGTTGTTGTAATGGGGTTTTTTTTTACTGTAAAACTCTTGAACAGTTGTCAAAGAGATGCAAACTTTAATTGGTTTTGGTTTTTTTGTGTCCAGGTCAAAAGCTAGACAGCATGCTTCATGGTACAGGAGTGAAGACAAATTCTGACCAAAAGAAACAAGGAAATGGAGTAACACTTGCTCCAGAGGACACCTTGCCTTTTCTTAAATGCTACTGCTCAGGACATTGTCCAGATGATGCTATTAACAACACATGCATGTAAGTCTTGCATTCGGGATAGAGAGGCTCTTTGAAGAATATCATTTTGGGTTTTGAGAGAGCAAACAACCTGTGGAGGCTGACCCAGGTTCTCTCAGGTGATCTGACCATAACTGATTCTGTTCTATGAGTGCTAAAACCCATGGTCATCTCTGTTTTCACCACACCTTAGAACAATTTGCAACTGGTCATTTTAAGCCCAGCAACTGCTTTGAAGGACAGAGGTTTTAAGTAACCCTGTGGTATTTTATAGCTGGGTGAGTATTAAGTGACCCAAATCTAAGCCTTCTGACATGACCACCTGTTTGCTTATTTCTTCACCTAGCAGTCAAAAAGGTAGTGTAATGTAAACAACATGGCCATTTACTGAGAATTCTTCTTGTTACATGTGTGGTAGTTATAGATGTGGAGGAAAGGCAGGGGAAAATAAAGAAAAGCCTGTGGACATGTAGAGACAAGAGGCAAGTTTTATCTTTGATAGGTATAAGAATCTTAAAAGACTCGTGTACAGATTATGTGCTTGATTAAGGTGTTTTTTCTTTCTATGTCCTGAAACGTCCTTGTTTTTCTTTTTTTCTGCATTTGCTTTTTTTCTCTCCATTTGCAATTCCATATTCAAGGCCCTTCTGTTTTCTTCTTAAGAATTAATATACACAATTGAAAACATTACTTGCTCCTGTGCTTTGAGTCTTCACTTTAACATAGGTTTCAGTCTCTCTAAGGTGTCCCTTGGCAGTTTTTGTGGAACCCAAGGAGGTAGAATAAACACTGCTGTGTTTTTAAGATAAACACAGGCAGTAACTTACAAACAGTTTTGAACTGAGAAAATGTTCCAGTATTTTGTCTTTCAAGCCTCTTGGTATTTATTTATTGGTTTGTATTGCCCTCTAGTGTGTGCAGTCTGTATAGCCCTTACTAATTTTTGTCTGACCTAGCAACTGATAGGCCATTATGCTGCTAATAAAGCTATTAGTTAAAAACACACAGTGTCTACGTGCAGGGTACCTTATGGCATTATGCCTTCCCCATCTGCATTTCTTTGAATTAATGTAAATAGATTTTTGGCAAACAAAATTATTTCTAAATTGGTTTTCCTTAGTATCTCTGAGGGAATGAATGAATATATGTGAGAAAGCATCCCTGTAGTGTTCTATTTGTGAATATTGTGTGGGTCTTTTATTCTCAAACTGGATGGTAACCACTGTATTAAAGAGTTTTTTTAGAAGCTTTCATTCTAGAGTTTTTAATGGGTTCATGGTCAACTAATGCTGAATATTAAATGACAGACATGCTGGTAAAGCACGTGTGGTATGTTTATTGCAGAACTAATGGGCATTGCTTTGCTATCATTGAAGAGGATGAACATGGAGAGCCCACGCTTGCTTCTGGCTGCATGAAGTATGAAGGTTCAGACTTCCAGTGCAAGGTGAAAAAATTAGATTTATACCCATGCCTTACTTTACTTCATTATTATGCCCTTCCATTTTTAATATATGGCATTCTGAAGATGTTTCTAAAGCAAATACTGCTACTCTGATGAGTATAAGAGAAAAATTTCTAAAGGGATTGGGTTTTTGTCTTAAGAATGGTATTTAGCATATGGCTAACTGGTTTTGACTAAGCCCAAGACTTTTCCCATATATGAAATAGCAACTTAAGTAGAAACCATCTATCTCTGTGCAACAAATAAAAAATGTTCCATGAAATACAAAAAAATGCAGTATCTAATGTAGGCACTCAGAGATTGATTATGTCTGTCTGCCAGCCACTGCAGAGTGGTTTCATACATTAACGTGGTTGAAGTGCCTTGTAAATAAAATAGCTTACACTTTTGTCTGTGCTATGTTGTCCTGTCTCTGTTTTAGCTTCAAAATCTAAATGTTCATTGAATTCTCCTTCAACAGGACTCTCCTAAAGCGCAATTACGTCGAACGATTGAGTGCTGTCGTACTGATTTCTGCAATCAGGATTTGCAACCAACATTACCACCTCTTGATAGTACAGGTACACATCTCCTGTATGTTCACGCTGCTAAGAAATGCTTTGGAGGTTCTGTTCTTCCTGATCAACAGTAGAATATGTAATTACAGTATTGCACCCATCTGGTTCTTCCCTTATTAAGTAATTTTTATGTGAAGATCTGTACTACATTTTCTATTTTCAATTTTCCTTTTTTGCTACTTTCAGGTTAATCTTTTCCTCGATCAATCACTCATGGCATTTTTTTTCTTGTTCTTAGTGCATTCATATCTTGACTGCATGTGATCTTCCGATCTGTTTTTATTCTGTTTCCATAGTCTGATCTCTTTTTAAGATGTTTTTCTTAATCTCTGCTGTGCTTTTACCATTATGAATGTGATAAAAAAAAAAACTATTCAGACCTTGTTAACACCTCTTTATTGCAAATTCATTCTCTTCTTTCTGTTGTTCCTAGCGAAAATAGTTTGTTTTCATGCACTTACTCATTCATTGCTAGGCAAGTTGTACTGGTCTAACTGTTGTTTTGTATCTTCTCAGAATCCTACTGCTCTGAGTCCTTAATTTCTATTTCTAACAAACTAGCAAGAGTCAACCAAAACCAACAACTCCAAAATTTCAAGCTAAATCTTTCTTTCTTTTTTTTTTCCTTTTTGTTGTCATCCAAATGAATTTATCTTTACTTTTGTGGTATAAATACTTACTTCAATACACAGTATATGAAACCATACCTAAGTAAACTGTTTACAATATATGTTTAATTAATAGACTTTGGAAACTCTCTCTTTTTTTTTTTCTTTCTATTTTTTTCTTTTTTTTGTCAAATAGATGGACTTTTTGATGGCAGCATTCGTTGGATGGCAGTGTTGATTTCTATGGCAGTCTGCATAATTGTCATGGTCATCTTATTTAGCTGCTTTTGTTACAAGTAAGAAAGCAATTTCTTTATCGGCAACATGTTTAGTTTTGCAAACGAATGTAAACAGAACAGTTATTTCGCAAATGGACTCAATCATATGTAGATTAGAAACAGTAATTTCACATTTCTGTGGGTAGCCATTTCCATCACTAGGTAGAATGAAATGTTCATGGCAGAGAATTTAAGTGAATTTGATCCTTCCTCTGGCTACAAAGTATTTACAGTTTTGTAAGCTACAGATGTGCTTTTTATGCTTTTGAGTCTTCAGTCACTTTCAGTAGTTAAATTTCATCTGCTTCTGAGATTTTCTGCTGTTTCAAAACTAAGTAATTGTCCAGCTGAGTTAGGGCAGTTCATTCAGGTGTGTCTGTCAGCCCCAGCCCTGTGCTGGCGGTGATCACTGTTCTAGCAGTTTCCAAGGCTTGTGTCAGCCTCAGCTGCTGTGGTTCAAGGTTCTGTCTGTTCATTTAACCCAAAATCAGCAATGTTGTGCTAGTAACTCTGGCTGAGAGCAGAGTATTAAAAATGCTGGATTTCCACCTGACTGATAATCAGTCAGCTGACACACCTGTATATGCATTACAATAGCTTCTGAATACGAAACAGCTATGTAAGTTACATTTCAGGAAAAGGAAAAATACAGTAAAATCTGCTGCTCTGTTTTTTCTTTTGAGAAAATGCGTATATTTAAATAGCTCCTTTCCTAGATCAGTTTGTTACATATTTTAAGTGTTTTGGAGTTCTTAACTTCTGTTACTTTGCAGGCATTACTGTAAGTCGATGGCAAAGAGGCACTGTTATAATCGTGACCTGGAACAAGATGAAGCATTTATTCCAGCTGGGGAGTCATTAAAAGACCTTATTGACCAGTCACAGAGTTCTGGGAGTGGATCAGGACTACCACTGTTGGTAAGTCAGAAGCGTAAGATTTTTCTTCATTGAATTTCTCTCTATCACATACAAAGTTTGGTTTGGATCTAATGCCTAGAACAAAGCAGTTTGTTCATACAAAATGCTAACTATTTTATATGCCATTATGATGAAAGGTGAAGTACAAACTGAACATGTTTAAAGCCCATTTTCACATTATTAAAATGAATTAGGTATGTTACAAAATCTGTTGGCATCAGCAGAATTGAAATAAAACTTAGAGCCTACAGCCATTAAGATAAAAATACAAGAACTGGATAATGTAAGTATCAGATTGAGTGAACTCAGAGATTTTATTTTCTTAGTATTCACTGACCATTAAAATAGAAAAGCCAGAGAGGGACTTCTCACAAGGGCATGTAGAGATAGGACAAGGGGAAATGGCTTTAAACTGAAAGTTGATTTAAATGGGATATTCGGAAGAAATTCTTCACTGAGGATGTTGAGGCACTGGAGCAGGATTGCACACAGAAGCTGTGGATGCTCCATCCGTGGCAGTGTTCAAATTCAGTATTCATGGAAGTTTGAGCAACCTGTTCTAGTGGAGAGTGTCCCCACCCATGACAGAGGGCTTGGAAGCAGGTGATCCTTAGGGTCCTTTCCAGCACAAACTATTTTGTGATAATTATTCATAATTTTGTTCATTCACCATCCTATATAATATTTGCATAAAAATCAGCCAGTGGAACAGATGACTATTTATAAATCAGAAACAAAATACAAGGGAGCATACCCTTCAGTTAGAAGTTGAGTTGACTTAAATCTTTTCAGGTTTTTTTATACCTTGGAGGCAGGAATAATGAGTCCAAAACTGGAATGTAAAACATTTCATTGAACAGATTTTAGCATGGGATTAAACTTTAAAGTAATGCAAATTTGACAAGCAGCCTAACCAGGTACTTTTGGTAAACTGCTGTGTTTCCCTCTTCCATCTTATGTCCTCTTCTTTCTTTTTTTTTTTTTTTTTTTTTAATTTTTTGTCTTCCTTAGGTTCAGCGCACTATTGCCAAACAAATTCAGATGGTGAGGCAAGTTGGAAAAGGACGATATGGTGAAGTGTGGATGGGCAAATGGAGGGGTGAAAAAGTGGCAGTCAAAGTGTTTTTCACCACAGAAGAAGCCAGCTGGTTCCGAGAAACAGAGATTTACCAGACTGTTCTCATGCGACATGAAAACATCCTCGGTGAGGCAGCAGAGCTTTGCTGGGCTACTGGAGGTGGGGTGAGGGAGGAGGAGGAGGAGCTCTTACTGGGGGGCTTGAGGAGTCTAAGGCAGCTTCTGTGGAATCACCAGATGTGTTATTCCCTTAATGTGTTAATAAATGTTACTGAAAGGGTAAAATCTTGCTGCTCTTGGTTGGAAATGTGTCTGCAATCTCTTTGCTGGAAGGCTGGACTGGTAACCTTACGTACAGTTAGAATCAGAGCTTCTACATGGTTAGTTTTCATAAGAGGAACACATATCTTCTGCTACAGTACAAGAAAATACAGCTTTAGGAATTATCACTAAATCTACTGCACAAAATTTTATGTACAAATAAATAGTAACTTGGTTTATACATTTCATAGGTTTCATAGCAGCAGATATTAAAGGCACTGGCTCCTGGACACAGCTTTACTTGATCACGGATTATCATGAAAATGGATCATTGTATGATTTTCTGAAGTGCACTACGCTGGACAACAGGGCTCTGCTCAAACTGGCCTATTCTGCTGCGTGTGGCCTGTGCCACCTGCACACAGAAATCTATGGGACACAAGGCAAGCCAGCAATTGCACACAGGGACCTGAAGAGTAAAAACATCTTGATAAAGAAAAATGGAACCTGCTGCATTGCAGACTTGGGTCTTGCAGTGAAGTTTAACAGGTAACAAATCCTCTCATGGGAAAACTTTCATGTCATTTTTTGCCTAATGCACCAGATACCCAGCTTAAAAAGGAAGATGGAATAATTTGGTTGTGTGCTTTTGGGTTTTTTTTTTTTCCGTTTTGAGAGTAAAATGTTCTTGAACGCTGGTAGACATCATGATGAAAATAGGTTTTAAGAAACAATGAAAAACTCTTCTTACGGAAAATAAAAGTTTTGTAGAGGAAATGAAGACTGATATTTTAATTCAAAACTAGCCTTTCATAGGAATTGCAGCCATATAAATTCTTTCATAGAAAATTTTAACTGCATATAGGCAGTTGAAACTTAATTGAACATGTGATACTATAATAGTATTATTAAATACTTTTATTAGTTTAAACTCTGTGGAGACAGAGAATTGTCTTTTTGATGGTTGTGCCATACAGGGTTTCATACCTTGTAACACTCCACAATTCAGTAACTTGTTAATGTTTTCATACAGTGACACAAATGAAGTTGATGTTCCCTTGAACACTAGAGTGGGAACGAAACGTTACATGGCTCCAGAAGTCCTGGATGAAAGCCTGAATAAAAACCATTTCCAGCCATACATCATGGCTGACATCTACAGTTTTGGGCTGATCATCTGGGAAATGGCTCGGCGCTGTGTCACAGGAGGTAAACTTTTAAATATTTATATAAAATCTACCAGGCCCTTCCCTCACTCTAGCAATGCTTCACCAGGAAGTAATATAATTAGCTTGCTGTGTCATCAGGCTTGTATTTTTTAAAAGCAGTAGTAATACTCTCACAGATATTTTTGTGACTCATCCTGGCTTTTCTTTTACTCTTCTTTTGTATCCTTATTCATCTTCACCTGTATTCTTCTTCTGTTTCTCTCTGCTTCTTTGTAGCATGTATTAGATTAGAAAAAGCCAAATTTAGCATTTGGTATCAAAATCAGAGGCACTACAAGGAATTATCGTAGCTACTAAAGTTAATAATCATAATATTGGAGCTTTTATGGTGTATTATTGTCGTGAAATGTTCAGATTTTTACCATAGTAAAGCAGTGTGATGAGTTTAACTCGGCACAAAGTTAATTTTTGTTCCTGGCTAAGGAAATCCAAGAGTAAATATACAGATTTATTTATTTTAATTGTTCCTAATCTTTTAGGTATTGTTGAAGAGTATCAGTTGCCATATTATGACATGGTGCCAAATGATCCATCCTATGAGGACATGAGAGAAGTGGTGTGTGTCAAACGCCTGCGCCCAGTGGTGTCAAACAGATGGAACAGCGATGAAGTGAGTGTGCTGAGAGGAAAAGCTACTTCCGTTTGTTCATTAATATGGGATGGCATATATTCAGAGTTTTAATTGGAGCTAAATTTTAGATTAATCTTCATTTTATTCGTCTTAATGGATATAGCTTATTGGTTTTTGGCATAAGGTAGTTAATGAAAGATGAAGCAGCTCCTTTGTGGATTTCCTCTTTCCTTTTTTCCTTTTTTACTATTACATCCCAGGACAATCTGTGATGTAACTAAAATACTCTCATTTATATGTGTTTTTAAAGGGCCACAGCTTGAACACAGTAAATAAGACATAACTATTTCACGTAGCAAGTTAAATATGCCATATCCATTCTTCCCAAAGTCCTTGACTTCTATGAATTCCCAGTTTTATCTTTTTCTTTTCGACTGCTGAAAGAAGTATTGTCGCATCTTCATTTTCCGTGAAAGAATTCTCTATGGTTTTCCAGCCATATATGTGGAGATTTTTCTGTTTATTGCTGCCATATTTGTACCCATGTTGTAGAGTTCTACAGAGAAGTTCTGGTAATGCATCATTGAGAGACTAAATCAACACTTTTATTAGTTCCAGCTACTGTAATACTAGGCAGTGAGAGGGTGGGATAAGAAGGATTGGCATGTGGATATTGGGTTTGGGGTGTTTTGGGGTTTTTTCCTTCAGTAGATCTCTTTATAATAGTTTTGTACTAACCATTTTGCAGAAAATTTGGAAGTTGCAACATTTATGAACTTGAAAGTTCTATAATTTGATCTTGACAGCAAACCAAAATTATAACTTCGGGTGTAGCGGTTGTTACAATAGTGTGCCTTTGTTTTTCCTTCTGCAGTGTTTAAGAGCAATATTGAAGTTGATGTCTGAGTGCTGGGCTCATAATCCTGCCTCAAGGCTCACTGCCTTGAGGATCAAGAAGACACTTGCCAAGATGGTGGAATCACAAGATGTAAAGATTTGACATAGGAAATTGACTTTGGAGAGCAAAGCTGGACTCCCTAGGTCTTTTCACTCAGATGTGGGTGAGGAAGATAAAAATAGAGAAGAGGAAATAACTGAGATTCAGTATATTTTCTCAGCACACTTCTACAGGCTGCTAATGAAATCTTTCAGTACTTCATAGACCATGATACTGAGAGCCTCTATACACTACGTGCTACACATATGGACAGCCTTGAGAAAATACACGTTTTGTTTTGGTTTGAGCTGCATTGAGACTTCAGTCATACTTAGTGAGTCTCCAGTAAAACTCTGGGTACTGAATTGAATGTTCAGATTACAGTGCTTTCTGTGAAAGCCTAACAAGCTATATGGATTCAACAGAGATGGAGAATATAAGCTCTTTTTTTTTGCCTTCTACCTGATAAAACCTAGTCAATCCATACCAAGTTTTGGTGAAACAGCCTGTAGGTTATGAATCTGTTTGTGATACTACTCAGTTTAACAGTTCTTTATGCCTTTATGTGTGTGCCAGGATTATTTTGCTGTCATTTGGAATATATAAGAAACCATTTAAATGAACAAAGTTCTATGGTCAGGGCTCTGTGCATTTTGTCGCTCCACAATCAGAGATTTGCTACAGAATCTTTTGCCATTAAGTTATCTTCAGAAATCTCAGTTTTAATTTTTTTCTGGTTTTTATTTGGTCATAAGGAGAACAACAAAAATGTGACTTGTTAATTGATTAAGGAATGCCTAACTAAATCTGTAAAGAGCTTGAAACAATCTCTTCTGGAGATGTAGGCTGCCTTGGTCATCTCACTTGTAGTCTAGAGAGAGCTCCATAATTGGATCCCTGAAATTTGTCATAATTTTTCACAGTGCCACATGCAACCAGCATTTTTGCCACAGAATACTTTACATCTTAGCAGGGAGACTGATGATGATGTGTTTTGCCTTCCTGCTGTATTGGGGCTCATTGATAGGTGTCTGTCATGCTCTGAACTTCTTCCTACGAAGAAAGGGATTTGTCAGCTGTAGCAATGCTCTTTCATCATTTGAAAAAACCAGGCAGAAGGTGAGTTTTGAAAGGCTTGAGAACAAATCTGGTTTACAGACACAAAAGAGGGAAGGCAGGAAGCTCTGGGTGCTCTGAAGATTAAAGAATGCAGTAAGGTCAAGACCAGGAGAAGTGAATACTTGAACTGTTGAAGATAAGACCCACAGCGTGCAGAAGATTTGGAGTTGGGTTGCTCTGATGTAGACACAGGAGGCCACATCTTTGGGCCACTTAGTGGAAGTGAGGATTTGAGACAATGTAAACACTCAGTGGGTGTTGTAGGTTCTAGTTGAGTTTGGGAGGAATGGCATTGAAATTAATTCATGAAGATACAGTGAGTTAGCACAATTGCAAAACCTGGTTTTATTGTGCCAACTGTTTGACCTGCAGAAGAAACTGAAGTTCCCCCATTTTCACCACTGACCACACAAGTTGGTTAGAAGCCAGAACCCTCCATGAGATTACTGTAAAGTAGAATTACTGATTTATAACTCCTTTGGCACTTCCACTTGGAAGTTAGAAAACAGTACCATAACAGCTTCAACTCAAGTTGAAGCTTCTAAGCATGAATCGTCTGAAGATTGAACACACAGTATTGGAACCATTGAATCTATTTGATAATTTAAGTGCCTATAACTTTGTACTGTAAATCTTGTTCTAGAAAACTTTAAAAAGGGAAGTTATTTATACAGTGTGTTTTGTGCTTTAGTAACAAAAAAACAAAACAAGAAATACGTAGCCCTAGGTACATGCGTACAATTAGGTACATGCACGCACACACACACGCCATAGGTGAGATTTGAAGAAAAAAGTTAATAATACCAAAATTGATGAAAAATATTAAAACTTCAGATTGATTTATGCCAGATTATTTGTTGTCTTAAAATATTTACATGGAGATTGTTTTAATGTGTTTAAATTTCCCTTGAAAATACAACTGAGAGAAAGCAATGTAACACAGAAGTAGTGTGATTTGTGAACAATTACAGCCTTCTAGCATGTTACTTTTTTGTTTTAATTCTGTAGTTCCCATAATGTAAATGGTCAGGCAAAAGATTGCAGTATTTTTATTTTCTATTGTGATGTACAGACTTTATTTAACAGTTCTACATATTTTATAGAAAACTAGCTATTTCGAGGGACTGTTTTTTTTGTAAATAAAGTCATTACTGTTATTTAGTAATGCCTTTAAGTATTAATATGTATTCTGGCTGAGAAGTTCATAGGTGTGTCAACTTTAACTTATTTGAAAACAGCAAGAGATATATAATACTGTGCCACAATCCTCATGATAAAGGGCTTTTAAAAAAATGTTTCTCCGTCCATTGCCAAGAAATATATGATGATTTTGAAATTGTTAATCATGTCTTCGCGCATAATTTTTGCACAGGTAGTTGGAAAATTTTTGGTATAAGCCAAAAAAAGTAAGGGATAAGCTTTTCTTTTTTTTCCTGCTCTAGAATTTTTAACAATAAGAAGGAAAAAATGTTTCTGTAGGTACCCTGCTAGCTTAAACTTTCAAAGCATGGAGATCTGTCTAAATTAACCCCATCCTATGCAGAATATTGTGTCATTTCTTTTAGAATTTGCCACATTATCATTAGCTGTAAACATGAATTTTTTTAGTTTATTTTTCCCAAGTCTTCAGGAAGCCCCTTCTGGAAGTATGAATTTCAATAGTTTGTAAATTTTCACTTACTTTCTTTACCATTGTTTAGGTATTTGCAAAGTGGCAATAGGTGGGTTAGACACCTTAGGACCTAAATTGATTTACACGTTTACTTTAACATAGAGGGAGACGACTGCTGCAAAGATGATTTTTTCAGAGGGAAAAAAAATCTTCTTTGCCTTAAACCTAATTTATCAGCACTTAATTTACTCTGTTCCTATTCAAATGTATCATGCATGTGTAGTTTTTGCTGTGCTGAACAGGAGCTTCCTTTATTCTTGATTCCTTGATAACAAAATATTAACACTAAAGGGTGTCTATACTGATACTTAACCATTTGGGGGAAGAAAATGCGCTCAAAGCCAGCCCATTAACTTTTACATATCTGAACATAATTAATGCAGACTCCAAAGGTAAGTTGTTACTTTATGCAATCTTGTAGAGTTCATAAGCCTTGAAGGTCAGAGAGGGTAGTAGGATTCTTCTATTGAACTGTGATTAAGCTCATTTTGGTGGTCAAAATTTTCAGCCTTTGTCATCCAAAAAATGTCCTCCAAAACTGGCAAATGTGTTTTCTTTTTTTTTGATACAAAATCAACTGTATGGAAAATATATTGGGGAGTATCAAGATTGTGCCTTGGAAATTTTTAAATACTCATGGAGGGATTTTTTTGTATATTTAACCTGTTCCATGTGATTTTTAGATGGAAATAATTGGAGTCAATTCTTACTGTTACAGCAACAAAAAGGAAAGGTTTTTTGTTCCTGGTTAACTTGTAAATTCCACCAGAAATGTGGTATTCCTACAGAGAAAATTAGGCTTACATTCTGGGTTTATTCTGAGTTTTACTTAATGTAATTTTTGCTCAAGAAATAGTTTTCTCAATATCCATCACTTTTCCCAATTATTTTCTTAATTAGCCTTTTTTGAGGTTTTGAATGAAATGTAAAATTAATATTTTAAGTTACCTCCATAGTCTAGAATCAAATTTTAGATCTTGATCTAAATGACCATTTGAATGTGTTTATAAAACAAATAATTTGGATACATTTCATCTACTCTGTCTTAACAGACTGTATTTTAATGGTCTAAAAGTGTTTGAAGAGCAGAAAGATAAAGTTAAAAAACTTTCTTTTGCTATTGCAGATATTTTTAAAGGGAAGTTACATGCCTGTCATCTGTGAAATATTAGAATGATTTAGCCTTTCCTCGCTCTCCTGACAGCACCTCTGAGTTAAGTCTTTATCCTGTGCCCACAGTCTTTATTCCAAGTAGGGGTGATGTGTAAAAGTAGCTGGCAGTGTTGCACACTGCAATGCTTTATGGAACCATGGTGCTCAGCCTTGATTGTACAGCAGGAGTAGAGGGCACATTACTTCTGGTTTTTCGACAAATCTAATGTAATTGTTGCTTTGTGATATTTTACTGTTTAATGCAATTATAGAAGCCCACATCATGTAGTGACATTTGTGCTCTGACATGACATGCCCAAAATGAAATGTACTATATTGTATACAAGAAGAATAAATAACATTGTAGTTAACCTAGAGAAGATGTAAATAAAATATGAAAGAAGAGTGGAACAAGACAAATGGTCACACTCTAGTGTGTATTATATGCCAGAAGTGTGGAATACTACTTTAAAAATGTAACACACTAATGTATTTTGTACAGCATCTGCTTTAGAAGGTGCCTTATTGAGTTTACCATGACTTGCTTGTTCTGTACACAGATTATGTCCAATGTATCATTTTTAAGTAAATAACCTTATTTTAGTACACATTAGTAATGTGTTTTGTTACTATAAGATTTTGCCTTAAAAATGTAATGACTTGGAAATCATAATACTGTAACTAAGTCCCTACCTTTTCATACCCTGTTTATGTTTTTTTTCCTCCCACAGTCTCTGAATAAGTTGTTAATTACTGCTTTTATTGTTCAAAGATACTGAAAATTATTTGGTGCTCTCTTAAGTTCAAGCTCTTTATTCCTTGCACAAAATTTGGGTGCAACAGTAAAAAACAGTGTTTCCTTCTCCTGATTTTTATCCCTGTGTTGCAGCAAAGCCAAAACAGAGTCAAAATCAAATAATACTTTCATTTGAACATATGCAACTTCACTACATGTTGGTTTTATCCATATACATTTGCCTCAAGCTTCTATCAGGTAACAAGAGAAAAAATAAAGGGATGGGGAATTTTGTAATTGCTTTTTGTTCCCTCTGTGTACAATGTTCTTTTTGTGTAATAGTATCCAAATTAAGAGGTTTGAGTTTAATATCTGTATGTACTGCTTGTTTCAAAAATATTCAGGTGCTTCTGTCTATCCTGCTAAATTTACTCTGGTTTTTATGATTCAAGCAAATGAAGACCAGTCAAGAGGATATCTCACCTGTGAGTACTATAAAGTGTCAGAATTTGTTTTCTCATTGCAGAAATGTATTGGCTTCTAGTCTCCATAGACTTCACCTTTAGTTTACAAGGAGAAAGAAGTAAGATCAGTTTCTGTTCTCTTTTTGCATTTAATCAGGAATAATCTTAGATTTATATACATATTTTTTACAGTAGCTAGAAAGGTTTGATATCTGAACATCATAAAAACTGTTACCAATATATTATAAGTCTTGCTTTGTTTTCCCTACAAAATCAAGTGTTAAATTCTTGCAGTATAGTTCTGGAAAGTGCAGTGGAAGGATTATGGACGTGGTTTCAAACTTTTCTTTCCTTAACACATAATACCAGGAAATGAGACTGCACAAAGGTTCGGGCTCCTTAAATTACTATCTTGGCAAAGTAAACCTTTTTCCTATGGTTGTGGCTATTGTGGAATGCAATGTCTTCACTGATTGCAGTGGTCGTGGTTGGATTTTAAGCTGGGATTTCATGTTAGCGTTGCCGGAGGACATAATGAAAATCGTGGGGAAGTGTTCGCACCTCTCTGTGTTTTCATGAGCTGCGTTTTCTCTCGGTGTTGTTTCGGGACACGGCCACACGGTGGTGCTGTGTCCTAAAGAAAGGATTTGGATATCAACTGGGGAGTTTTGAGATGTTAAAATAAGTTCTGCTGTCTGCTAGTAATAAATACCAGGGTGTTCTCCTTTATAAATGAGTGAGTGTGACCACTGTATAAAATATGTTACTGATGAGCTTGCATCAGTATCTAACAGGTGAAACAGCTGTATCCAGTGACGTGTAAACACCACACATGGATATTTTGTGGGTATACCAAAAAGCAAACTGAGTAGTTAGCAAACTGAATCACAAGCTTTTAAATAAATAGCAGAAGTATCACTAAATTCAGAAAGGATCAGATTTAATTCTTATCATTTCCTTAATTTCTTCTGGAATTTTCTCTTAACTTTTCCTCAAAACACCACTTTGGTCTTTCTCACTGATGTTAATGCAGTGGGTCAGTATCAACTGAGATTCTGAGCTGTGAAAGGACCACTGCTGTGGGCTGACAACCTCCTGAGTGCTTCATGAGGAGACCTCCATGGGCTTCAAACTCTGGCTTGTAGATATTATCTGCAGAATTCAGGCATTGCTGGATCTATGGAAAGTGAAATTGTTTATGTATGATACAGTTGGTACTTGAATTTGGAGTACAGTAAGGATTTTGTCTTATTAATGGAAAAGAAAAATATTAGGAGACTTTAATTTTAAAATGCACTCTTAAGACACTGACATTCATGAAGCAGCAAATCAGTAACAATAATTCCATGAAGGCACTAAGATGCACAGCTTTCTACCTTATTACAGAGCTTAGTGGTTTGTTCTGGAAATACAGAAATTTGAAGCAGTGGCAATGTTTTCTGGCAGGTTTCTAGGATGTACTAGAAGCTGTTGGAAGCTTTTATTTTTAAATATGAGTATCAGATTGACATTACATATATCTGTATCCTGTAGTGAGCACACATTTCCGTGCCTATTGCTGCCTGGCCATCAGGTACGTTAGTCTAGTCAATCTGCTGTGAGGGAAACTGAAGCTCTTACAGACAACTCTTCCAAGTGCCTATGGTCAGCTTCAGGTTGTTTTTCATGTTTGGAAAACTGGCCAACCAATAGCTGTATTTTAAATTACCTTTAAATTAAATTAAATTGATTCCTCTAGTTTACCTAAAAGGTCATAGTGATGTGGCTGTGTTAATCTAATAAAGAAGCCCAAACAACTATCCCACCAAAAAAATGCAGGAGTGGTGCAGATGGAGGCTTATGAAAAAGCTGGTTTATTGCTTTGAGCAAACAAAACCACAGCCCAGTAGATTAATCATCATTCTCTTGTTGCTTGAGAAGGAAGTCAGTCTTCCTGGCTTATGCAGCCAGCAGAGTGATTTAACTCCTTGTCTTTCATTAATTTTTTGCTTCATAGTCTAAAGAGTAGTCTTCCAGTCAAGTGTGTCTTCTTTGTATGTGCAGGTGGCTACCTTAAGCACATAATTGAAGATATCTTTAAATACAAAAACATTTTTAAATTAATATTTTGTTCACTCTGGAGTCAATATTCTCTGAACTCATCTGGCATATTCTTGAGCAAAAGTAAACTCTGGTAAGCACAAGGAAGAACACCAAACCTGTAGAAGTCCTGACTGGATGAACTGCAATGCTCTCTACTACCTCCTGTGTCCATTTCCAAGTAGTTTTCATTTCAATTGAAGCTTTCTGTCAAAGTTTTAACAACAGAGTGTTTTGAAATATATATGCATATCATATCCCCCATGTGTAACATACACATGCTCCCCAGCAGTACTTCTTTGTGGAATTTGGCTGGCAGGTGCAGAATTGGTGTGCACTGAAGATGAGGTGTTCTTTGAACCACCCTGACCTAGGCAGCACATTTGGTCTGGCTCTGCAGAACGCTGCCACCACAAAGGTTAGGAATTGGAGGAACACTGGTAAAAACCCATCCAAGTCACCCCAGGATGGTAGCTTTGTACTGAAATACCCTAATCTTACAATTTGATGGTTTTCTTCATTTCACATCTTCAATTTTATTCTTCTCTTTCTTCCCTCAGATACTTTGAACAAAAGTGGGACAGAAAATGGCACTGAGTTTGCAGGTACTTTGTGTTGCCAGCAGCAGAGCAGTGTGAGCCATGGCTCTGTGCTAGAAAAACCAGGGACACCTGATCTGGGCATCTCCTATGGAAATCAGCATTGGCCAGGAGGACATAAGGAGCATTTTTTGTTGTTAGCTTTCTTGGGTTTTTCAGGGGAGAAAACATCTCAGGAAGTCTGAGCAATCTTTTCAGCAAGTAGCTGGAAATGCTTGTCTGCTTGTCACTTTATTTTAAAAGATACATATTGTGTACTTGTCAAACCATTGCTTTAAATGCCCTGTGTGTTGGTACCGATGTGTCGGGGGGTTTTAACAATTAATTATAGTGTAGTATTGCTTAGAATACAGGTAGGTGGGGAGAAAATTCTTAACAACAGGATAGGTTTGTTAAAAAATGCTACCTTAAAAGGGTGCAATTTGCATAATAAGAATTTATATCTTCATCAAAAATACTGGAAATTTCAAAGTGCATTTCATTTTGGCAAACTTGTTTTAATATTGCTTTGTAAGGTAGTAGGATAGACAAAAATACCACAATACCTGAACTTCTTTAAAGTGAAGTTTGGGAAGTTTTATTTGACAGAAGAAAAGTTTGACATGACTAGGCATGGTCAATTGAAGTTTTGGAAATTAAAAAAAAACCTGCATATTTCAAAAATTTTACTCTTTGGTTTACTCTAATTACAGATTTATATTTTGCAGTGGCAGCAGATCAATGAGCTTGCCCTTTGGTTTTAGTTTTGCTTGCTTGGTATTAAAGTATTTACTAAATGCTGAACTCTGGGCTGAATTCATGATAATCTTGAAGACTGACTTAAGAAGTAAACTGCATTTTCACCAATACTTTTGAAATATTGTTATTTTCCTACTGTCTAAATGTAAATGTAATTCATTTTAACAATACTTTAAATTTTTGCAGTGTAGCTGAAATGCATCACAGGCCCAGAAACAAAGACTGGGCCATTTATGAGATCCTTGTTTGCAAATACTGGCAATGGAGTGAATTTTACTGGGTTTGATGGATCTCTTCTAGTGTTCCTGTTGTGCACAGACTGAAACATTGGAGCGAGTTGCAGAAGTTTCCAAGATAGTTTGTGGTGCACAGAGAACTAGAAGGTAAAATTTCCCTGGCTTCTGAGTTTTAAGGTACCGTCCACATAGCATGAGAGTGTGCAATCCTACCTAAAATCTTTTCCTTGCCACTGATGGCGGTATTTGCCATGGGAGGATATTCTTTTGCCAAGGGAAAGGAGAAATTTGTGTTAAAAGTGAAGAAAGTCCCACAAAACATGTATGTGTAGTTCTCACATTGGAAGGATTTAGGAATGTGTGTGCTGATACATCTGGAGTCCAAACCATTAGCTTTTCACTTGAAAGAAAATCCCATCGCTGCTCATAAGCAACTAATCAAAAGCCAAACACTTCCAGAAAAGAAGCATGAAGACAAACCTGGGGTAGTGCTATGTTTAAACACATGCAATAGCATTGAATACATCACAGATGAAGCAATAGTGAATGCATCCATTGCATCTATGGAAAGAGATTAATAAAACATAAATGTCACTACTCAAGTTTTAGATATGAGGAATCCACCCATGGTTGTCCCAGGTGGGCTTCGTTTCACTACCGAGCCATGCAGCAATTCAAAGCACACTGTCTCCCCCTTCTCCATTTCTGCCATCGCAAAAGAAGTCACGGTGTTCCCGTGTGGGGTTTTCCTCTGGCTGCTTGAGAGAGTTCTTTTGTACCCACGGCTGAAGGAGAGTTGTCCCAGTGCTGGTCCTGAGCTGAACTCCACAGAGATGACAAACAGATAGACACCTTTGTGTGGTGCTTTAAAGTGGCCATGTTCAGAGAAATAGCTGTTTCCATAATTGAGGTACGTTTCATTAAACCTCACAGTTTTTTCTTTGTCCTTTCTTTCTGAGAATCCCACATGAAATGCCACCAATGAGTCTGGAAAAGAAAGAGGAACAGGATTTTAGCAGTGAGTGTGTGCTCTTCTCTCCCCAGGATCATCAGGATGGGAGATAAGGTGAATCCCTATCAGGCCTGATTTTTGTATGCTGCTTTGCAAAGCTAGGCACTGGAAATGGTTATGTGCACTGGAGTAGATCAAATTATTGCCTGGACCTCTTGGAAAAGTGTAATGCTGGGACCACACAGGAAAAAAAATAGCACTCTTTTACTGTCCTAAAAATAAATTTCTTAAGAATATGTTCTCTGCTTATTCAGTCTTAACTACAGTTTTGCAGCACAGATGCCTAAAGGGGCTGGGTTTTGCTCTATGTTATTTTTCCATAGCAAGGGCTGTAATCATAAAAGCCAGTGTTAAACTGTGGTGGTTGTAATTGCCAGGTGCTCATGGTCACATGTTTATAGGGAAAGGGAACTGGCCAGTCACAGTGAAGTATAAGCTGAAAACTTGTTTCTGAAGCTTAGTTGCAAGAGAGGTAGTATGTGCTCTCTGGTCAGTCCTATCTGTTCCACTTGTGCAAATTATAGCAGTTCATTAAATGCATCTGTCTGCCTCCAGAAGGATTTGGTGCTTTGAGTATGCTCCTTCCAGAGTTGAGTAACAAAGTAACAGGGAAAAAGAAGCATTCCACATCAACTTCCAAAGAGAAGACTGCTAATGCATTAGCATGAGCATCTACAAATTCTACTGGTTTCTAAACACCTGAAGTTGAATTATTTCAAGGCAAATTTCCTTGCAGCTATAAGGGATATAATTTTATTGGCCTTAAGCAAAATACAGCAGAAAATCAACTTGGTTCTTACTCAAACTGCTTTTTTTGGTGGAGGGGGAAGATGTAAGTAATATCAGAATTTCTCCCTCCAGCATCCCACAAGATACCTGATAGTTCTCATAACTAATACTAATCTGTTCTGTGAGTGAAATGTGCAGCAGGGCCCAGAAAGAAGCTAGATCTGCCCACGAGCAAGTAAAGAGAACACACCTTTTCCCACAAGTTCTGTCTGCAGTGTGTGTCCTCCACTTATCGCTGGTGTATTTTCTCTGTGCTTCTCAGGCCTTTTCTTGTCTCTTTGTTTGTCTTGACCTTTCTGTTGCCTTCTCCCTTTTTTGTTCAGCATTGACTGAATCTTTGTAACATCCACACTTATATTTGAGGCACCTAATTCTTCGTTACTTCCAAACAGCTTTTTAAAAGTCACCAGATGTTCCTCCAGATTCCGCTTGACGGTTGCTAAGTCTGCAGAGAGAGTTTCTAGAGAAACGTTGAATGGCTCAATTGCATTTGCTATTGTATGATTGCAGCAGAGAATCACATCACCTCTAGATTCATGCCTCTTGATTTCCAGGCTTAGGTGTTTGATATCATTCTTCAGAGTCATGATATCATTATAAGCTAAGCTATCCAAGGAGTCATCTTTGGCTGCCTCATAGTTAGGTTCCATGTGTTCTATGATGCTGCGTTGACTGCTGACTTCGTGTAGAGTAGAGGAGGTTTGTGTTTCCTCCTTGGGGTGCTTAGGAGACATGTGAGCATCATGATTATTCTGGTGACCTCTCCCCAAGGGATGAAATCTTCTTGTAAGAGATTCTAAAGTCACATTTTGTTCTTGCAGTTTATCTGAAAAGTATCTGAGAGATTCTTGCAGCTGAAATACTGATGGTATTAGGCTACTAAAGTCATCTTCAAAAAAGACATCCAGAAATTCATGTCTCAGTAAAGCCTCCAGTGCTTCTTCATGCCGCATTGCATCTTTCAAGAGAGAGCTAAAAGAGCTGTTGAGATACTTGATGTGTCGATGAATTTCTTCGTCTTTCTTCTTCAGCAAGCCTATATCTTCTGAAAAAGCCGTCACCTGTGACTGAAGCTGTCTGTTCTCTTCTTGACGAAGGTTAAGAGACAGATGGATGGATGGAAGAGCTGAGGAGAGGTCTTCAATTTCACTCTTGAAGAAATCTCTGAAAACCGACTCCAAGTGCTTCATATCCTTTGACTGGATATCTTCAAGGGAATAAGTGCTATTCCTTGGATCTTCCTCCAGGCCATCAGTGTCAGTAGATACTCTCTGGCAATTGCATTCCTCCATGTACCGCAGCAGATCGGAATAGTTTTCCTGAAGGTTTGAGAGGGTATAGTTGAGCTGTGATATCTGCCTTTCCATTGCTGCATTGTTTTCTTCCATAATAACTGATTTCTCAGCTAAAGTTATTGTAAGATCTTCTGGCCTATACTTTGACATGTTTTTCTTTAACTCCTTAAACCACCTCTCTAAAACTGCAATATTCTGAAAGGCCACATCTGACTCCATGTAAAGTTCTTTAAGCTGCTTTGCATGCCCTGACAGAATGTCATTCATATGTTTAATGGTTAATTGGCTGTTTTCATCTTTGGGACCATGATGTAAAGAGAGTTCTGTTAAATTTTTTTTCAAAGCCTCCAGTTTATTTTCAAGAAGGTTTTGCTCTTGTTTCATGTTTGCTATGCTGTTGTTCAAAGCTAAGAAATGGGACTGCTGTATCTTATGAAGCTTCTTGAGTTTTGTGTCAGTATCTGCCTTGATCATGCTGAGATTATAGTGCATATTAGCATGCTGCATTTGCACTTGGTTCTCTATATCTCTTTTTGCCTGATCAACTTTCACTATGTTTTCTTGGACTTTTGATTCAAATTTAGTTCCCAGCTCCTGGAATTCCTTCTTGGGCACAGTGGTCTCTTGAAATCTTTCTATGCTTTTCTTGTTGGCTTCCACATCATGGGACAGGTTTCTTACTATGCTGTAGAGGTTCTGTAAGCTTCTGTTGAAGCTTGTCCACACTGGGTTAAAATGTTTCCTTATGAAATTCTCCACATGAGGAAACAAAACTTTCTGCAGAAGCCTTTCCTGATGATCTGTTAAAATAGTTGGGAAAAAAAATTAAATTCTGCTTTTGGAACACAGTCTCGGCAGGATAACTCAAGAGTTCATTTTTCTATAGTAATTGCCATCTTGCTCCCCAGAATCTGACCTCATGATAAATTTCAACAATTGCCAAAATAGCCTGGTGTTAAATCAAGGTTACTGTAAAGCACATGGTGTCTATGAGTGCACAGAAAAGAACTTGGATATGTGTTGCCTTCCCCATTTATGTATTAAAAACAATGCTTTTTGATACCCCTGGACAGGTTTTTTTTCCAGTGGCCATAACTGTCCATTTTCTTAACAGTTCTTAGTTGCTGGACTCCTCCTTTTTTGACTGTCTCATAATGTTCTTTTTCTCATGCTTTCAACTTCACAAGGTTATACAGCATTTTAACAGCTGAATATTCCAGGTCAGGAGTAAATAACCTGAAAAATCTGTGCAGTAGTTTATAAGAATTACACTAAGGCTCGGTTTCTAACTTTAAAGACTCAAGTGCCTTGAAATTCAATGAGTGCCATAGCCTGTATACTTAGAAAATGCTTCTGCAAGCCAGTGGCTCACTATGGTAAGTTAAATTCAGCAGCTCTTTTTTGCCCACTCCTATATATGACAGAATGTTCCAGAGATGGGTCAAATGTTTTATTTGTTCATGTAACACTGGTGTGCTATTCCACACATCAGAGTATACAGCATGAGCATGGAAAAAGAACAAATCTAAACTCTGCATCCCCACAGGAGAGAAGAAAGCAATAGAAGCAGAATAGTAAGATTAACAAATTTTAAATATAAGCAACCTCTTTATTCTGTGATTAAGGCATATTCTGAACAGTGCCTTTCCTCTCATTTCCCCTTTCTAGTTACTCTTTGGTTCATTCATTTGCATTGGGATTGCACCCATTTTTTCTCTCTTTAGAAGCAACCAGCAGACCAAATATCAGGGTATATTTGCTTTTACTTTTTCTTTCTTATCTATGTGATTTCACAGGGCCTGTCATGGGCTGATAATTCTGCATCAGACCTCTCACCTGAATTGCTCTGGTTCACTTCTAACACCATGCTTGTACCGTTGTTTTCAATTAGTCTCTGTAAGTCACCTAAGGTGCTGGCTGCTTGATGAATATCACTTTGAAGATCATCCAGTAAAGCCTCATGATTTTGAATGACTTCGAACATTTCTCTTGAATCCACTGATGTTGACACTAGTCACAAGATTAGAAAAACAAAGTCATGCAACGGAGTGCAGCGACCAGGTGACAGGTATTCATGCAAGACCTCTGAGAACACCTGTCTAGTTTTCACTCTGAAAATTTTGCAGTGACATTTAGGGAGTCTGTTGATTTATGGTACCTTAAATTGCAGTTTATCTGCAAGGAATTTTTCAATAGTGATGGAAACCTAATATATTCAAATATTTGCAGAGAACTTCAGCTACAAAAGCCATGAATCTCCCTATTCCATAAAAATGTTTTAGAATACTTTCAAGCCATTGACTGAAAGGATGGCAAGGTTTAGCAACGTAGAATGAAAGGAGGTGATGAAAGAGCAATTGAGACATTCCACTGAGGAATCAGGAGTGTGTCAGAGCTGACTCATGGAGGGGTCCTTTAGCTGATGTTTTTCTAAATAAATACTTGCAAATTTGAGCTGTAGATTTCAAAGTTTGCAATACTTCCCTGAAGCTAATTGCTGAAAGGCGCTTAATAACATTGCCAGCCACACCATTTCCCAGGTGGTAGGGGAAGGTTCTTCGTGGTACTTACACTGGTAGGGTGGAGTGCCCGAGATACAAATCTATGGTACCTTGTAATTGTAATCTCAGAGCTGCTGGGGAGCTGTTCTTAAATAGCATTTTCAGTGGATTGTTTTTCTAGTAGATTTGTGAGCATGATGTGCTGTCCTGTGTACCCACTTTGTAGAGCAAGGAGTTAACATCCATGCCACTGAAAGGGGTAAGGCTCTGCACCAGCTGGCATTCACTGATGACCAGACAGCTTTGAAATGTTGGGGTGCTCTGTGGTGAGCATTCACAGAGTGTTATAGCTTCTTTTGTTTTTTTGGTTTTTTTTTTTTTGTTCCCTGATTGGTGACTGAGAGGTAAAAGGATGACAGGCAAAATAACTTCAAGCACATACTGTGGTTTGAGAACTCTTCTTCTCGTCCTTCATTTTCAGTTCCTGGCACCAGAATAAAATTAGGATCTGCAATTGAGATATGATGATACAGCTGTGAAAATGTTTTAGATGCACAAACTACTACAGTTTAGCAAGGCCACACAGGAATTTCATGTGTAGTGTAACTGGTGTGGAGGCAAGCTTCCTGGGGAAAGAACACCTTCTCTGGAGAACTTACTTTCCTTGCTCTGGCAAACAACAGTGCATACATGGCAGTGCTGTGCAGTATAGCGTGGGGGTTTTTAACTCATGCCAAGTTATTTCTCATAAGAAGTTAGTCTGTTGCAAATAAATGGGGCTTTTTTCTTTTCTGGGGGTCCCATCTAGAGATCTGCCAATCCCTCTTCCTTATTCCACAGTTACCTGAACATCCTGGTGGCAGCAACAGTGAATAATACAAATGAGGAGATAATGATGGAGGAGCTGGTTTTAGTCAATAAAGGTAACAATAGAGACTAAAATAGTTGCACTGCATTTGGTAATATCTTTTCAACATTATGAGTGAAGTTCACCACCTAGAGATCAACTCACAAATGAAACCTATATGTGAAGAAAAGCTAAACCTACAGGATTTTTATCTGTGGAGTCTGTGGGTGAGTTAGATGTAGATTGTGGAAAAATTTTCAGACATGTTTGCCTTTTTTGTTATGGTTGCCTTAATTGCTAGAGGGAATTAACTTTCATCCATTTAAATTCCCTGAATTCCATTTAAATTTTTAAATCTGTTTAAGTGCTGCTTTTTGAGTATTATTTGCTAAATCCTGCCAGTGCCATTTTAAAACTATTCAGTTTTTAAACCACACTGTCTTCCCTCTTTCTTAACAGCTGCACAGATCATAGAATCATAGAATGATTTGGGTTGGAAGGGGCCTTAAAAAACATCTAGTTGCTACCCCCTCACCATGGCAGGGAACCTCCCTCTAGATCAGGCTGCTCAGAGACCCATCCAACTTGGCCTTCAACACTTCCAAAGATGGGGCACCCACAGCTTCTCTGGAGACCTGCTCCAGCGCCTCACCACCCTCACAGTAATACCTAATCTAAACCTGCCCTATTTCAGCTTACCTATTTTCAGTCTTACCACTACATGCCCTTGTGAAAAGTCCCTCTCCATCTCTCTTGTAGCCCCATTAGGTACTGAAGGGTGCTCTGAGGTCTCCTTGGAGCCTTTTCTTCCCCAGGCTGAGCAGCCCCAGCTCTCACAGCCTGCCTCCATAGAGGTGCTCCTGGACTCACTCTGGCAGGTCCATGTCCTGAAGGTGAGGACCCCAGAGCTGGATGCAGGACTCCAGCTGGAGTCTCAGGAGAACGAAGTAGAGGGGCAAAATCCCCTCCCTCAACCTGCTGCCCCCACTGCTTTATACAACAGTGCAATGGATTACAGTAGTGGAGGCAATGCAGAGTGAGGACTGCCTTCTCCTCTGAATTGGACACCTTGTGATTTCCAAGCCAGATGATTTCATCCTCTGAACTAACCATAGGGGCATCTGGCATACTAGTGTTGCTTTCTGATGTCAATTTCTACCTGGAATTAGGCTTTCCTAGATGTCTAAGATGGACATCTGACAGGCTTTCCAGCAAATTAATGCCTTTCTTCATGTGTAAATATTAAAAAGGTACCATTAACAGAAGAATAAGTAGCTAATTACAACTGCTCTTGTCTCAAATATTAGTATTTTGGGACCTCAGTATCAGTAATTATCAGTATCAGTAATTTGGGACATAGCAGACTAAAAATACACAAGGCATCAATTCTGAAAAAAGGAGAAAAATTAGCTAATTCATTTCTTGCCATTGTGCCTTGCATTCATTCCTATACTTGTTCTCCAGCTTTGCTTACCATGCTGTTCACAGTCCTTGCCAATAAATCCAGGGCAGCATTTCCACTGCAAAGATTTCAAAACCTTCTGTTTCACTTGGTAGACTGGCTTCAGAGCTGTCCTGTACCTGGAGAGCAAGGGTCTGGGTGTTAGATTTATTGTAATAGTGTTCTTTGCAATCAGTTTTGGACTGATCCTAAACTTCTGTAGTATTCTGATGAGGCATAGAGAGCATTCTGTTATTAAATACATAATTCCAAAATGTCATTGATACCAAGGAAGATAGAAATTTATTAAAGCTCCCCTAACAAAAGTGATAAGGCTTCAGTACTGTTGAAAACATCCTTTAGATACTTCAGAGAAAATTCTGTTTTCTTCACTGGTTTTATTTAGGACACTTACATGATCTTCTGGCAGTCTGGGGTTCCATTTGGGCAGGGCTGTTGGGAGTTCACAATGTACTTCTCCTTCATGCAGGCTTCTATGTATGTGACCAGCCGGGACTGCGTGAAGGAACACCAGTTCCTATTGGAAGAAAAACATGGGAAAAGAGTTTGAACTAGGTCTCTAAGTCTCTGCCTGTAACAGTGCCAAGAAAAAGTGAAATGCAGAAGAGCCTTTATTTTTACTTTTGTGTTTTTTTCCAGCTGTATGATGAGGAAAGTGGAAAATGCTTCCTACCTTCTCCTTCCACTCCCAATTCATTTGTTTTCATTTGAGATGTTTATCTGAGTTTGTTACGAAAGGGCTGATTGTCTGAATTTTGATGCATTAGTTCCATTTCCAGTCCTTTCATTTTGCAGGAGAAATTTCCAACCCATGATAACCTGCGGGTTAATATAATTTTAAATGTCAAATTGTCTTTCTAGGCATATTGCCATTTCAGATGCTTAATGACTGACTCATCAGGTTGAGGCAGACTGCTTCTGAAAGCTTAATCTGACATTAACTCCATTAATAATACCTTCCTAAGTATTACTGCTTCAAGATAATATAATAAGTGATAGGATTTTATTAAATAGGCTAGCTTCAAAATAATTTCTCCCATCACCTGCAGGAAAATAATATTGGGGAAGAAAGGGTTTACACTTCTGATGCCTGGAAAGGCTGACCTTTCCAGAGGTCCAAAAGCTGAACAAAGACTAAACAGAGCAAAAGTAATAAGGTAGGTATTTATTGTAAGGATACACCTTGGGCAGTGCAAGAGCCTGGCCAGGGCTACACCCAAGTCCAATCCAAGATGGATCCCAGTCACTTTTACACTTTTTTAAAGTTTTGGTTCATCCACACATTTGGGTCAATTGTCCAACCCCAGCCCCAGGCTATGGAGTCTCAGGCCCCCTTTCCCTCGCTGTTGTTTGTATTTTGGGTAATGGGTGTCCTTGATTCTCTAGCTGGGAAGGGATTGTTTTGTCTAACTACCCTGTGAAGGGAACTTACTAACACCTAACATGAAGTTTCAGACTTACACACTGAGCAGCAGAGAATCTGCAAGGACAAGTGAGTTTTCATAGTCTGATAAATTTTCCAAGTCAGAATTAATCCCAGAGTGCAAGTGAGCCTCTTCCTTTAAAGTCAAGACTTGGCAGTGGAGTGTTGGCTGAAGTTTGATGGTTAAATCCAAGACCAAAAGTGGCAGGAAGTGACGAGGAATAACTCTAATGGAAACAGCTGAACTTTAGGCAGTATATTTTTAAATGGGAATACAGGAACCAAATCTCTGACTATCAGCATATATGGAAAAAGTTTGCCCCTCTCAGGGAGTTGGTGAAACAATGGGGAACCGAGTCCTGCACAAAAGCAGAAGTTGGCTCTGCAGCAGCCAGGAGAAGGGGAGGAAGCTGGAAATATCAGGATGGAAGGGCAAACAGCATGGGCTAGCTGGGAACAGTTCACCAGGCTTGCTCGGGCCATAGCCTGTTTTGTTCCCCTGTTTCCTAAAGACAATGTGATTGAGATTTCAGCAAGAACTCATGCAAGCAAAACTCTTCATCTGTTAGAAGCAAGGGCAGGAATCTGGCAAAGCCTGCAGTGCTTTGCAGTGCTGGGAAAGGACGCTGCTGCCTTTGTTGTGATTTCCAGCCAAAACAACTTGTTTGAGTTGTAGCTTTGAGGCCTTTGCAAGTGACTGAGGGGAATTTTGGGCCTGTGATCAATGGGAGTTGTGGCTCTTACAGAACTAAACTAGAAGACAAATCTCAAATTTTTATTGAAGTATTTCTCTTCCAGAGTCAAACACTCTGCTTGTGTCAGAGTGTAAAACCACTCAGTAAAATCCAGCAGAGCAGCGCACATGCTCTGGTGACATCTGGCTCTGAGATGTGCCTGTCTGCCAGGCTTTAAGGGCTGTGGCACTTTTCTGGTGATTGTTGTCAGTTCAATAACTGAAACTGGGACCTGGTTTGTGCTTGGTTTTGGGCTGTCCTCTCTCATGTGCTTGGCAAAGCATAGCTGGGAGAGGCTTTCCCCTCAATCCTCCCTGCTTTTTCCTGGGGAAATGAAGTGCCCAGGCGCTCTTGCTGGAGCTCACGGTGTGGTTGCTAGGTGCAGGATCCCTGCCCCTGCCAGCAGGATGCCTGCCAGATCCAGGCAGGAGTCTGCATTCAGTGTGGAAACCTCCTTTTAAAACAGGATTCTTTGGCTTCAGGGCTTTGTTCTTTCCTGATGAAAACAATCCACACCCAGTGAATCATCATCTAGGCTGTTGGTTTTTTTCCCACCATATGCAAGTCCTGCCTAAGAAGTCCTTGAAGTCGTGTCAGCCTTATAGAGCAAAGCCAAATGTGCTCATGCATCAACCTGTGTGAGCAGGAATGAGGCACTGTGGGACTGTGAGTGATTTTGCTGTATTTGCACAGGTGGATGCGCACACATGGAACAGGAAACACAAGGATTCCTTTTCAAAACATGTCAATGTGTTGGAGGTATCTGGTGGGCTTGCCACTTGTAGAAAGGGGTTATGTTGTATCAGAAATTGAATCAGTGCTTGATCCCAGCTTGATGCCTGCTTTGGACAGTTACTAGTATTCTGCAGAATGAATAGCATGAGGGGGAAAAGAACGGGGGGATATGATGGACTCTCAATCAAAACTTATTTTAATGCTGGTCACAGTTCTTTATGTGCAGTTTACTATATATTCACTGGTTCTCTCTCACTTGATCTTAAAGGTTTATTTGAGAAGCTGAAGGGCCATGTAATACCATGGTTTTGTTTTAATCACAAAAACTTTCAGACGTTTTGAGTTCTATAAAACTTATCAAAGTTTATTCTTTCCTCAAATAAGTAGATAAAGCCTGTAATGAGCTGCCAAATAGATATATGTGCCCAAATACTTCTATTGCAGTATTTTTTTACAACTGGTCAAATATTTCCTTTAGGGAAACTTTGCTATCTGTAACTAAAAATACTCCTTAACGGGATTAACTTTGAGGGAAAATATGTCATTCTTTAATTTCAAGTGCAGCAATGTACAAGACTGAGAAGGACTTGATCTAAAGTTCAGTGAGGCAAGCAGAACTTCTCTGGCACCAAAGGCTCTGAATCAGGCTGAGGAATTTCAAAGAGCTGTTCCTTCACAAATAGCACTTTCTTTCTTGAGTTGGTTTCTGGAACACAGCAGCTTTGTGTTCTGCTGCTGCGTTTTTTCTCCACTTTGTAACTATGTCGCTTCATTCACTGAATATATAACCAACTTAACACCCTCTGCTTTTATTCTCTTTAATAGAGTTTCCTTTGGTGCAAGCTTGTGCTGCCAGGGAGAGAAAGGGACAGAGAAGCTGCTCATGTGAGGAGAGCAGAAAAGCTTTCTCTGTAAGGAATGTTTATCACAGTGCTGCAGGTTAGAGTGACACTTGAGGGGACCCTCGGAAATTCAGGGCTGCATATGTTCCATTTGTTCAGTGGCTTTCCTGGTTCACATACCAAGGAAATTAATCCTTTTTTTTAAAAATCAGGAAAAAGTGTTTTAGTAATTTGCTTTGCTAGACTGTGGTTTTGTTGATTTTTTCCCCTAGACTTCATTCTAATTATGAATTAATCTTATTAAATAGAATTTTCACATGCATTTATTCACTTCTGCCTAATTCTGAGGGCAACTGTATTCTTATGTCTGAGGTTAAATATATCTGATGACAAAGCATTCTGTATTTAAATAAGGTTCAGCAAATGTAGGTTAGCTCAATCTCTTTTTATATGAAGCTTTCAGGTGTTTAGAAACTGATACTAAAGTGATTTTTTTCTTGCATTGGATCTAGTTCTGCTTTTACTGAAACATAGCAAAATGCAGGCAGTTCTTTCTCTGATTCTAGGATTTGACTGGGCCACCTTATATCACAGGAAACAAAATCCACAGAACCAGGAGAAAAGGTTAGATGACTGCTCTGCAGTAATTGACTCTGCTCAATGTGGGGTAGTGTCTTTCCTTCATACATATAATTACAGCATGTGAGTGTGAGTAATGCTCCCCAGCTCAGTGAGGGACTGACATACTTTAGTTCTCTTTGCTCTCTTGATTGGCACTGCAGTGCAAAATTTTAGCTGTTTCCTAGGTCAGTGGAATTTTTGCTTGAGCAAAAGCTTCAGGAATTCAGGATGTTGGGATGTTTTTCGTAAGTTTTGTTATTCCTTTTGCTGTACTGGTCTGACTGAGTTGTCCTTCACCAGTTTCCTCAGGTTTCTATTCTCAAGGAACTCAGTGTCTATAATTACTTTGATAACTCCTGCCTAGCCATGCCTATGTCTACTACTCACAGTGTGCAAAACTTTTCAAGGCCATAGCATTTTCCTGTGCAGCACAAAAGGCACCACATAAGCAGTAATTCCTGCTTAGTGTGCTATAAGAATGTAGTAGAAGACTCTTATTTCAGTTTAAACAAGTGATTTTCCACTGACTTGTACAAAATTACTTTTGATTTGTACCAGTTGAAGAAGAATATAAAAATGAGGCTTTAGCTGTGGTTGGTTTTTCCTTCAGCGCAAATTTCTCACTGACAAGAAAAAACAGCCTCAATAAAGCAGAAATAAAGTACCACATTTAAATTAATCTAAACTAAGACTGTGCATGTCAGTATTGAGACAGATGTATCTTTTTATATTTTATGGAATATAGGAAGTGTTCAGCTGTTGGGGAAGGCACTGGCTCTCCAAAGCATCATGGTGTGCCACTGGGTATTTAAGTGATGCCTGGTGGTCTGTCAGTGAATTTTCCAGCTCTTCCCAGGCAGCCAGCAGCCCTGTGTTAGAAGCAGATAGCAGAAATTCTCATATTTCTCCATCTTTCCCTCGGGAAAACTCCCAAAGGGAGTAGAACTCTCTCTAGGCAGGGTCTGGGATCTTCCTATGTCTCATCCTGTGAAACACCCTTGTTTTCATTGGGGTAAGAGCAGATTGATTTGCAGTTCAACTTAACAAACTGGACTGAAAAGAATAGCAATGGTAGTTTCAAACATGTGGGTTTCCATGCAGTGCTGGAAATCTTTCAGAACCCTGAGTAACCCAGGTTGAATGCAATGTGTATTCCAATAGTTAGACTGTTATCAGTTGGGATAGTCCTGTCCTGCAGGATGTCCTAAAACCATAGTGCAGGGAAGACTTTTGGAGCAAATGCAGTCCTGAACTGGGACCAAGAGTTCAAGGAACAGCAGGCTTGACTGGGAGCTGGTTTTGAGTCAAATCCAACTGTTGTGCAAACTATTTCAGAGAAGTAAATGCAAGAGGTTTTTCCTCTTCAAGAGCATCCACAGCCATTACCTCATTTCTGTTATCCCCCTGCAAGGGAAGCTCTACAGCCCATTGAGAGAGTAGCTGACACTTGCATTTTATCCTTTGATTCCTGCAGACTTAAACTCACCCCTAGTACAGCCTGATCACTCTTTTGTCAGACCTCATCTGGAAGTATTGCAGCCAGTGGCCACCCTTTGGCACCCCTGTACTGATGCCAGGGAGTCAGAGCTGCTTGGGAAGCCAAGCTTCCCACTGGCACATGCTCAGGGTGCAGGCAATGTGCAGCAAGGTTTGCCCTGATTGTGTTTGGGACAGGGGGGAGATTCATTCAGGGCTGCCCACTGGTCACTTGCTCAAGGGGCACTGGCCCACACAGGCAGGAAGGTGTTGGGTCCAGCTGGGGACGTGGTGGTGGTTCTGTGGCTATGCTGAAACAGGAGCTCCCTTGCTATCTGCTGGGGAAATTAATTGCTGCAGCTTGCAGCAATGAGCTGTGAAACAAATCAATCCCGTGGGCACAGAGGGTTCAATAGCTCCTTCACTGTGTGGAATGGAGCTGTGTCATTGGCATCAAGCAGGTTAATGGGGAGCTATTCCACCTGCAGCTGAGCTGCTCAATGACAACCAAATACTGGAGAATTTCCTGAAGTCCTAAAAGGAGCCAAGTGCCTAACTTTGATAGGAAATCATTGCTTCTGTTGATGCACTTGGCACTGCAAAAGCTATTGTTGAGCACTCAATGGCTGTTCCAGTGCTTTGCAGGATGTCAGGGGCCGAAGATCACTTTTAGCTGCACTTCATCCAAACTGTTTTATTTTAAGCCTGTTTTCTGTGCCACTTTGGTGGGAAATTTCAGTATCCCATAAGCTTCCTTCAAAAGCCCCTGCCTTGTTTTGAAGAAATAGATGAGTCACTGTGACTCTGGTCTTAATTAAATTAATGGATTCTTCCTGTAAAAGCAGACAGAAAATAATAAGCTATTAAGATTGAACATTGACTTTCCTTAGAATAAGTGATTTGGGTTTTCTCCGCTTGTGTACACTTGGAAGGATAGTTACATGTTTTGACACACTGGGTAGTCACAAAAACAGGCCTGATTCTTTGTGGCTCCTTGATGTGGAATGAGAGGAAGAGGTGAGTGTTTCAGAGACAACACACCTGGCTGACATCAGGAAACCTTCCTCTAATCAAGGGTGGCTTCACAGAATTGTGTGTCCAAAACTCAAAATATAATAATGACATTAAGGATTTACTTAAGCTGAAGATTTCTGCCTTTCCTATTTAATAGATCAGGTGGTAGAGTTTGGGAAATTTTTTTGTTTTGTTTTTTTGTTTTAACAGGCAGGTTGTAAAAAAAATCCCAGGAGATGACACTGTCTGTTTGTGAATTAAAAAGAAAGAAGGAAAAATGAACCACCTACCCAGCTGCAGGGCAAAACCAGAACAGGGGCCACTTGGCAATGATTACACTTAGGGAAACAGAAGTTTTGGGAGACTTTGGATAGATGGGGATGCCAGCTGTAGTTGCTGTGCTCCTTCCCATTCCAGCACCACTGTCCATTTCTCCCTTACAGGGTGAGCCATCCACCTGGGAACTGGCTCTGTCAGTGTGGTTACTGAGGGGGAAGGTTAAAAATAACTTCTGCTTTTTCCTAAGATTATTTTTAGCCTGGAATGCTTAAGTGACCTGGTTTACTTGATAGACAGGTCAGGCTAACTGAGGGTACAGGCAGCTTTGGGCTTTGCATATGCCTTTTACATGCTTCATTTGTCTTGGTTTCTTTAATGAAATACAGCACTAAGTGCATGAAATCTGAGTTGTGAGCCTGACTGCTCCTGATGTACAGGTCTCTTAATTTCCCTTTTTAATTCTGCTGAAAGTTTTGGGTACGTGTGGATCCATTTACATCAGTAGAATAAGATAGCTGAAATCAAACCAGTCAGCTCATATGAGACACAGCTGCTGGAGAGAAAAGCAGTATACAAGATAATTTTCTTTGGGAAGTTGGCTTCTTTTGATTGTTTTGATTTTGTACACATATGGATACTTGTCCACTTGAACGTGCAGAGCTTCTCCTATTTGTTCAGATACAAGCAACAGCTGAGACACTAAACTGTTACCTAGTTTAGTTTTCTTCCTCTAAAGGCCAGTCACTTCTTACTGATTTATATTTTAAAACTTTTATATGAAAAGCCTTGTTATTCTTAGAAGAATTAGCAAAATAACATATCCAAGCATTTTACTGTGATCTATTGAGCCATTTCACCTCACATGTTGAAACAGAAACCAGAGGATTCTAATACCTTGCGCTACTTAGTCAGGATGATCTCAATTATTCAAATAACTGCGATATGAAAAATGATACTCTACATTTTTTAAAAATATAAGAATATTTTGTAACTACCACCATTCCTTAATACAAAGGGAAAATAAGAAGCAGTTGAACAAAACACATCTTGCTTTTATTTTTTTTTAAATAATGAGGGTCTAAGCATTGTCACAAAGACCAATAGACTGTTTCCTAGTTCTGCGAAAAAAGTATTTGCTTATTTCAAAAGCAAACTAGATGTGAGACATCATTTTGGTAGAAAACTATTCTCCACCATCCTGGGCTTTTTTTGGCATGTCTGTCATACCCCCTTATGGCATGTCTTTCTCTCCCTTTATCTCTCAATTCCTATTTAGCTCCTGATTCTTTTGTTCTTGTTCTCCTCTTGAGAGATATGAAGTCTGTTTCTCGATGTTCTTTTTTTCCAAGGAATGTGTCACACTTGTAGGGAGGAAATACCAGATTCATGACAACATCTTGTCTATGCACAGCAGGGTACTGCAGCCACAGCAGCTGACAGGCACACGAGGACTTTATGCTCTGAAGGTGTGTTGCTTCAACCATTTTAGAATTTGGAGTGTGGTTACAAGAAGAATTTTGTTGTCCCTTCTTATTCACCCTCTCTCCTTTTACTTTTAGATATAATTCCTCTCAAAGTCTCAAATTTCTTTCCTATAACCTAACAGCTGCCTGGCCTTGTGTGTGCTATAGTACAACAGCTCTACAAAACAAAAAATACCTTAAAGCTACTGCCAGGCTAGATTTGGATTGTCTGTAGTCATCCACATAGCTTTATAATTGGGAATAATGTTATGATTTGACTCATTATGCAACTATTTCCATAAAAGAAGGAAGTATTTCTGTCCTTGGGAGGAAATTAGGATGAGTCATAGCTGGTATTGAGCTGAATTAGACAAGATGGTGCTGAACAGAGCTACAGAGCCAAGGAAGAAATCCTGATTAGGAAAGGATATTACAGCTTCTTGCTGACCTGTAATGCTGACCTTTTTACAGCATTGAATTTTCATAGTACTGGGAGTTCCCAGAATGTTTTCAGCATTTCAACCCGCAGTAAAATGATTACCACCTTGCAGTGTAACTTGGAAGCCCAGAGTACCCCTTGGGCCTTGTTTCCTTCCTTTGGCAGTGTCTGAACTCATTAACCTGGAGTTGGTTGATTAACAGAGCACGTCATTATCATTATCGAACACTACCCATCAGGAAGCCTTGCTGGCTTTAGGGGGAGGTACAGATTTGTGGGAAGATGCAGTGTGAAGGGCAGCAAGGTTCTCATAGGCTCACCATGTTACATGCAGAAGGGAGGCCTTAATTTTGCATGCAGATAAGATTAGAAACAGGATTGCATGCTTCAGTTTGCATGAAAGGGAAGCATGACATGAGCAAGGTTTTATAGTCTCTTTCCATCTCACTTTTTTCCCTTCCTCAAGAGCATTTAAAGGGAAAAATACCAGGGCATCCTAAAGCACTGAGCTGTGAACAGCACTCAGTGTGCTGCTGTTTCAGCTCTCCTAAACAGTGCTCTGCTGTACCCATCCATCAAGGCTATAAAAGATTAATTCACTGTCCTGCTTGGTTTTCATCTATTTTAAACATTTAGAGACCTACTTACATGCCTTGTAAAACTTACACAAATCATAGGGTTTGGGAATATTTCTAGTGAAGTGCATGCCTTTTGTTCTCAGAATGGCTACTCTTCTGCTACAGATTACCATTGCTGGTATGAAAACCTTTGGATGGGGGTGGGGGTGTGAAATTTGTTGTAATTTTCATGCTTATTCATTATTCCTTACTTTATTATATTTGCTCCTCACTATTTTTATTTTGCTAACATCCTGCCATTCTCTTTACCTCTCCATTTCCAAGGCCCATCTGCAGGCAGGCACATTCTGCTAATGGGCAAAGTTTGCCATGCTCAGCAGAAATAGTCAGCATTGGTTTATGACAAGAAACAGTCAGTGAATTAACATCCTCTAGTTCTGCTTTGCCAGAGGTAGTGTTTTTGTTTATGGCACAACTGGGAGGCTTTACCTCTGCCAGGTGTGTGCACACCTTTAACCCATTCTGGTGTCTCAGATTAAGCAAACAGCTGGTCCCATCTGTGGTTTCATCCTCCACAGGCAATTCAGCTTTCTGTTTGTGTGGTTAAAGCATTTAAACCACTCTTCTTTGCGTGTAGATTGGCCCCTAAAATCTAATGTATTTTAATGAGAAACTTCTAATGAAATCAGTCCTGTATCAGCAGAATATAAAAGTACCAGAGAAGGTTGCATTCTCATTATGTGTAAGACAGACATGTTGGGGTACTTACCCATTTTGGGGCTGTGGGCTCGCAGCTTCAAAATCCCCTTTCTCTTCCTGATGTGAGGAGATCACACTTGAAGGGTAATCTTGAGTATCCTCCCTGAGCCCTTCTGCCTCCCAGTAACCTCCTTGGCGTGGCAGAGGAGCTCTCTGGGGGTGTGCAGAGGTCTCATGAGCTCGTGGCTTTAAGCTGTGCACGGAACCATCACCATATCCATGATGGGCTGCGTGTTCCGCCAGCTTTGCCAGTCCTACTGTGCTGCAGACCAGCAGAAGCTTCACCAGCATCCTGGGCTTCTTCCCTCCCAGTTACACCTGCCTCTTGTTCTTTTCTCTGAAGCTCAGCCTGAATTACCTCAGAAACACCCCAGCAATATTCTTTAACTGGAAAGTTGGAAGAAGGAAGGAAAAAATTTTTTAAAAATTGTAACAAAGAGCGGAAAGAGCTTTTGGCCCTCCCAGCTGCTGTGGAAACATCGGTGGCTGTTGAACAATGTGAGCCTGGTTCCTGTGCGGGGCTCAGACGCCTCTGACAGGGGGCAAAAAACGGTGGTAGGAATATAGCTTATTCAAGGAACTTCTGAGCTTGCCTGCCTTCTAAACTTATCTGTGAACAGGAACTCGGCTTTTATCAACTGCCTTCTCCCTCAGGCACAGGAAAAGGATGTTAGCTTAAAGGAAAGGAAGAGAAAAGAAAGGAAAGAAAATATTGAGTGCTCTACCAGACTCTCATTACACTGCCTGAAAGTGTCACAGACCTGCCTGATCCAGTGCTGCACATGGAAGTTTTAAAGTTTAAAGGCTGAAATACCTTGGTTTTAGCAGCAGAGTATTTGTGGTATGTAGAACAAATTGCAGTCATTGAGGGACTCAGAGCAAATGTACAGTAAAAGGAGCCTACAAACATCCATCCTTGTGCGCCCTTTGCAGAGTAGCTCTGTGAATCTCTACCTCTGTGTATAGTCTGTTCCCATCAAAATGGAAGATTTTCATGACGCTGACCTTCAGAGAGGTCAGGATAATTGAGCCTTTTTAAGAATTTCTGTTTGAGTTGTCATCTCTGGGTGTCAGGCCTAATTTTTTTTATTATTATTATTTTTAATTAGCATTAGAAGAAAAACCACTAGCCAAGAGCTGCTGTCAAGAGCTACCTCTGTCACCACATTCTAGTAATATTTTTTTTTTAAAGGCTATGGAGGTTGCATGTAGTTTTCTTACTGGTTTTGCTTTGCTGCTGGTGCTGCTTTTAGTTTTGTTGCTTTCATTAACTGTGTTTCTTCTTTCACTCTTGCAGGATGATGTGTTCTGGCATTTTAAATAATAAAGTGAAGGAGAATGATGTTCCACTGACAGAACAAGTGGGAATGCAGGACTGCTAGATCATCTTGCAGTGTGAATGACGAGATGAGCAGACCAAAGTTCAGTATGTCCTGCAGAGCATTAAATGTAAAGCTTTTATGGATTTGTTCCAATACCAGCTGAAAATAGAGGATAAAATCTCTCCAGGATTTTGGAAGGCCATGTTATTAAAGCCTATGCACCTCCTTATGACTGGCTGGCTTTGCTCCCCTCTCCTGATGCCCCTGTTTTACGCTTAATGGAAGAACATAGAGAAACACAGAAGTGCCCCTCTTGACCTGTGGTAGACACTGCTGCCCAAGAGCAGTGACAGCAGCATATGGGGCCAGGCAGGGAGAGGTTTTGCTAATTCTAAGGGAAAGCCTGTTCTTGCTGTAGCAGCCACTTCTCCAGGGAGATGAAACCACAAGGTCTGGACTGAAGACTGAAAAAAATTAGCAACTTCCTTGTGTTCCTTCCTGCTGCTTTTATTTCAGAATTGTGTGCATCCTGCTGTAACACATGTCAATGTGTGAATATTTCATGTGCCATGTTTCACACAGAAATGTGCTTTTCTCAGAAGTAACTGGATGTGACCTAAGCATTATATTTGTTTACGTATTAAGACCATGATCAGGAAGGAACTGAAGCAAACATGAGACAAAACAAGCAACAGGCTTATAACCTGACCTGCAGTGAGATCCTGGCTTGCAGAGAAGTGACTTTGTGCTGCAGATATTGAAGTCGTTCTTCCTGGGTGTGATCCCTCCCAAATGGTGGGGCAGTGTTTCTTTGGCAGAATCCTCCTGGCTCAGAACACCTGCTCCTCCTCCAGGTGCAAGAACCTGTTCTCTGCACCTTTGTAATGGTGCTGCCCTGTGGGTGCAGCAGGCACAGATTTGCAGGTTAATAATTTAGCAGGATGGTTTTTTGGTAATGGTTACGAAAGATGCTAAATATGGAAGAAGGCAAGGGATGATGTCCCTTTCCTTGTGGTATAGCATAGGATGCTGCCATGTGCACATGAAAGATATTTATTATTCAAAGGAACTTCCCTACTGAACAGTAGTTGAGATTTTTGTCTAACAGCTGTTATAATTTGTGATATCTCAGTAACATATTCCGGTTATACTGTTGGTTCAAAACATCAGATTTGCTGGCAGAATGAGCTGTAAGTTTTCTTTAATATCTGTAGAGGAACAGGTATGAGGCATGTACCTACTCAGGAATGAGATACTCCACAACTTTCTCTCTTTTTTTTTTTTGTGAGCTGTTGCCTCAGCATGGAACCAGGGAAAACATACATATATTTTCTGTAACAACCTGCTCATTGCTTTCAGAGATCAGTGTCTTCTAGGAGGTAATTTGTAGGTGAGAAAGACATCTGTGCACCAGTTAACATCAGTAGATATTTAGTCACTCTTCAGTTGCCTAGTTTAGTGTTGGTGTACCTTACAGTGCTGGGTACCACTGCTCAAATGAAAAAATTGGATGAGTTAAATCACTTTAAAAGATAGTTTGGAAAATTACTTGAAAAGTATTGTTGTAAAGTGTTATAGTTAAGTATTACTCCAAAAACATACTTGAAGCCCATTCAGTAAGCGATGTTATAATGGTGTGGGGATGTTTGGAGATGCCCTGGTAGTTCTCACAAGTTTTTAGTGGTTTTAAGAACAGTTAGCCAAAAGATATTGTTCCTCCACTCTAGTCACTAGTGACTTCTTTTCCCCCCTGTGCTCTTATTCATGAAAATACTTTTCCTCCAAGAATTTCTGGGAAGTACTTCCTCGAGGTGTTCAAACTATTCTTCAGACTTCAAGTTAGTCTTTAAAGAGTTGATATTACCAGTTACACCGGATCGATCACTTATGCCCTGGGATCTTGCCAGTGAGTGTCAGGATTGCTCTTGCCTTGTCTGGTAATTCTAACCACTTCCATTAAACACAGCTCTTAACCCCCTCTGATGTTACCCACCCCAAGAATTCAGTGTCCTGTTTGCAATTCCACAACCAAGTCATCAAATGCCAGCACCATCTCCTGGATAATCTGCTTAAGGTGCAGAATCTCATCTTGGCCCCTTTCCTTTTGTTTAGGGTCAGAGCCCTGCAGCTACAGCTGGACAGGAGGTGGGCAACCTCAGAGTAAACAGTGCCAAACAATGCATTTGATCAATGGCTTGCCTGATAAATGGCTTGGCTGTACTTGGGAAGCGAACACTCTGGCTGTTCCAGTCAGCATGTCTCTGGAGAAACAGCCCTAGAAATTCAGTTTTCAATTAATAGATTCTGATTAATTTGTTTGTTTCCTTTCTGTCTTTACAGATTCACTGCCTTCTCTGTAATGCTCTTAATAATAGACTTAAATTCCAAATCTGTGTATTTAAAAGGGGAAAAAAAAAAACCCTCGAAAAAATGTTTTAAAAGCTAAGAAAATATAGAAAGCAGGTGTTGCTTTAGATTCATATATCCGAGTTCCAAATCTCTGAAGCAGACTGAATAACTGAAAGGATTTTGTGTCTGGGAAGACAGTTTTGTTGATAGCTGCACAGCAAGGGGATAACTTCTCATTAGGCACTGGGATTTAGATCTGGAAAATGCTGTCTCATCCCTTGCCTGCTGGCGATGCGCGCTCATGCGTGTGCAGCTGCTCTGGGGGAAGAGAGCACAGGGACAAGAGTGTCAGGAGGGGACTGCAGGGCTAGAGAGCAATTCCTTTCACTGGTCTGTCCATCAGAGGGAGAAGATGAATTCCTGTTCCCTGTATTTTTAATGGTTTGCTCAAAAGCTATCAGTGGTATTCGACAGCAGAGATCAGTCACAAAGATCGCTGTACTGGCAGCACTCTTGTGCACTGCATGTGGCTCATCCCTGTGTGTGTTCCTGAAAAATGGTTCATCTCTGGGTTATTTATTCCCTGGCTAAGGAAATTAGTTCATTACCTATGCAAACATGCATGCAGGGATTCAAGTCATAAACTGTTTTCCAAAGGATGTCAGACAACTGCTTGTTTTCGTTAGGGCATGGAAATGACAGATCTGTGACAGTTCTCCTTTCTGCATTTTGAAGTTTTCCTAAGTGAAGAGAGAGAGAGGAAGGATTTCTGTTTATATTTAGCAAGGTTCAATCCTGTTACTGTTAATATTATTCTTCATAAAAAAAACCTCCTGGGCAAAGGATATTTACCAGTCACAAAAGCAGTCTGTCTTTCCTTACCTGTCCTTCAAATAATGTTATATCCAATTTAAATACTTCAATAGAATATGACCAAATCACACTCCTTTCATCCAAATTACTTTGTCAGCTGTTAGTCTCCAGCATAAGTTCATTGTTGAAGGACAAGGTTAAGGCTTTGTGGGCAAAGTAGCTTGCAACTGGGAAAATTCAAGAAGGAAGAGATCCAAATTAAGTAAAATCCTGTTTCATCTCTTGCAGGCACAAAGAAAAAGACTACAGTAGAGGACAGGGACTGTTGATTTCTGCTTTGCATTCTTTTCTTTGCCTTGCATCAGTGCTTTGGGAATAGGTAGACTTGAGTTAGAATTCTCTTGCCCGTATTCCAGATCTGCTTCCAGGTGCCACCAACACCCAGGGACAGGTGGAGGCACATGAGAGTTGGGGAAATGCTCCTTCCAGGGGGAGTTTCAAGAAACTGCTGTTATCCAGCAACAGGCTCAATGGCCAAGTCTGAGCAGACAGAATTCAAACTTTAAATGAACAGCAAGTGGATGGTTTGTCATTGCAGAAGTCAAGACAAGGCTTTCTTTTGGTATTATGCAGATCAGCCAAATGTTTTTGAGATGCAGATTTTTTACAGTGATGTAGCTCTACTGGCTTCTCCTCGTGTTGCAAGGCAGAAAACAGAGAAAGAGAAGTTGCTGCCAGGTGAGATTAGGAACTTGGGGTCTCCAAATTGCCTGCTGGAGGCCTTTCTCTTTAGCTGCTGATTATCTTACCTGATACGAAGGGGGAAACCTTACCAGGCAGAAAGTTAAGTCCCTAGAAAAATCTTAAAGCCAAGGTAGCTTGTGTTAACTCTTGTTAGTTTTGTCTGGGGCAGGAATGGCAACAATGTGGAACTGAATCCTCCGCTCTGAGTAGAAGGATCCTGCAGTCATCTGGAGGTGGCAAACACTGAGGAGCTATTGTGGATGCTTGCCCTGTATAGACCATCTATGATGTTGTCTTGAGTCCAGAGCTTTCCTAAAAAGGTTTCAAGGTAAAACAATGCCTGTGCAAAACTGCCTGCTGCTTGGGAGGGATCCAACAGCATTGAAATATATCTTGTGAGCCCTTTCTCAAGGTCATCGGACAGAAGGCAGGAAAGGAGTGTCCCACTTGAGTATCAGCTAATGCAATCTGGTGGTGATTCATGTTTCACATCCCAGGATGGCTGGGTATTTCATGTATTTGTTACCTTTTATAGCAATGCAAAATACGTAAAATTGAATTGTACAAATCACAATGACAGAACAATGGCTGAATGAAATCGAGATACACTTCTCACTCAGCCTTATCAGCCTTGATGTTCTGAAAATATCAGTAAAACTCATAACCCTGGGAATGTCTGTACTCTACTGATCTTTAAAAGCCTGGTAAAAAAAGTAAATAGGCCGTGGAGCAGATCCCAAAAATAGTAAATTCCTTTTTTTAACAAATGTAGTTAAAACAAGACTCCTGCCTGTGCCTGGTGAAATCAATGGCAGTTTTGTGACTGGCTCCAGGAGAAGCGAGGTTAAACCACTGTTGTATGGCTCAGTAAGGTGCAGATATCTTCCATTTGAGAGCACCAGCCATAGCCACAACCACCTAGGGGAATTTTAACAGATGATAAGAAAAACCTTTTCCACTTCTTACTGCAAAATTCTGGAACTATATGAGCTCGTATAACAATTGGTATGCTGTGCTGGTCTTCCTCTGATTCCTGCACTTTTTAAAATTAACAATTGATAAATTCATTAGTCTGACAGAGATTTGGCTCCTTTATGTTCAGATGGAAATTTGTTCTTCATTTATACATAAGGAGACTTATTTGTGAGAAAAAGTTTAAGTACTATATGTGTTATTTCCCAGATCAACAGCTTGTCAATAATTTCAGTGTGGGGTAAGAAATCCACTTCCAAAAACTGAAGAATTATTCTTAGTTCCACAGTAAGAACTATGTCTGTGTACATGTCTGCACGTACATGCAGATACGACACTTTTTGTTCATACTTTTTTCTGTGTGGTCATTCCCCATCTGACACTCCCAAGCTGATAATTCGTGGCAGCAGTAGCTTGCAGACCACTGCCCTTCATGACATTGTGGTGTGCTATCTTTCCAAAGTGCAGCTCAGCCTCTGAATTTTATACTCTGTTTGCCTGGTGAGGAAAAACAGACAAAGCAGGACATGCTTTGGGCTCAAAGGCTGATGCAATGTGGCTTCCATAGTTTCACATCTGGCACTATTAAAAGAAAAAATTAAAAATCACCTTGCTGCAGCAACAATTGCTTTCACAGTTAGCACTGAACTTCATTTTGATGGTGGGGCAATAGCTGATTTGGGCCACTTAGGACCTACTTTAGAAAACACTTCAACGTGAGTTTAACTCTAGTGCATTAGGATATCCAACTGTGATTAATGATCATGTTTTGGTATTTTTTCCTAGCCAGGCCTGGAGGCAGTATGGATGCTCTGTCAGATTTCCCCAGTCAGTTCTGTGCTGGCTGCTCTCACCCTGCTGTGCTCTGCAGCACCGGCTCTGACGTGAGGGATGGTTTTGGTGTGAGATGTTGTCTCACTCTGTGGCGGCAGAGCAGGGCTCTGTCTACAGCAACTCAGAGAAACAAATAGGAAACAGGATTTCCCCCAACAGGCGTCTGATTCTTCAGAAATGAACTGTTGTAATGGGATGTACAGCTGAGCAAACCCCACAATTTGTACAAAATGACTTCACACTTGACAAACATAGCAGGTGGGACCTCAAGCTCACTTCACTTGAGCACCAAAGCTGGTTCCCAGCTGGTAGCTGGTTCCCTTTTTCTCAGTATTTACTAGAAATAATGTTCTTGTTACCATTTTGTGCAGAGTGAGTTCTGGTAACTGCCAGATCAAGAACCCTTGACCCTGTTTGCTACAAACGCTGTCAGCATTTCGTGCTCTGCACCCTCTGGGGCCCAGGAGAGCTGGTGTTTGGCTCCTGCTGCAGCCTCAAGGAAGATGCCCTTTCAGGAACACAGCTCTTCTACTAAAGTCTTCCTCTTCTCTGAGACCATCCTTCACTGAGAGCATTGCAGCATATTTTAAAGGTCTGTCTGTCTGGAAATTCTCCAGACAGCTCCTTACCTACTGCTGTCATCGTCCTCCTCTCCCCCTCCCTTCTTAAAGGTTCCTAAGCAGATCTGTATCATTAATATTTCAGTATCAGCTGTACACAGGCATTGGCTACACTGCAGCACACTTCATCAATAAGAGCCAGTGAGGGCTGTGAGCTTTGCCACACTGCCTTCATCCAGCACAGGAGGAAGAGCAAAGGCAGAGCCTGCCAGAGAAGCAGAGTATCTGCCGAGGGTAAGGCTGCATCTCGCAGTCCCAGCCTTGAGGTGCTTTTTGCTGCTTTTGCTCCCTCATTCGGATCATCCCAGATAATACCCTAACAAGCAACAAGAATGGATGTCTTTAAGAAAGGTTTCTCCATTGCTAAAGAAGGTGTGGTGGCTGCTGCAGAAAAGACCAAGCAGGGAGTGACAGAGGCTGCAGAGAAGACCAAAGAAGGGGTAATGTATGTAGGTAAGAGAGAACTAGTTTTGATCTACTTTTGAGCATGAACAGCTGCATAGATTGTCTCTGAGAAAGTCTGGGGAAATGATATTGTGGCTGAAGCTTGGGAGTGACTAGCAGGATAATCTGGATAAGATCCTGAGCTCTGCAAAGTTGCTGTGTGAACCTGGGGTACCACAGCCTCCCCATGCCTCAGTTTCCCCAGCTGTAAATTAGATGTGGAAACCTCTTCTTCAGGGAAGGCAGAACGATGTTAAGGAGCAGATGCTCAGGTGTAAGGTTTATTGGACTATTCACTGATTGTTTGCAGGGTGAGTCAGGCACTCCAGACAAATGAGCACTGCTGGTCTCTGCCTCACCTCCACACTGGGAGGGACTCACTGAGGAGGACCCTGAGAGGAGCCAAATGTGTTGGTAAGAGGGGATTACAGGATGCATCTGTTTCCCCACAAACAAATGGGTTTGTCCTGAAATCCTTCTCCTGTTCACCAACCTCTTTCGTTGCCCACACACACATTAATCTTGCTTTACAAGAGACGCCCAAATTCCTTTTGCCCAGAGAATAGGATCTGGAAAACGGCGTGCCTGATGTCCTGCCTAGAGACCTCTTTCACAGTTAATGGGCTGAAACCTCCCCTTTCAAGGTCACCCTCGAAACCCACTATCTCCACTTATCTAGCACATGCAATTATATGGTTGGATGGTCAGATGTTCCATATGATACAAACTAAAGAGTTGTAGGTTCCCTGATTATCTCACTGCTGATTAGTGCATTTCACACAGCTATTTATTTTTGGTGGAAGTGGGAGTGTTTCTTTTTGTAGGGAAGTTTACATGCAGGCTCTTCCTGCTATCATGCAACATCCACAGCTGTACTTAGCTACTATATTTAAAACTGCTCTATTGCCAATAGCTACAGATATATATTTGTATGTTGCCAATTAAATATAAAATTTGTATGTAGCAGGTCTGGTAATGTCTTTATTTTGAATTTTTAAATACTTTGTTATTGACATGCTAGAAATGAATGGATGTAACAGTTCACATTTTAATTTGAAGCTGACCCACAAGAAAAAAAGGTAAGCAGCATCCCTGTAAACAGCTGAACTAACTACAGTAAGTGAAACACCAGTCTAAGAAATGTCACATGAGTGTCACATTGTGGCATCATTACTGCTCCATCTGCTTCCAGGTCTGAGTTGTGTTGGGGTTATTCAGAGTTTTTATACTTGATTTCTCATATCTCTATTCAGTCACATTGTACAGCTCTGTACTGTGACCTGGTTTTCATTGTTGCACAGACAAGAGGTCTCTTTAGGAGATTCTAGTCTTTTCAATAAAGTTTTCTATGAGCCTAAAACTAAAATCCTTGAAGCCTTAATCTCTGAATGAGGATCAAATAAGGATCAAGGTGAGGATGAAGTGCTTTTTGCTTCTATTGGTTTGGTTTGTTGGTATACTGCTGGTTCCTGCCCTGTCATGCACTAAGCTTTGCCTTGGACTGATTCAGTTCCTGTTGAGAAGCTCCCCTCTTTAGGGAAAATTCATTCTTTCACAGGCAGGAAAAGTAAAGGCCAGATGCTGATTAGCTCAGAAAATGGGGGTTTTATTTTAATAGCCAGAGAAGGTCAAGGTGTGGTATATTGGTTAAAACTGGAATGGTTAATATGTTGTTCATGCTGCTTTTTGTCACTCTGTGCCACATAAAGAATAAATCAGAGACCTGAACTATTCCTTCCTTGCTGCTCCCATAGCAGAGCCCTACCCCAGCAGCTTCATCTAGAGCATTAGGTGATGTGACTTGAATTTTTGGATGCTAGGAGAAAATAACACTGTATTGAGCCTCAAGAGTCTTTTGAGAACATCAGGAAAGAGAACAAAATCCCCAGGGCCTAGGATGGATGAAGTGGATCCCTGACTTTTATTCAGATTTGTGTTAACTCATTGCTGACTCTCTGAAGAGGATTCCAGATGTCTGGGCACAACCACCACACCTAGTGAATCACTTGCTGCTTCCCGGGAGAAGAAATAATGCTCACTCAGAGGCATCTGTCTGGAGTGAACAGCATCACTGGGACACTGTGGCCATCTTGTCCCCACTCTGATCCATACAGGTTCAGCTCCCACAGCCCCTACCAGAGCAGGAGATGCCTCCCTCTGTGCTGAGCCTGCAATGCGGTGCTCCTGCCCTGCCCCGGCCTTGCTGAACTGGTGGGGTGGAGAAGAGAGTGCACGAAAAGAGGGAGAAAGCCCCTCTCTTTCATGGGTCACCTGTGTACCTGGTGAAATCACCATCTGCTCTCCCAATTCTAGCAGCCCCTGAGTGTGCTGAAGTGTCAGGAGATCCCCATGGTTAGCGTGGATCCAGCAGCTGGTTCAGTGGCCTCTCTTTTTGGTTTGAATTGGGGTGTAAGTGATGCTGAAGTTAATTAATGAATTTAATGCAAAGCCGCATCAGAGTATTGAGTCATTAGTACTGTTTAATGCTATCGTTCAGGAGCCTCAACAAAGAATGCACTTCTAGTTTTCTAGAATGATTTTCAACGGTGAGTGTTGCAGAAAGCCCCAACACGCCGAGCTGTGTTTATACTGAGTGATTCCTGCGGGAGTTAATGCACATAAAAATATCCCTTTGTACTCTAGACCTTCTCCAGGGCTTAGCACTCCGCCCCCTCGGTCCCACCCTGGCGGTCCCAAAGCTCTTGCGGGTGAGTCACGGCACTCAGAAGAGGCAGGATGCATGAACTTTTAATTCTGGGTACAGAAGCTGCAGGCAAGGACTAATGAGTGAAATGAGATTGAGCATCAGGTGATTGCTTTGTGGTTCAACAGATGCGGGTTGCTGGCAGGAGCGTGCGCCGGGAGGTCGGGTTTCGTGCGGTGCATAATGGAAGGGAGCCTGAGTCATCGGGTGTGGCTGGGCTGGGAGGATGGGGCGAGCTCTCCCCAGGCTGCAGCGGTAACTCTTCCCAATGACATTGCTCCTGTCATGAAACGGATTCGGATGTTTTTTTTCTATCTGCATCCCTCCTTTCTGGAATTATTTTCCATCCATATATATAGCACCTGCCCACTCCCCTCCCCCATAAAATAATTGCGCCCAGATAGTCACCTTAAAAGTCTGGCAAAAAATATGCAAAAGTGCAGCTGTTGTCTCACCAAGCACATTTACTACAAAACTGCAAAGGCATGAAAGGCTGGTACAGCAAACCATGCACTTTGCTTACCTCTCAACTGCTGTTTGACCAAAAACCAGCGAAGGGCTAAGCTTGAGCATCTGAGTCTGATATGAGAGAACCTTGTATGTCAAATCAATATCGTGGCAGTCTTTTCTTGGAGTGGTACTGGGAGGGAAAACGAAGCAGGATGTGTCTGAATTGAACCTTGTGTGTTTGGCCCATTCAGGGGCTCACATTCATGGCTTGAGACTTGCACCTGCTCTGCTCAGTGCTGTGCTTCTGCACATGTTTGTGTATCATGGCACCATTATTAAATCCAGTTCACAGCAGTGCACATGTGCATCACTAGGAACTGCAACTTACAGCAGTAACAAGCTAAAGGTACAAAGATTTCATCTCTGGACTTCTAAGACAGTTTGGGAGGGTGGAGTGAAATGTTGAAGGCCCATTGTAGTAGAACAGTTTTGTTCTGCCCCAGGCAAACATTGCAACCACCAAAATAAATCAACAATTGAGAATTGCATTCAATAATACATAACATGTATAAGGCAGACCAGAGCTGGGCTGGACCTGTTGTTATCAGGGCACTGCACCTGTTTTGCTTCTCAGGCTGTTAATGAGAATGAACTGTGGTCTGTAGCTGATTTCTCCCACTGCACCCAAGGAAGCTCCACTATCATGGAGTCAAAAATCTGCCTGGTTGTTGTCCATTTTTATAATTTTGATAGTTGGCCATAGAAAATTTTTTTGTATCAGTATGGAAAACCTGATGAGAACCTGTACAGATTATTTACAATATATAGTAAAGTGGGACCAGTGGAATATTTGGCTAGTGCTTATTTAACTTTCAAGAGAGATAAATTGTATCCTTTATTTTTTTAATGTGTAAAGCACCTAGTTACCATGGGGGCTGCCCATCTATCATATGATTTAACTTATCTGCAGCAGTATCAAGTAGAAGGGATATATAGCTTGCCACTTCAAGCGTGGAGGAAAATCACAGAAATTAATTATTCCTTAGGGCTATTTGTGTTGCAAGCTGAATGCCTTCACATCCTGTTAGCTTTTCTGCATTGAGAACAGTGAGATAAATTACGATGTAAGCATACATACGGTGTATTTCATAATTTGAGAAAAAACCATCTGCTTTCTGTGTATTGCTGTGAGCAGGCACTTACAGCCTAGACTGAGGCAGCAAACTGGGAATCTAGTAAGTAGGTATGTAGTAGGTGGGTGGTGGTTCTGTAAATTCAATTTCAGGTTTCTCCAGTCTTTACTAGTGGAATAGAATGAGACTTTAAATGACCACTGCAGCCAAGTATCCTGCTGAAAGGCAGGGGAGAGTCATGGATGTGACTTCTTGTCATGCAGGAGTGAAGTAGGTGAGATCTTACCAGGTGATTTTATTTACAGTCATTTTTACAACTAGCTTAAAGCTGATTTACCACTACTCAACTGCTCATTTTGGAAATATTGCAGGGATAATTTTTTATAATCAAGATTTTTCAGATCTAGGCATCTCCAGAGAATTTGCTGTTGAAGCTCTCCAACTCTCAACACAAAGGTACTCATTTGCTTTAATGGGGAGGGAAGCTGGTCTCTTTTCTGACTCCACAAATGCTTTGTGTCTGAGCAGGAGGTACCAGCAGCACCTTGGCTCCCCACTGCACTTCCTCAGAGCAGGAAGCCATCTGTGTCCAGAATCAGAGTGTAATTTCCAGGCAGCACTGATGGATTGTGTTTCCTTTCACAGGCACCAAGACCAAGGAGGGCGTAGTGCAAAGTGTGACCTCAGGTAAGAGCACAGCCTGAGAGAGATGTGGAAATCTCTGGTGATTGTTAGACCTGTTGGGAAGGGCATCACCCCTGCCAAGTGGGAGGTCTCTGTGGGACACCACTGCTCTGCCTGACCTTCCCACTGATGAATGTAGGCTGCTTGCCAGGAGCGATGGTTCAGGGTCTGGCATTTGCAGTGGACACGGATGGGAGAAAATATTTAATCAGCAGAGTAGGTAAGAAAAAATCACAGAAAGGTTACTTGGCAGACTGGGATGATTCACAGCAATTTAGACATTTCACAATGTCAGGTGCACAGCCCGGCACACAGAGAGGATTTACTTGCAACAGAACCTGTCTGGCCAAAACTGGTCTTCTGAAGAGTCCTGTCAGGCTTTTGCAGAGTCAGGGACCCGAAGGGTTCCTTCTAGGATATCCCCAACTCCAAGGCAGAGCAGCCATATGGACTGTCCTGAAGGAAGATGAATGGATCCTTTCCCTGGAGAATTTCATAACTATTGTTTTTTTCTGCCAAGGGCTATTAAATCAAACAGAAGGTAACCTGGAAGAGGTCATGCAGTCTGCAATGCAAAATACCTTATTTACACTGTTGTCTCTTAGTATCAGACAATGAATTTTTCATTTTTCAGTTGCCCACAAAGACTGACAGGCTGCAGTGCTGCTCTCTAAGCAGCATTTTGTGCCAGACAAAAATCCTCACGTATACGATCTAAATTCAGACATGATCTCATCTAAAAAGTCCAAACAAGGATTGCATCAGGACTAATTTCTTCTTTTAAATCAATACAATCATTTTGTCATCCCAGGGAATTTGGCAGCCTTCTGGCAGTGTCTAGTGTGCTAACTTTTCTGCTTTTGTTGAAACTGCAGTTGCTGAGAAGACCAAAGAGCAGGCCAACGTGGTGGGAGAAGCTGTAGTAGCCAGTGTGAACACAGTGGCAAACAAGACTGTAGAAGGAGCAGAGACCATCGTGGCCACTACAGGAGTTGTAAAAAAGGTGTGTTTGTTTATTCTGTGATGAGCAGGACAGGAGAGCCTTTGGATTACACTTAAACTACCTGCAAACATTTACAGTTGATGGTTTTACTTATTTCATGAAAAGTTTTCAGCAATACCTGCTTTTGTATAATACTTAATATTTTCATATAGTGCTTAATACAGTCACAGAATAGTTTAGTTTGAAAGGGAACCCTTGAGATCATATAGTCCAACCCCCTTTGGCCAATGAGAGAGGACTGTCCCACTGGGTTTTGCATATCTCCATGGAAGGAGACTCCACAATATCTCTGGGCAACTTGTGCCAGTGTTTGACCACCCTCACAGGAAAAAAGAGAATTGTTTTCTTCTGTTCAGATGGACACATTAATCACTTGGTGCCTACTGTCTCTTGTCCCATCAGTGGGCACTTCTGGCAAGAGTTTGGCTCTCCATTTTCTTATGAATGTAGAAAATAATTTTTCACTTGGACTTGAGTAGAAATGTGTCTGAGTTGCCGTGAGCATCTGGGCTGAGTCAGAGCTCAGGGCTGTGCAGAGTGGGAAGGCACAGGAGCCAGCACTTGCCCTCACCCCTGTGCCGTGCTGGGGGGTGCACAGGCTTGCCCTGGCCAGGGCAGCTCCAGAGGCAGCAGAGGGCAGCAGCAAGTCAGGCACAGCCTGGTTCCAGCAGAAAGCCTGACCCTGCTGCTCTGCTTCCTGCTGGTTTGACAACAACCAAGTGCTTATTGATAGAAGGCCGTGTGACTCAAATTGTGCACGGATTAAGCCAGATTCAGACAAGGCATCTTCTGTCCTCCAGCCTAATTTGGCAAAAGGGGCTTCTTCAAGTGAGGGGATTGAGGGCCGTGTGAAGGAGCAGAACAGCTCCTTAGATGAAGGCAGTGTTGATCATTAGAGAAGATGCTTTGGTAACAAACAGCACCCATTTGTACAGCAGAGGCCAATACTTGGCAGCTCTTTGGTAAGCCCATCTCTTTCCCCTCCTCAGAGAGTGTGATCCCTGCTGTTGATGGCCGCATGAGCTTTATGAGTCACAACAAACCCAAACCCAAATCCAGAATCAAAGCGAAGCCAGGCTGGCCAAAATTGTTTTAATTGTTCAGATAGTCAGCTGATTAATTTCCTGATCTGCACATAAACACATTGTGATGTGAAACAAAACTTCTACACAGCATATAAATCCTGAGAGAATAGGCTAACAAAAGAGGAGAACAGCAGCTACAAGTGACGCAAAATGTCCTCCTGAAAGCATGTGAAAAGGGCAGATACAAGAGTTCTGCTAAGCCCTTGGGAAAAATTTAATCTCCGTTCCCATAGGGAACAGCAGTTAGGCTACAGGAGTGCAAACAGCAATTCCTAATTCCATGGGACCAGAATACCCCTTCCTACCTTTAGACTGACCACGGGGTGATTGACCCAGAAGAGTGAGAAATTTGCTGATGGTAGAAATCCCTGCTGCAGATAGCGAGCCGTCTCCCCTCCAGCAAGGACTGAGCAGCAGCAATCCTCTTCCCCTTTCCTCCTAAGTAAGAACCCCACCTCAAAGACTGACAGCTACAGTTTACAGCTACTTTCAGAGCTTAAACCAGTGCAGGTTTTCCAGAGAGCATCTGAACTGGTATTCTGATGTCTTCCATTGCTGTCTGATTGCTTAAACTTAAAATGGAGATTGATTAAGAAATAAAAAATTAGGACGTGTCACATGCTAAAGTGCAGACTAAATGGAGCCAGGAAACTGCTTTGGACACAGCATCATGGTGTCATGCCAAACGGCAGAGGTGGGCAACAGACTGAAAACAGGAAGAGAAAAGCAAGACAAATCACAGGAAAAAAGAAATCAGGAAAAACATTCATTTCTGTGAAAGAGGGTTCATCAGTTCTGCTGGTTTAGTTCAACTTAGAAGTGCAGATCTTTTATTCATACTCACCTCTTAGATCCAGGTAGACACAGAAGATTGAGATCCACATGCACATCGAGTGCATCCCCACTGCTAATGGATAATTGCCATGGAGCCAAAACTGCTCCAGAGGGAGGGCCTTGAAAGGAGTATAAGGAGCTGTGCTGGGCTCTCAGCACCGGCTTTTTTTTCTCCAGAACTGTTTATATCATGGTACACAATTTGCTAATGGAAATACATTCAGAGTTTGCCAATAGCAGCACCAGGCACTGTAATGCATGTGGAAGACCCTCTGAAGATACACTAAGTGATAATGTATAGCTTTTAAATGTTTAAACAGTGAATACCCATTGTTATAATCCTGCAGTCCTGGAATCATCACAAGCATTTCAGCCCCAGAAGTTTGAGAGAGCATCCAGTTGCATCCAGTCCTGAGACTTGTTTGTGTTCCATACCATCCTCCCTCTTTCTAATTACACAGAACACTTGCCAAGATCTTATTTGGGTTTCAACTATCTCCAGTGTTGTTCCCTGCTATAGAAAGGCTGTTCAAAGTGTCAGGGATCTATGAATGCATGGCACTGAGTAGTGCTGGGGTGACTCGGGGCTCGGCACTCGAGGGGCCTAGAAGGCATCTTCTCAGCTGACTGCTCCCAGTATTAATATAAATTATGGAGAGCTTGTTGACATTTAAGCTGTGCATTTGACAGCTGGGATCAGTGGCAGGCCCACATTAGGAAAGAGAGGGGTACCCTAAGGCTTTTGGGTAAAGTTTTGCTCAGGTTAGCTGTGGGGTGCAGGTGTATTAGATGGTGATTTTGGCCATGGGAAAGAATTCATCCCTTTGTTGCATCATGACAGGCACTGAAATGTGGACCCCCTGGCAGCCTGCTGCTCCTTACTGCCCTTGGGGGGAGCAATCAGAGCCACGCAGAAGGAAATGGGGCTGAAGTAACCCTACACCTATGGAGGGGTGCCAAGCACCAGAGAACAACCTTGAGTAGTGCTGGCACTGCTTGACAGGGCTTTGGCACTGACCTGGTCACTGCTGCATACAACAAAGTATTGACTCATTTGGGGGAGTTTTTAAGCTTCAACTAAAAAAATCTGTAAATTAAGAGATTATAAACCCTCCACAATTTTTCTGATACAAAAAGGAATTAAACCAGTCAGTAGGGTGTTCTGTCTGTGGCTTTGCACCCATCCCCATCCCTGGGGTGGACATTAAGAGATTCCAGTGAGATAACCACCCACTAAATATCCCTGTCTTTGAAGAGGATTAATTCTTCGTCTGTATGACACAGCACAGAGCTTGCTGCAATGCAGACACCACGTGGTTGGGAACAAGCCCATGTACATACACACACTCTCAAAATGTCCCTCAGGGTTTGGAACAATTTTCCCAGTAACTGATGCTTCCCTACACCCGCCACCTAAATCTTCCCTTTGGATCTATTTGTCCTGTCCGTTTTTATGACTTAGTTGTCAGTTCATGACTGTCACTTTTAATTGGGTCTGATCTTTTTTGACTTCATCCCAGTAATTAAACAAGCATTTGTCAGTTATGTGCAACTGCTGGGTGCGTTCACTGGATCACAGCATTTCTGTGCACCTGATCTGGCTCACATGGGCCACACCCACACCATGGCTCATCTCTTTCATAACAACTGCACATCTTGAATGTGAAAGGTTGCTGTTCATGGCCTTAAAGCCCTTCACTTACACCCTGCAATGTCTCTGATGCAAAGAGTCTGTCGGACGGGAGGAATTAGAAGCAGAAACTAAGTGACCTTCCTGTTCAAGTTAGATTGGGCTGGGCAAGTGTGACAAGGAACGAGCAACCAAGGGCATCTGAGAAGCCACCAAGGGCAGTGCTGCTGAGCTGGAGGAGCAGGGACATCGACAGTCAAACTACCCAACAATTAAGTAGAATAAACAGTTGAAACTTGTTCCCCTTTGTATTCAGGCTTCCCTGTACTTAGTTGATGCAGTCATGCATCCCAGTGGTATCCTACCACATGTCATGGAGCACTGCAGACTACAAAAGCAGCATGGAGTGGGGCACTCTGCTGAGAGGCACTTTTTCTGTGCTACCCTCTCAGTCTCATTAGTGCATCCAGGCAGACATTTTCCCATGCAAAATAGGTGAGTTAGTGGCACTGCTGAAGCCTTAAAGCCTACAGGACCATGGATGTGCTTCACGGCTCAAGGCTGTACCCCAGCAATCCCATAGGATAAGTGTTAAATGTGTATCATTTGTATGAGTCCCAGGAGACCCTCTGAGAGTCTGGCTGTGAGTGGATAAAAACCCCAAAAGCCACCCCAAAAGTCTACCTGGATTTGTAGGGTAAGACAGGAATCCTGCATGCCCATCTGTCTGTCTTGTTGGGGGTCCACTCACTTTAATCAAGGGTTGACCCCTTAGTCAGAGCTGTTGGCATCACTGAACACACTCAGCCTGGAACCTCTCCAGGGCAACTCGTCCACAGGACCTGCCAGGCTGCCTGAGGGCTCCCTAGGGAGTGGTTTGGGGATGCTGCCAGGCAGCATCGTGTTTGCTCCAGCACCCAAGCACAAGAGCACTACAGGAGGCTGAACCTCTCCACCTTATGCAATTGGTGTCCCTTTGAGGCCTCTTAAATTTGTAACAGATTATGGTGCCAGTGAACCTCTCTGGCTTTACAACCTTAAAATAATAATAATAATAATAATATTCTAAAGGCATCTTACTTGCCACTGAATTTGTTGAGATTTGATGAGTATCCAGTATCCAATATTTGGACTGCTTTCTCTGTTATATAAGGAAGATAATAAGGTTGTTTATGTCCAAATATCTGGGACAGCAACAAAACTCCCACTGGCCTGTAAGATAATATAGACAAAAAATATAAATTCCACTTCATATATGAACTCAGCAAACAAGTAAATTGCTGAAGAGCTGAAAAAGGGAATTTCATAGAACCTGTGAAAATAATAAATCCGAGGAATTAAATTGTAATTAATTTCTCCCAGTATTTCTGGGCTTTTAAAATCAGTTTTTTAAAAAAACTTATTAAAATATCCAAACCCAGAAGTTATAGCACAGTCTACTTAAGATCCCTTAGCATTGCACAGGAATATTTTTATAAATGGCAGGTTTTAATTTGTTGAGTTTTTAATTAGTGATAGCTGAACATGTACCTCTGTTTCATAACCTTAGCAAAATATTGTATTTAATATATATAGATCTCCTGTGGTGTATATATTCTACATAAAAAATATTTTTAAACACACAAAGTATTTGAAAACTTGGGTACTATTATTTGAAGGCATTCTGAGGTTTTGTGTGTCACTTAACTATTATGTTCAAATACTTCACTTTTCTTTCTTCACTAGCAAAAAAAGATTCAACTGCCCACCCAAAAATAGAAGAAAATAGCCCATAGCAAATATTTAAAGAAAGTACGTAATTTCTGAGGAGAAATATTTTGCTCACCCTTTAAGAGCAGGAGGAACATTACTAATTGCTTTATGGTTTCAACATGCCTTTTGCTTAGAAATGTTACCCCTTTTAATGAGGAGATGAACACTTTCTGGAATGGCAAAATTCTTGCTGCTGCCCAAGGAATTTGGATTTTCACCTCTTCTTTCTTGCCCAGCATTGTCCTGTGAATCAGTGTTATAACTGGAGCTGGAGCCCAGGAATTTCTGGCTCTTTGTCCAAAGTGAAGACCCCTACACCACATGGTCCTCCTCTGTACGTTGTCTCCTGAGCAGTCCCTGAAGTCCCCACTGGCTGACACCCAGCTGAAGAATGCAGCCCTTCTTCATCTGCTGCTCCCTATTCTGGGCAGGGTGGAAGCGCGTGAGAAAAAGGCTGTGAGGCGACATCCCTAACACAGCCTGACACCTCTTCATCCTGCTATTGTGCTGGTTCCTCCAACATAGTTTAGAAACACCCTCCAGAAACTCAGTAGTTTCCCTTTCTAAAAATAGATGGTTGATTTTTAGCCTTCTGAAGCAGTCTTGGCAGAGAGCATGATCTAAGGGATCTAACAAGCAGCACAATAGCTGAACAGGGATTCTCCAGCCCACCCATTGCTCTTGCATACAGTGTCCCAAGGGTGGTCCTGAGAAAGGTGTCCCTCTCCCAGGACTCTTTCAACATCTACCAGAGCCCACAGGAACAATAGGTGCTCATATCCTGTAGAAAGATGGAGCGCCCTGCACTGGTTCCTGTGCTCCTGTGCAAAACTGTTCCCCAGTTTTCCCAATGCAGCTCAGCACCTCAGGCAACTGCCTTTGATTGACCTTCATGATTTCACACAGCAGCTGGTAATGCCACCTGCAAAGCACTATGAAATACCTGCTGTTGCAGCTATTGTCAGTGGCTTGCATTGGAGGTTTCTTTCCTTTCCACCTAATAGTGAAGAATCTGTGTGTGAAGCTTCAAAATACAATTTGAGGCTATTTGCCTGCTTTGGCCTAATGTGCGCTGTTGAGTTATGAGGTGTAGATATGCAAAATGTAATATAAATGCAAATGTAAAGTGCTTTAAAGCCACAGGCTAGATCCTGAGGCTGGATGAGCATCCATAAATTCAGAGTAGTGAGCTGTTTGCTGGCAGCAGGAGAGCTGACTCATTTCAGAAAGATGGTGACCGAGTGGCTCCATCAGAGCAGTGGCCTCTCCTGAAGAGCTGCAGGTCTCTGCAGGAGAAACTGGCTTCTATGATGTGCAGTTTGGTGTCATTTGGTTACCTGGGCTTGCTTAACACAGCTCAGGCTAGTACCAGCAAGAATAATTTCAGCCAACAATGCAGTGCAAGTCAAGGGCATGCTCCTTAGGAAAAGATGGTCACACTGTGCTTCTCATCTGGAGACACCAGCAGCACGTGGTGCTCTCCACAAACAGACTGATCAGCTCTGGTCTCAGTAGGGAGATGAAGGAATGCCTGCAGCTGTGACAGATGTCAGTACAGGGCTGCAGCTCATACTTTGGCTGTTTTCTGTCTCCAGTGGATTGATCTTACAGTAGCTTGTGTGGAGAGCAGGGAGCCCAGAGGTAGGACAAGTAGGTTGCAGTGCTTCTACCTCCTAGCTCCCCTTGCTGCCACAAATGGATCTAAAGTTCAATTTCCAGATAAAATTTTCATGGACTCTACTTTGTAGCTATGTAGCTCCATCTACTTCTTCCTTTTTACTTCACATCACCTTTTTTTCCCAAACTCAGTCCAAAAAGCAGGGGGGTGGCAGGGATGTTCTCCTATTGATGAGAACAGTTGTGACTGGACAGGAAAGGACAAGTGTGAAAAGGAGAAGACTCCCCTAAACCCATGGAGCATGAAGTTCTGTTTACCATAGGTTTGGCAGGGACATTGATTTGCATTGCATCAGCAGCAGCACCAAGCACCAAGCCTTGTGTTTCCAAAATGTTGGAATTCATAACTTTGCCTTCCATGCAAAATTGACTTTTCCTTTCCATAATATGTGTCTCTGGTTCCCTCTATGCTGGCCCTGACTTCATGCAGCAGTCATTCAGGGAAACTGCTGGGCATGTGTGCTCAAAGGGAACAGAGAAGCTCTGTAATTTTAGTTGAGTTCTCTGGTGAACTCAACTAAAATTATAGAGGTTCTCCTATTTCTGCTTCCCCTTATTCTCACTGCCTGATTCCACCCAGGTACATTTCTGCTTTCTGTCCATCCCCTGTGCACATCCAGTATGGTCAGGATTTTGTCTTCTCTTCCCATGTGGCCAAATTGTGTTTGACATAATTACCTGATAATGCAACTTTTTCTCTTCTTCTGTGAATAGGAAGTGTTGGGAAGGATAAGGATTTGACAGGAAAGTCTCACAGATATGTATGTATAACAGAAAGATCTTTGAATGTAGAATTTGAAGAAGCAATAGAAATGATAGCAAGCATTGATATAGAAGAAAAGAATTGCTGAGCCAGGATAACTATGAAGGCAAAGAGCAAGTGAGTTGGAAGGGGTTTTTATGACTTAGAGCAAAGGGTAAATCCACCTCAAACAAAAGATGTTTTTACCAAGAAAAAAGATTTTTACAGGCAAACAAGAAAGCCATATTGCAAGTAGAAAGAAGGGTCTCAAAAATTTCCACTGGAAGAGAACTGAAAAACAACTTCTAGCTTAAACTGTAACACACTAACTTTTTGTGATTGGAATATAGTAACATGAACATGGTAATGTTAGTAGTTATGATAGGCTACATGTAGTAGTAAAAGTATTGATTGGTTGTTATGTTTTAAGATGCTCTGCAATGAAAAGTATATAATGCATTGTAACCAGAAATAAAGTGGCTTCAGACGAACCCACAGCTGTGGCTGAAAAGGCTGTGGGCTGGGCTGTTGTCACCCACGACCCGTGAATTGCTGTATCATTTGGATACAATACAGCGTTTTAAAGAGCCACCTGGAGCCCTGTATCCCTCGTTTCAGCTCTTACAAGGAAGGTAGCTGAAAGATGTAGGCAAGCAGCTAAAAGAGCCCAAAATACTCAAGTAGGTGCTTGGACTCAAACAAAAAGAAAAGCTTTTCCTTTGATAATGATATTTTATCTGAAGCATAACATTACCAGCACCACAGTACTGCCATATCTTCCATATCTTTGATTCGTTTTAATCTATGCAATGAATGCTTAGGGTAGGATAATGTGGGGAAAGGCTGTGTATAGCCTTGCTATATGTAAATTTATCTGTTCCTCCCAAATTTCTTCACACTGAAGGAGTCAAAACTCTGGTCTCAATGACAGAAAAAGAACTGATTTTCTGTATGAAAAAAAGACCGTAAACCAGGCTGTAAGAAATGGAGCTGGCTTTTTCATATATATCTGCTCTAACCAGCTGCACAATAAAAATGGATTTCAAGCAGTATCTGCCATCTATTAAAGCTGCTATTTTGCTTGGGGCTGTAATGCTCAGCCCCATCTAGCGCAGTCTGTCTAAGATTAGGGGATGACTCTGCATGTGGCAGCAAGGACAAACATCTTGCTTGTGACTTGGCAGGAGGACCTGGCAGCGCCGCAGCCGCCGGAGCAGCCCAGGGTGGAGGGAGAGGGGGCCCCTGCAAGCGCTGGTGGAGAGGTGAGTGGTGGCACAGCCCTGCTGCCCCGGGCTCTCTGTGCTACACCCGGGCTCTTTCTGGGTTTCTGGTCCCCCCCTGGCAGAACCTCCCCCTTGCCTCCTGTGGTTCTAGAACTGCCATGCAAGGAGCCCATCACTGTTCCCACTTTCCTGAGTTATTGGACAAAAACCTGAGCTCATCTGTTCTTGGTTTTGCCTCTTCCTTATCTTAGGAATTTTCCATGAGTGACAGATGGACAGGTTGCAAATTGCTGCCTGATTTGGGTTGATTTTGGGGTGTAAATGCACATATAAAAGTTAATGCTGTTCTATGGTTCTGCCATCACACAAAACATCTTTTTCTTGTTTGCTGCTATGCTTTAGAATAGATTTAGATTACAAGTTAGATTTTTCTATAGATTTTTCTGTATTTAAATTAGTTAATTTAATTTTTGAACTGTTCTACTTGCAGTGTTCTTTTGAAGTCCTGGGTCAGACATTAGTCTCTGGGCCAATTTCTAGAGCAAGGATGACTTTTTGTCCAACATGGACAACAGGGGCAAACACTTCTCATATGGTATTTCCTTTACAATTTCAGTGTTAAGGCCTTTGCCTGCCCCTTCCACAAGTACTGCATGCACCCAAACCCCACGGGTTTCAGCCTTTCTGAAGCTCAGGCTGTTTCCATGGTCCCTTGAGCTCTAAAAAGTCTCAGCTTGCACCTACCACCCTCTTCCAGCCATCACCCCCTACTGCCAGTCCCAGAAATGGGCCCCATAACCGCACTGGCTTCATGGCTGTACCAGTGCTGATGTCAGGCTGGGTCAAGCAGGAGCAGACCCAGGAGCACAAAGCAGGACACCCTTGCAGTGCAGCCTGGCCCCACATTAGCCTGACTTCCACCACATGTGAATTCACACCCCATTTTCCCCAGAGATCTGAGTTACAGCAGGAGTGTGTCTGGTTTCCAGAAGGAATGGATAATTCATTTATTTTCTGCATCACCTATGGTCCTCATTGTTTTCTAGCTGTTTGTGGGGTTTTGTGTGGTGACTATCAGCATTTATTTCTCTCCTAAATTTATTTATATATGTTTTCCAGTGGAAATATTTACCTGTTTTCTTACCTGTCTTCTCTCACAGGGTGAAATTGAAGGTAATCCATCAAGTTAGGGAATTCTTGCTGAAAAGAGACCATTCCAAGAGCATACATGGAAGTATTAGCTGGCACCACAACAGGAAAACCCCACTGTCCATAGACTAACTACATGCAGCTCTGTAGTCTTGCACTTGCCTCATAAACCAGTTGTACAATATATGTAAGCCAGACTCCTCTAATTGTAAGTAACGTGCAGGTGTGTACTGGGCTGTGTGTCTTTCCCAGCCTCCCTCCTGGCCTCCCAGTTGCTTTGTATATTTTGTTTGAACTCACGAATCTGTGTCTTGCATCCATATGCACTGGCACTTGGGATCTCTAGGCATTGTGGAAATACTTTTTTTTTAACTAATAAAAAGTGTTTGAACAAGTTTTTTGTCTTGTCAGTATTGTTTGCACATTTTGGATGGGGATCCTTCCAAACTGATACATTCTTCCTGTAAAAGTGCAGTATTAGAATACTCAAAACTGTAAGGGCCTTAAATCACATTGTAAGAGATGAAGAATCATAAAAAATTGTATTTCTGAAGACAGTACTGTAGGTAGGCTTTCTCTCAGGGCTGAAAAACAAATATTTCACTTTTTAAATACTTGCTATGTTTAAGAGAGAATGTGGAGGTGATATTGGATGAAAGGAGGCTTTTTAAAGGAATGTGAAAGTGATGTTGAGCTCAGTTTATTCTGTTTGCACCAGAAAGCTTTGACAGTCCTGACATCAGGGTGTAGCAAGCTGCCAGAAGCTAATTAAAGAAATGTGATGGGCACCCACCAACCTGATCAGAAGTGCACAGCTGCTGGCAGGGATGGGTATGACTGCTGTGAAATAACTGCGTGTGAGGGCAGGTGCCAAAGGAGAATCTCCTGGTGCACCACACACACAGAGCTGGTATCAGTTACAGCACTCTGTCAGGCTGCTGATCAGCTGCTGAGTGAGAGAAGCAGAGACCCTCCACATTCACTAGGTTAGAGAGCAGGAAAATGTTGCTCATTGCTGTAAATAATGGGCTAACTTTAAAGCACATCAGTAGATGCGTGTATAAAAATGGGTTCTTTTATTTACCTGTAGGAAGAGCACCCACGAATCCAGGAGAAGCCAGTGTAAACTGTTGAGGTTTAAACTGCTTCAAAATCAGACCCATACTCTTTACTAAGCTGCTAAATGATGATGACTATGGAAGGTATTACAGAAGAGACTTGCTGTGGCATGGAAGCATCTAGCAAGTGTGCTGGCAGCCTCTCTCAGGCATAACAGTATGTGTAAAGCATTGCCTTGCAGAGACCACAGGATTCCCATCCCAGTGGGTCTTTGATCTCAGCACAGAAAGAAAACAAAAGAGCCCTAGCAGAGGTAACAAGGCCTCTCGAAGGAAGATGTATCTGATATGTGCATGATCTTTCCTGATGTCCTGCAAATATCTTCCAATTAAACAGAATAACTAAAATGAGGCCAAGGTAAGAGGATATAAAGAGATACTCATGCCCAGCAGCAGGAGGCTGGAGTCTATTCTCAGTGCTTGCTAGAGAGAGACAGAGAAACCTTTTGCTCAAAAGCTTTGCTTTATGGGGATACAAACAAAAGTGTTTTGCAAAAAAATAAAAGGAGGTGAATGCCTTCACTATGTAGGGAAGCAGGAGTGGGCTGTAACTCAAAGGAGGAGTAAGCTGCTCCTCAGATGTCCAACTCTCAAAGCAGGCTTTGCCCCTGGTTCCAAGGACTTAAACCAGGAGAGAATGGTCATTCCTGAGCTAAGAATGCCAGGCCACATCTCTGCCACACCGAGCTACGAGGCTGCGTGGGAGGGCAGCATGCAGCTCTCTGTGTTTCCTTCCCTGCGGGAGGGAAAGTGTTTTACACACCTGTATCTGGAACTGTGGGACTGAAAATACTGCTTGACAACTGCCCGACATTTGGGCACCAAAAGTGTCCAAATATTTCTTAAAGTTCTGCCTCTGCACTTGCCTGCCTCTCACATGGGACAGCACTGCTCTGGGCCCAGGCAGGTGCAGTCCCTGCACAGGTCTGGTCTAGTCCCATGGCAGTCAGAGCCCAGAGAGCATTTATGCATCTTGCACAGGCAGTCACAAGTCTTGGAGACAGAGACCAGGACATGCAGTTTCCTCCCACATGAGCACCCTGTGTCACTGAGTGGGAACATGCTGTGCCCATGCAATGGCTCAGTGAGCCTCTGTTTCCTCCCTGTCCCTTCCCCAGACTGGCTGTCACCCAACTGTGGGGAGCAGAAGCCAGAGGTCTGAGCCTCATTTGTCAGTGGTAAGAAGGGTGAAGACTTGTTTCTTTTGAGTAGAAGAGTCTTTCATTAAAGAGACAAAATATTGTCTATTAATTATTCAATTAAACTTTGTTATGCATCTGTTTGATTTGCTGAAAGGCAGTCTGTGCTTTCAATGAGCATTCAGACAAGTGTAATGAGAGGTGATGGAAGGAAAGTGACAAGTGGAATGATGGAGGAGATGCATCAGAAATCTCAGAGAAGGTACTTCCACTATGAAAGTGCTGGCGCCCCCTGTCCCACATAAGCGCTGAGGGAAGTAAACACTAGCAAAATCATTTTTTGCTGACAGGTCACAATCTGGGCGATCAAGAATTTCTTTTACTCATCCCACCCTGTGAATTATTTAAGTGGACTTTGTACGTCTGATACCACTGTCACACAAGCTGTTAACTTAATCCCACTGTGATGAGACAGCACCCAGTGCCAGGCACATTGTGGCCACCATCTGTCCCCAGTGATGACTCTGGGCACTTGCACTATGACCTCTGAGGGGATCCAATGAGCCAGGAGCAGCTGCTGCCAAGTGTTGCATCAACCTCACCATACAAGTGACCAACAAAGTGCTGAAACCCACTTTTTTTCCCCCTTGTAACAGCAAAACTTCCTTACAGTGTAGAATTGCAGTTAAGCTTTATTGAGTGATTTGTTCTGATAGAGCTCACAGACTTTGTGAGCTCACCCCCGTTATGTCCTAGCCAAGGGCTGAAGGGCATGCAGGGCCTGATTTTTCAAAGGTGTTTGTCTGGGAGGAAAGAGAGGAAGCAGTGGCTCTCTGCAGAATATCCCAAACAGCATTCCATTAATTTAAATGCAAATCAGGTAATAATACACTTAAAATCCCACTTAATTTGAAAGTCCTATTTTTGTGTCTACATAATGCATGTCCTAAAACTGAATTCACAGAGCACCCAATTAAAAACTGAAGGGCTATTTTTTAAATACTGTTCTCTATAAAATCACATTCTCACCTCTTTGACACATTGAAACTCAGCTTAACAGTTTCATAAATGCATCAAAACCCTACCAAATCACAAGAAGATATTCCACACTGTTAATAGCATAGAAGAGAAAGCTCAAATTACAATTGCACTTTCTGAATATCAGACAAACCCCTGCCCACATGAGTCTGAAGCAGCACAGAGTTTCTCTGTCAAGCTTTGGCACTGCATGGATCCCAGCATGCAAGGCAGCTCTACTTCTCCACCCTTTCCCTCCCACTAAGCCCATGTGGGATGGGCAGCACAGCTGTGTGCCAGAAGGGCAGAGCCACAGCACTCCTTCCTCTCAGGGTGCCCAGCAAATATACACAGCTCTCCTGTAGACCTGTACATCCCAGCTCACACCCTCAGCTTTCCCATCCAGTTATTGCTGGGATAGGACCAGTTATTTATTTCCCCAGTCCTGTGCCAGATTTTAAGGTGGGAGTCAAACCCTTCTCATCTTCCTAGCTTTTCTAAGTTCAAGACCAGACAACGAGTTTTTTTGTCTTTTCTAGTCCTGAATGTGCAGGACATTGTAAGACTCCACAGCAGTCTCAGTATTTAAGGATGATTTCAGGTCCTCCAGACGATAGTAGAAACCTGACACTTCACCTGGATGTTACCTCAAGATTGAGAAAGTAGAAGGTAAAGAACTCCATTTGCACTGACCTTATGTTGATCTCATGCTTTGAAGCAGAGCTGACTGATGATTCCTGGAGGATGTTATCACCTGTGTAAAAGAAGAATCAGTTAAACCTACTTTTCTCCCAGAACTGTGTATCGGTACTTGAACTGAACACCTAATTTAGCTTAATTAGAACAACTTTAGTTTGATCTCCTAAATGACTAATATATGACTTACAATAATTATGAGCAAACCATTGCATTTCTTAAAACCGTTCTATTTCACGGCATAAACATCACATCCCTTCCACACTAATATCAGTCTCCTTTAGCAGCCATGAATGCTGAACACTGCACACTTTGTAAACTCCTCAAATGATCTGTGTAGAACGTTTTAGCCCTGACACATCATTGCGTTTGCCTTGCTGATGGACACCACACCTATCTATAAATCCCAACCCTGGGAAAATTAAAATTTAAGAAAACCCAAATAAATTTCAATACTTCTTAATTAACCTCACTTGCCCATTTTCATGCATAAAACATAAGCTCTAACTGATTAATTACTTCTGACCTTCATCAGGTAGTAGAGCAGAAGGGTTCATGTCAGCGATACATGAGAGGGTACTCCAAGATGCCACAGAAGACATGTGAAAGGAAAGGAAACCAAAACAATTTCTAATTTCCCTATGGTGCTTTAGAATTAACTCACAGCTGTTTGGGCTGCCTTATTTGGAGTTGCCAACTATTTCCAGGGCCATGGGTTGTGGAACACTCCTAGCACTTAAGAAATCAGTTTTGGGTTTCTTTTCCCCAAACACAAATAACTGCTCATCACAAGCAACAGCCTCTGAAGGTGCAGAATGTGGAGAAGAAGCCCAAGGACTCAGACACAGAGAAGGGTGTCAGAGGTGTCAGAGGTGAGCAGACAGTGCTGCTGTGGGTGCTGACACTTTCAAACTTCTGGTCCTGGCCAATGTCAGTGATGCACCCTGGCATTACCAGTTGGAATAACTTTTGGAATAGCCTGAAATTTCACAGCCACCTTGGCATGTGGCTCTGCCTGCACTGTGGTACCTGCCACAGCTGGCATGAACCAGGATTTCTACCTGCAGTCTCAGCAGATCCTGAGAGCTGAATGGAGCAAAAGTCCAAACTAACTTTCTACCCTTTAAATCCTCATTTTTAAGCACTCCAATTAATATCTAACATGAGTTCCAAAGGCTTTTTATTGTCTTCTAAAAAGTAATGTTAACTCACAGAGTGGATAAATATTATGCAATATATTCCATGAATTTTCTGTTGTGGTTTTGTAACTCAGCCAGCCACCTGATACACAGATTATCGGTCCCATCATACAGAATGAATACTATGCAAATGTCTGTCTTGCCTCTGCTCTGGGCTATTATTATCCCAGCCAGCACCTGCAGAACCCTTGCACTGAAAACTCAGCAGTGGAAACAAGCTGGGAGGACACTGGGAAGGTATTTGCTGCTGAAGCCTGGGCTCATCTTCTCTTGAGCTATGACAAGCTGCCTGGTGGATTCCAGGCAGCTTCCTTCCCTTCAATAACACTCCACATCACAGTTAATCTACCTGACTAATGAGCTGAGAACAGCTGAAATCCACATGTTTGGTGTGGCTTTGCTGTGGCTGTGTTCTCAGGTTTGGGCAAGAAAAATAAGTAGGTCTCTGTTAGTGATTTGGTTCGAAGAATGCCAGAGCCCCACAATATTGGATGTCTTTTTATCTGAGTTTTTACAAATTCAAGTAAGAAAATCATTCCAGGAAAGAAATCAGCAAGGAATTGAAAAAGATACCTGATGTGAATATATAATTAAAAGTCTAAGTAACCCATTGAGGGGGAAACAGGATTGCTGTTTGAAATAACAAAGGAGTGGTGCAAAAGTTGACAAGAGCTCTCTGCAATGACAGGCGGAATAGGAGCGGCAGGGGAATGCTTGGAACCTTGTTTTGTGTGACTCTTCCTCACTTGGGTACTAATGAAGTTCTAAACTTACGAGAACTGTCAGTGCCCACCCTAGTTCATCTGTGGCATCTTGTTCTCGTGCCTGTTTACCAACACAAATTTTTACTCAGGAAGAAAAATATGGGTATGAGTGTGGCCATCCAGACAGAGACACTTTGTACCCCGGAAAATGAGGAACCCAAACCCCACAAAAGCAGAGAGCCATTTGGCTCCTGACTCTGCCAATAGTTTACTTTACAAAGTAACTTTGTACTGGGGATTGATGGCAGGAAATATAAACTCCAAAGGCTAGTGGAAACCTGGGAAATCCCAGAGGCTAAAGCCAGAAACTTTTATTAATGTGATGATGCTAGGAAAGGAAGTGAGTTTAAACATAATTTGTGAACAAAAAGAATCTTGCCACAAAGCCACAGTAGGAAAATGTGGGTTTGCTAATTTGGCTTCTTTTTTTTTCCCCTTCCCCTGAGAGCTGCTAGTGCTGGCACTGGTTACCTGCCTTACCTAGGCAAGGCCTTCTGTGATGATGGGATTTGCAATCCACCTTGAGCAGGCAACTGGAAAGATGACCAGATTAGCAGTTTCTTATAAAAACATACATAAATCACCATCTCACCAACTCTCACCATCTAACATTATCCCACCTGACAAGAAAAGGAGGTTGTGATTAAAACTTCTAAGAACAGAAACAAGTTTGAGCTGGTTTCTGTTCTCATGAGGGTCTGCTCAGGGACTGAAGGAAGGAGAAGGAAGTCAGCCCAGAGGGGACAAAGGCTGGCCATGCCCACGCACTGCACTTCAGTAGTTTTCCAGCACTCTGTAAAGCTCAGTTCAGCGGCTTTCCTCTGCCTGTGATGGTGGAACAGGTTTTTTTGCTGTTTTGGTTAAAAAAAAAAACAAACCGCACAAATTAACAAATAAAGACAGTGCGATGGAGCAAAAATCCCAACGTGGGCACACCCTCTCATCAGGGAAGGTAAATAAACAGCTTTTCTCTATTTTCAGCTCTCATTCTTCACATTTGAGCTCCACCCATTGTACCAGTCACCCCCAAAAGAATCAGCAGGCCTCCTGGTAGATGTATAAAACCAGAACAAGACAGGACACTATCACATAGTGTGCTATACATCACCAGGTGCTCAATTTTATCAAAGGAGAGGACTTTTAGCAGGTGTCAGAAGCCACAATGTCGGGTAAGAGCTTCCAGGGACTGAAGGAACAAGCTGAAGGTGCAGCAAAAGATGCTGGTAAGAAAGATTAAATATTGTTGTATATTTGGAGGGGAGCTTAGCTGCTAAATACCACAACCTGTAGCTGCAGTGGTGCTAGCAGGACACAGCTTCCTCTTTTTTCTTTACTTTGCAATTTTGGCCATCACCTGGAAAAGGACCACAAGCTAGACATGGGACTCAAAGCTGACTAAACCTACTCACCCACTTCCCCCTCTGCGGCTCCTGAACATGGTCCAACTCTTATCACTCTCCAAAATGTTAATATTTTTAGAGCAGTGAAGCCTTTTTTGGTGATAACAACCTTCTATATTTAGCATTTGCATTGCTCAGGGTGGTTTTTTCTCATGCTCCACGGTGATTTTTAATCAGGTCTCCTTTAAGTAAGTTGGAATTAAGCTTTGATTAACATTTGCCACTTGGTCTGTCAGTGCCTTCTGGTAATATAACTACATTGATTGCAATGGATAGTTTGTAATGTATAGGACATGTTTCTGTTGTGCTCTTCAGCAGTAATCACTGGACTGCAGGGTTTAAAAAACCCTGTATGAACATTTTTATCATAGCAATGCCCATGCTGTAAGGCTGAGCACTGTTGTCATTGGCACTGGGCATTGGAAACCAACTTTTCAATGCAAAGCATAAAAGCTTTTCCTTCAAATGAAAACTTGCAAAATGTGTGCAGGTTATTGTAGCTTTTTATCGTATATTCCTCACCATGTTTGCCTGCAGCTTTTTCCCGGTAGTGTTATAATTTGATCAGATATGGTTCTGAATTCTGATCCTGCAAACACTTCCTTGTATAGCTGAAATATATGAGTAACATCATTGATTATATTGAAGTTACACAAAGTTTCCATACATCTGGGGACAAATGTGTAGTAGTCCCACAGACATGACAGAACCTCTTTCTGAAAAGCAAAATAGTCTTTGCTGCATCCTGAATGTATTCTGCCACTGAGGGGGCACTTTGCTGTTTCATAAACTATATCAGCTCTCTTACAATGCAAGGCATCTCACTTTTTTAATATTTCATATTCTGGAGTTGATCTGTTATGTTTCTAGTTTCTGCTCCTCTGCTTCTATTCATATTTTGTTTGTAAAAATCTTTCTTTTCCTGTTCAGCTCTGTTTATTGTACTCGCTTTCATTTAGAACAGGCCCCACTCCCAAACGACCCATAGGGAAAATGCACATTAGATGGCCAACCTACCCCAAGCATAATAAGGCAGAAAAATCAATAAAAGCAAGTGTAGTGTTAAATGACAAGCTTTCAGCTAAATGTCATCATTCCAACTCACTGCTAATCTTCTCTTATCTTCTGCTTATCTGCCATTGATTTGTTCAGCTGACTGTAGGTGCCAGGTGAGTGCTAATCTCAGAGCAAGCTGCTGTGGCAGCACATAGTGCCCAGGGTGCCCTGTGAAGGGCACAGCTTCAGCCTGCTCTGTACCAGTCCAGGCACTTGTCAGGGGCACAGCCTGCTGCAGGCGTGCAGAAAGCTGACTGACGTACGGAATTCCTGGAACCAAAAAGGCAAACAGCTGGCAAGAATTTTGATTTAGTTTTCCCTTAATTACAGCAAACACATTGGGACAGGCCACTCAGGATGCAGTCAACCAGATTACAGATGCAAGCCAGAAAGGTAGGAGCTATGACGTTCAAATCAAGATGGAGCAGCTCAACACACGCCAGAAGCGGCCAGTGCTCATTCTCCTCTGTCCCACAGGTGTCCTCAGCCTGAAAGTCCTTGGTTTCAGTGACCACTTTATATAAACTTTAACGTTTTTATAACAACCTTTATAAATCTCACAAAAGGATTTCAGGATCTATTGTTTAGTAGCTCCACATATGTACTGGCAGATGGTAGCTGAAACTCCCTGGCCACTGAGTCTCACGTACAGCATTCAGACATTGGCTTTCTATTTAGAAAACTTCTGGGGACAGCTCTTCCTTCTAGAGGATTAAGTAACTCTGTGTTACATCTTGCTCCCCCCAGCCCTGAGGGCAGGGGTCTGTCCAGGTCCAGCCCTACACTGGATCCCAGTACCTGCTGGTGCAGAAGCTGGGATGAAACATTACTGATCCTGCAGGTGAAAAGGTGCTGTCTAGAAAGTGTTGGTGTCTTGCAGCTGGGGATTGGGAACAAGTTAAACTAAAAACTAGGCTGATTCTTTTTTTAGTATTAATTTAATAATATTCTAATTATGAGGGGTGAATTAGCAATTTTAGGGTCTGAAATATTTCATGAAAGCCAAAATGCACTGGCAGTATCCCCTTAGAACTGACACCTTTCACAACTCCATGGATGTGGCAAGCAGGGCAGGCTTGGGCACCTGTTGATGTTAGATGGGGAGGCAGCAAAATGTCCCAAATCTTTTTCGGAGATATATCACTCTTTCTTTGTAGTCTAATCATTTTCACACATCTCTTCCATTATAAGTATTAAACCATGTTGCATTTTTCCAACTTTCTGCTTATTTTTTTCCCTCTCTTGCAGCTTTTGACAAGGCTTCCAAGACAGCACAAGATGGAGTTGAAAAAGTGGCTGGCCAGGCAGCAGAAGCAATGTCTGGCTTTGGGAAAAAATGTGGATTTAAAAAATGATTCTAATTCAAGTCTGCTTGTATAAATCTCTCTTTGGTCTGCTATTACCTACTTCTTTGTGTAGAAAAATGAAAGCTGTTTGATATTTGGATATTTTTATTCTCTTCAAATTTTTAAGGCAGAAGGTCCCCCTCATCCTTTACATAGAAAAAATGCATCTTTTAGCACGTCTGCTCACAATCGTCAACATGGCTCAAAAGGTTTCAGCAATGCTATTGCCCTGCTCTTACAACAGCTCGGTGATTATTGCCACATTTGCTGAGTGTATTTACAAAGCCAGTGAAATTGTTCATAATTAGGACACCAGAACAGTCATGTGATGAAACCGAGTCTTCTTCCAATAATCAAAAATTAGCTGGGGTTATATTTCTTGTCAGTTGTTTGTTTGCTCCCATCCTGTGCATTTTTAGATAAAGATAAATAAATATACTGCAAGATTTCCACTACTCAGATCATCTTGTTATTTAATCTCATTATTTTGCTGGGGCTTTCAGTGAAGGATTGCAGAGTGTCTTGCTAATCTCTGTTGCTGTTGGATTCGAAGCCCTGTGAGGTCACTGTAAGGGAGGGGTGTACTGAGCCCTCCTGCAGTCAGATAGAAACCAACAGCACAGCACTGCAGAGGAGCCCAGTGGTGTCTGTGAGTGAACAGAGTTTTGGCATCCACCCCCTCCTCCTTTCTCCTACACATCTGGTGCCCGTCTAAATGTCTTGTTTCCATTATCCACAACACATCTCCTGTTAAAACTCCTGGTAACGAACCATGGTGTCTTCACCCCAGTGCTCGCTCGGGGCACTGCTGTGGAGGCCGAGTGGAAGCACTGAGGTGCGAGGGATCCCTGTGGGTGCTGTGCTCTCACTCCAGCTGCATGTTGTGTGTGGTTTGTGTGCGATCTGTGTGCGGCTTGTGTGCAGAGTGTGTGCGATCTGAGTGCGGTTTGTGTGCTATCTGTGTGCAGTTTGTGTGTGATCTGTGTGCAGTTTGTGTGCAGTTTGTGTGTGGCTTGTGTGGGTGCTCCGAGGCAGCCCCAGCCAGCCATGGCCTGTGTAGGGACGGAGCTGTTGCCACACAGGCAAGGGAACAATCTTCTTGCCTAGGAGATGGAAATATTTATTTGAGATTGCTGCTTGCTGGGCAATCAGAGGCTGTGCAGCTGGACAGGATGCCCTCTTAGTGCTGCCTCTGTCAACAGAAGGCACTAATACCCACTTATTCACAGTAAGTGCTCTTACCTCAGCCTCTGGCTGTTTCTCATTGCTAGGCAATATTTCCTTTCTTTTTTTCTCCTTTTTTTTTTCCTCCCTCTCTTGCTTTGAAGCCTTACCAGCCTGTTTCAGTAAGAATCTAATTTGTGTCTTACAAAAGAAACTCAAAGCATGACCAAAACCATCTGGCTGTACTGAAATAGGGCAGTCCAGGCCTGTTTGAGGTATCAGAGTATTGCACCTCTTGACCAAGTGTTGTGGTTGTCCAGGGCTTTTTGGAAGCCAATGTTTGTGAATTTGGTCCAAGGAGAGACTGGTTCATTGCTGAACCCAAAGACCATCCTTGTCTGCAATCTGCACAAGAACTGCACAAACAGAAAAGCCTTTACCAGACCTTATAAGTAATAGACCATCTGTGAGTAAATGTAGTCCAGGGCTTTGTACAGTGTCCCTATGCAATGGCTCCTGTCATTTAAAGCTTTAAAAGCCTAAATATTTACCCAAGTACAAGCTCACAGAAAAAGCATTAGACTATTGCACTCTCAGTTACTGAGCAACCCCCAATAGTACTTCATTATTTAGTACTTTTCATGGTTACTTCCCTGATGGTGAAATCTTCGGAGACTGAGCTCTTTAGGCTTAGCATTTCAAACACCAATGCTGTGTTTGTGTGTGATTGTGACCCATACACCACTCTCCATTGCACCATTTTTTTTGTGCTTGCAAATCACTTAAATATTACCAAAAAAATTGTACACTTGCAGGTATTTTCACCAGTAAAATCTGTTATCCCCTTGCATGACAGACGCTATTCCTCCTGCTTTGTTAATGAGGAACGCAGCCCTGACTCCTGGTGTGCAGTTTTATATGCCTTTATTCTAGTTGTCTTCACTACAACTACACAGTTGTCAGCTCCCACTGCTCTGGCTCAGTGTTGGCAGCAGTGCTGGCAGGGTAGGGACTGAACAGCCTGGCTGGAGGGACTACTGGAGGTCACTCACTGAGTTGAGAGAGGAGAAATCACTTTATCCATCCAGCCAGGGAGCACCCAGAGGCAGTTCCTGACTTCTGGTCCTCAGTGAAGGGATGCCCTTGTTGCTTCAGGAGCCTGATGGGTATATTTCACATCTCTTTTGTCCTGAGGGTGCATGCTGTGCCATGGGCACCAACGAGTCTGAGTCACTTGCTGGCAAGTGTTTCCAGGTCTAAACTTAAGCACTTTGCTCCACAAGTAAGGTCCCTGCCTTAGTCACAGTGCTCTTTGGTCTGGAAGCATTTGGGGCTCTCTCTCACTCGTGCATCAGACAGGGACCCACGACTCAACCCAAGACTGCATCTTCCCATCCCAAGCGTCCAGATGTTCTGTAAAAGAAAAGCAGACATCCCTAGAGCTCCTAGCAGCTCCTGTGTCATCAGCCCTGGACATGTGAAGTTATCTAACACCAGAGTTCTTCCTTATACTTGGTACTGGGTGTGCCTGCAGCTGCCTGAGCTATGAAATGCTGAGCAAAGGGGATTCATGTTTCAGCCTGGCTGGGCTGCCCAGCCTGAGCACTTCTGCTGCAATGCCCCAGAGAACTTCCCAGGGTGGCTGAGGGGCAAACAGTCCTCCTTATATCCTCTTATCCTCTCCACGGATCAACAGGGGCNCTAAAGATTATCAAGAATCCAAGCTCTCTGAAACCTCCTTGCAGCTGTATTTTCCTGTCACATGTGGCAAAGTAAGATCAAGAAACCTGGAGGTGAATAAACTGTTAGTGTGTTGGATGCTGTTGCCCACGTGCCCCTGGGGTGTCCTGGAGTTGGAGCTGCTGCACAGGCAGCACGCTCTGTCTGTGTTATGCCATTTCACCAGGCCTCAGACAATGGCAGGTGGCTCCACTCAGCCTCTCTCCTCCCCAGAGAGGAGCAGCAGCAGGACACATGGCAAACTGGGCCACTCTTGGCACCACCTCCCAGGTAACCATGACTGCTGGATTGGCAAAGTTGGAGAGGATATCCCAGCCACTCCTTGAAGTCTCTGGTTATGAACAATGTTGTCCAACTCCCTTCTGGGGCTATCAGCACTGTCTGCCCCTAGGGCCCATGGCAGCAGTGGGGTTTTCTGTCCACATAACAAGTTGACTTTTGTATCCCTTTCATGTTTGAAGTTTATTTCCCACCAATCACACAGATGGACCCTTCACTCAAAACCCAACAAGATTTGGCAAAAAAAGGGCCTTTCCCCAAAACCTGCTGCATATCAGGGCTGGGGCTGCCTGGCTGTGATGAGTGTAGACTGGGGAGGTTTTAAAGGGGCTGTGAGAGGATTCCCAGAGGAGCTGATGGCTGTAGACACAGTGGGCAGGAAGGGCCCAGGAATGCAAGGCCACGGTGGTGGGGAGGGTGGGTGAGTGTTGGAGCTGTGGGTGAGTGTTGGTGTGAGGGTGAATGTTGGTGTGTGGGTGAGTGTTGGTGTGTGGGTGAGTGTTGGTGCTGCCAGTGTTGCAGTTGAGCCTGGGGGATGAGGACCCTGCAGCCCGTGTCCGCGGCGAAGGTGCTGTGGGCTTTGTCTCTGCTCTGCAGCTCGGTGTGTCTGCCCGTGCCGGCTGGAGGCTGAGCTCAGGCAGTGTTTGTATTCGTGCCTCGGCAGCTCCATCCCCCGCATTCCTCTCGGCCCTGGCATTGCCGGCCCTGCGAGGCCGGGGCCGGGCCGGGCCGGGCCGGGCCGGGCCGGGCCGCTCACAGGACGAGCCCTGCGGGGGCGGCAGAGCCAGGCCCGCTCCCGGCAGCCCCCGCGCAGGAACGAGCGGGGCTCCTCGGGCCTGTCCCTGTGCTGGGGAGCGTGAGGGGCCCAGCAGAGCAGAAGTAAGTAGAAGTAGAATGGTGCAGGGGCTCCATTCCAGGAGCTGTTGAATGCAGTTACCCAGACGTGTTGCTGCGGTGGCAGAAACCATGACACTGAGTGCAACCTAATGTCAATCTAAAAGCATGCGTGATCAAAGGCCGGGTGCTTTCAGGGAACTGACCTCCTCATTGGTTTTCCATGGCTTTGGTCTATATGTCGTGAGAGAAAATGGATCCTTTTTGTATTTGAAAAGTGGAGTGTATTTTAATGCTGTGTGTTTTCACTCTGTGAGGCAAACATCTCCTTTACCTGTGTGTAGGGAGTGTTGTGATGGCACGTACTCCTCTTCCATGTTACAATTCAATATGTACCTGAAGTGCATTGGTGTAATGTAATCAGGGTTGGTTCTGTAATTTTATTTCTGCACTGATGTTCACTGGAAAGCCAGTGCTGGTGCTGTACCAATCCACACTCATGGAAGTTGCTCATGAGCTAATGTGGCTTTCCAAAAAAAAGCTGTATTTGCAGTACTGGAGTGAGAGAGAGTGGGAACCATTCTTCTCTTTGGAATTAGGATAGGATGTGTAGGGGTATTTCCAGTGGTAATGTAAATACACCTCGGCAAATACACAAACCTGTTGCTGACTCTGTCTTGCTCTCTTCACACATCTCTGCTGTCAGTAACTGGAGCAGCAGCAGAACAGGACTAGGAAATTACAATTTCCTGTGAACAAGGCTGGTCGTGGGTAGTTGAGGATGTCACAGGGAACAATGTGTACGTTTTACTGCTTGGCTGCTGTGCAAAGAATTTCCACTGGTCAGATGCTGGTCTGAGTTATCTGAAATATTTCTGGGTTTGTTTTCTTTTTTTCTGCATTCCAGGTCTGTTTTGAACTTTGTCAACAACCCTTGACTTGATGTCAGTTTAAAACCAATATTGTTACTTTCCTTCTGGTTTTTTTGTGAGCATATTGTTGTAGAATTTGCTTTCAGATATGGTGAATAATCCTTTCCCTGCTGTCAGAAGATAAAATGAGGAAGGGAACCCCCTCTCTACCCTCAGTAACTCTATATGCTATTTAATTGATATAAAGTAGGACTTTGTGGTCTGTAAAAAAATTGTAGTGGTGGGAGGAAAACAGAGCTTTTACTGTAATGCTTGAAAGGGACATTGCAAAGGAACTGTTGTTCATGAAGTGCCATGCCTGGCATCAAGGGACACCTTCCTAGAGCCTGCTGTGGTGGCAGCTGTAGGATAAAGAACAGTTTGATAAACAAACCCTTGTTCTGAGGTAGATTATGCATTTTCACCCTGTTTTCAGCAATAATTATTTGATCAACAGAGTGAAACTCTCTGTCCTGTGTGAAAGGGCACAACAGTAGTTCTGATGGAAAGCTGGTGATCCCAGAAAAAAGTGAGCTTAGTGTTTTGGGTGAGGTCAGCTCTTGTGTGGCTGGACAACATAAAGATGCCCTGTGAGAGGAACCAGGATGCTCTGGGGGTCACATGCTCACAGTCTGCATCCTGCACATCCCATCCCGTTGGCTATAGCTGGAGGGACAAGAGTGGGCAGCTCAGCTTTTTGGCAGCAGGAGTGAGCCCACCTGAACCCCACCAGCTGTTGATGATGCTTGAGACTCTGGAAGCTGTGCTGATCCTGCAAAGTGTTTCTGTGGGGACAGTGGGGAAGGACACAAACCTACTCTCCTGAGCCAGACCTTGGAAATAAGAGGTTAAAATATTAATTATGACACACCACAAAATTATGAGTCTTCTCTAACAAAATAAAGATTTCATCAGACACTTTAGAAAGCAGGGTTAGTGCCTCCCATTTCTTTTTATAGCAGTGAATTTTAAGTCTCACTGGGGATCAAAAGAACATGGGCAAGAATCATCTGAAAGTGGATACTTTTCTATGTAAGGTTTTGAAATGACAGAGTTGATTTAAGCAATTCTTCATAAGTGTTTCTCAATGCAATGTTTTTCTGCCCGGTTCATGATGGGCCGTGCCAGCCTGCCTATCCCCCTGCGGCACCGGAGCCTTTGGTCAGGACAGCTGTGGCACGCACACTGTTTACCAACTCCCCGATATGGGAAAACAAAGCTTTAATTCCTGGGCTATGGAAAACTTTTGCCAATGAATCCACGCCCTCACTCCAGGGAGGAAATCATAACAAACATTAATGTCTCTTCACCCTTTTATGCCTGGTATATTAATCATCCAACAAGGGCTCATGACTTTTCCCTGTTCCAGTTTGCATTTGCCCTCTAACTACTGGGAGGAGTCCTGCTTTGTCTATAAAAAGCTGCACTTTGCCAAACAGTGTAACAGAACCGAACTTAGGGATTCACTCGCCCATCTCATCCGGGGAGAGAGGACTGAGCGCAGCCATGTTCGGGATTGGGAAGAAGCTCGCTGAGGAAGCTGTGCAACAAGCTGAAAGTGCTGCACATGTGGCAGGTAAATACAAATTGCTGCTTTCCCTCCTTTAGAGTGTGCCTTGGGTATTAAGGTATTTGCCCTGCTAGAGCCTCTGCGGCTGGGAGCAAATCTGCCCCTAGGGCATGAACTCTATCGGTGCTGCCCTCAAGGGTGGGGTCAGCACATCCTGTAATCTCCAAGCCCTCTAACACTGTAGTAAGTGAAAGTCTGATATTAACTACTGGGTTTCCAGCAACTTTTCCTTTTCTGGCTCATAGTGCGTGGCTGCACTGATGACAGGGACAGCAGAAAGCTGAGAGCGGCGGCGAGGCTGCTTATTTAGGGCTTTGCTTCCTAATATGACCAGCCATGACAAATACCGTAGCAGCGCAGTGCATCGGCTCTGGGGGCTCTGATCCGCTCGGTGCTGCCCAGAGAAGCGCAGTTCAGTGCGCTGATGTCGGTGCTCCAGCCCTGCCAGCACCACAGTCACCCATCCCACCGACAGCACAAGTGCAGCTTCAGGGGCTCAGGCCATGAGCCAAGTTCATTCCTCCAGAGTTTTGCTGAACTGGCCCTGAAGTTAAATAACCATCGTTAGTGGAGTTTTAACGTGGAGACCTGCACTACTGAGATTCCTGAAGTGTTTGTGCTTAGTATGTGAGCACTGGAAACTCGTATTTCTTTACACGACATTTAGGTAAATGAAGCCAGTTATTTTGTCTTTGACTTCAAATGCTGTAGAAATATTACTTGTGGGCTATGTGCCCAATGAAGCAAGTGGGAAGCCTGCTACTTATTTACCATGACTTGGTTCATTTTGCTAGGAAGAGGAACAATCCCACAGCCACCTTCTTTTCCAAAGAATTTGGATTTATTCTTAATTCAGCTATTTTTTTCTGCTGAAGCATGAAAGATAAACACCAGGATGTGGGCAATTGGAAGGAAACCATCAGTTTTTCAAATGAAGATTTCTTTCTGATTTTGCCATAGAATAGTCCTAGAAATGCATATTTTGTGGCAGCTTTTTGATGTTTCTAACTTCTTTAACACTGGGGAAACATCTACTGTTTCCTAAGCTGGAAGACAATATGGATGTTTTAGAAGGGACATTTATCATCTTCAGAGGAGCTGAGTACTAATCTCAATCAGCTGATGGAACTAAGTGTTTAGGAGTCAACAAACTCTAAGAGCAAAGTTTATAAATAGTAGCTGCAGTACTTCCCCCCCTGTCCCAAGCACTTGAAGCTGAACCAGCTCTTTGGATATCATCTATCTGAAGCCCTTTGCCTGAACCCTGCCTAAATCTTCCCAGCAAGTCCTGCACTGGAGCATGGCTCTTCCAGCTGGAATTGGATTCTAGAACAACAGAGGGGGGTCCCAGGCACTGGCCTGACTTCGGCCACTTCTGTGCAATCTGCATATACCTTGACGCCAGGCAGTAAACACACAGTACATGATGCTGAACTCGTCATGCCACTGTTAGTACTGCACTGACTGGAAGGATTCTAGAGATACCTTTTAAACCCTCAATTAAATGAAAATAAAGGGGGATTAATGCCAGATTTCAAGTAAAAAAAAAAAGACTGTGTATCTGGTGGTTCTGCGACTATTAATTACCTTGTTTCTGAACTACTTCTGTTGTGCCTGCACGTGCCCCAAAGGCATGGTCCCATGGGTCATTGCCAAGTACAGAGTGGCCCAACTGGGCTTTGCAAGTATCTAAAATTAGCACCTATCCCATGGGTCCTGAAAGGAGTCACGAACTTGGCTGTGACACAAGATTGCTGTGGGAAGCATTTTCCTTAGTTGCACCTTATGAACAGTGAACATCATTCACATTAGGAAACTGCAGCAAAAGATGGCATGTAATGATAATTAGCATGTCTTAAGCAGTATAAAATGTCCTACAAGCTCAGGGTGAAACAGGCTACTGGTTTTTACAAGACACTAAAAAAAACACTGTTGAATTCAATGCAAGCCTGGAGACCTTTGAAGTTTTAGACACTCCCAGTCCACTCAAAAGTCTTTCCTCACCTCAGCATTTCTCCCTCCTGCCACTTCCATGAGGAATGTCTCGCTCAGTCAGCCACCCCCTCAGTATCTGTTGTGCAGAACAACAAATCTATGGTGTTTTTTAAAAAATAGTAGGAGCTAGGGGTAATAAATAAAGGTCCAATGCAAGGCCCTTTGCCCCAAACTTCTGACTCTTGTAAGCAAAACTTCCTTGACCATAGCTGTCAGAAGCTGATAATTCGAATATTTACCACTATTTTCTAGGCTGCAGGCCTTTAAGACAATACCTTCTCTTGCTCTTTATTTTTCAGTATGTCTCTTCTATTGAACTTTTCCACACCTTTAAAACTACTCTGGTCTCTTAAAGAATACATTTTCTTTAGGTACAAGAGAAAATATTAGACTAATCACTACATTTTTGATGTGCTACTTGTACAGCATGCCAGTTCACAGTGAGCACTAGTTCATGCAGCTGGCAAAATAATCATTAGCAATCAAACTGCTCTCAGCAGATCCTAGCCAGGCTAAGTAAAAGGAAGGTTTCATTGCATGTAATTCTCTAGGGTTTGTTTCTTGACAGTCTAGGTATCCCACATTAACATCCATAATCTTCATCTGTACCAAGACATATGGATACTGTGGGGAACTGCAGTCAGATTTCTAATAGCACCTGTACCACTAGATCAGGATGCCCATCCTTATGGAATAATTATTCATCTTCCAGCCTTGAAACATTTAGGGAACGCTTTGAAAATGTGACTGTTGAAATTAGGCAAGGATAAAGACTGCTTAATTGACATTTTTTTCTCCTAACTGCAGTTGACACAGTGAACCAGACTGTGCAGCAAGCAGCAGAGCAGGCTAAGAATGCTGGTCAGAAAGGTATGGTGATCTTCCTGCTTATTTCAAAATGTCACAAATGTGAAATTCTGGACAGGGCACCCAATGCTGCCTTGCTCCTCGTCCCATACCTGGTGGGAAAGGGGAAGCTATTGCAATGATGCTACAGTTATCTTTGTTTTTTCTCTTTTAAAAGCACTTGATGAAGTCTACAAAGTTGCTGAAACTGGTGAAAAAGCTGTAAAAAATGTAGCAAACCAAGCAACTTCATGGGGCAAAAGCTTTGGACAATGAAGATCAAAATGTATCACCACTGAAATTTTTGTAAACAAGTTTCTACTACATATACTCTTAAATAAAGACAATACTTACAGTCTCCCTGGCTTGCATGTATTCCTGTGGTTACACATATAAAAACACATTTACAATTGCTTTCTAGACTGGATTACTGTACTGAGCAGGCAGCTAGAGCTCTGCCACGCTACTAATGCAAAGATGTTTTTCGGTTTGGGTGGGGGTTTTTTTTGGTAGTGGAAGGGCTGGTTTAAAGTGGGCATCATGTAAAGTCAAGTACTTGAGAGCCAGTCTCCCATTTTGTCACTGAGCCTAAATCCTGATTGTGTGTGTGTACAAGTCTTATAAGGTGATCACCCAACAGCCCTCTCTAGACAAGGTAAGAACCTCTGTGCCTCTCTGACTGTTTGTTCTTCTGATCTTATGGGTAAAATAACAGTTAGTTCCTGTGTTGAGGAAGGCTCAAATGTGTTTGAGGTGTATGTGACCACTGTACAGCAGCACTGTGACACTCAGAGCCAATGCCAGCAGCAGGAGGTTGCACAGCTGCCAGCACAGCACTTGGCTGTAGTACCTGCTTAGTACTGAGCTGGGTCACTGAGGCCACTCCAGCAGCTCTGCAGAGCACAGGCACCATGGGCACTGCAGCCACAACGTGCCAGAGGAGGCACTGAGATGTCTGCAGGGCTCCTGTTAAACCCACACAGGGACAGCAGCTGAAAGAATCAGAACCAGCTCATTTTGAGTAACTCATCAACAACCAGAAAAAATCCTCAAAAGCTAGGAAGACTCTGTGTGCATATGAACTTAGAATCTGACACTACAGACTTCTCAATTAGTTACAGAATAATTTAGAGGTTACTTACCCAACATTTTGAAATCACAGCAAGAATTTCCATTGCTTTTGACACTTCTTCCTGATGGTGAGTTGCCATCAATGAGAAAGAGGTGTAGTACTGAGTTCATTGCTGGGGAAAAAAAATTATTGTTCTGCTTGTTCTTCTGTATAATAGAAACATTTTGCATTTAGTAATTTGCAGGTGGCATTTGACCCTGAACACTGGTTGTCATCCTTATGTGATTCACTTGCAGCTTTGGAGTACTTGCTGAGCTACTATTCAACACAAACTACATACCTAAGAAGTATTAAGTGTTGAGTGAGAGCTTACAAACACCTGGTAAGGATGTGCTTTGCTCTATGTAGTAGGTGTGGTTCAGAGCAATTACAAATCCCTGTTCAGATCTAACTTCAGGTCCTGATGGCTCCCTGCCAAACAGTACAGCAAGTTTCTTAGTAAATGTCTAGTGGCATATAAGTGAATACAAGCAGTGATAAGGTAGCAGATAAGGTGTTTGTGTACATTATATGTAAGGAGGGTCTAACACCTAACTGAAGTTATAGTTGTAGTAAAAAAACCCCAGTATTTATAACATGCATCCCAGAGAGTGATTGTTTTCTTCAATTGTAGCTTGGGCTGGGAAAAGGCTAGAGCTGTTTTGTACCCAAACCTCTAAAATCATATTAACTCATACAAACTGTACAAAATTTTGCTACTTTCTTTTCTCTGTTGTTGTTGCTGGGTGTTGAAAGGTACATGCACAAAATGTGGATGTGGATAAGGAGCATAGGACTACTTTTTTTTCCTTAACTATCTGATCACATTAGGAGTGAGGTCAACAATGCTCAGAACTAGTGTGGGATTATTTCATGCTATCACAAGAAGTCTGGTATAACTGATAAGAATTTGGTTCTTGTGTTGAGCTACAAAGGGCTAATCAGCTGACATGCTCTTAAGTCAGCCTCCAAGCATTTGTTTCCTCAAGAATCTCAACTCTTTGATTGGAAGTACCTTAAGTTGTTGTTACACCCGCCCTTGGATATGCTTGGATTCATGTCTCCAACATTAACTCTATTTAACTTAACCTCTGTTAAACCTCTGTTTAAGAGGTCAGTAACTACTGCAATCAAGCTGCTTAGTAGAGATCCAGTGAACAATAAGGGCCCATTTCTGGGTTTAGTAAAATCATGCCAGGTGGTAGGTCTGCTTTTTTTTCAAGATATCCGCAGAAAAGAAGTGTTAATGTGTGTGTACACTAGAACAGAGGATGCTAATGAACCAGGCAATTACAGGCCTGGTACCTGTAATCGTGCAGGCTTTGGCTTTTTTTTCCCTTCCAAGTTGGTAGGAGGTAGAAGATACTCCAGTTAGCTATCTATGCCAGTTTTCTGTATGCTTCAGCACTGAAAGGGTCCCATTTTTCAAGTTTGCCAAGCCAAACTAGGGCTGCTTTACTAGCTATAGAGGAAATTAAGCAGGGAAGTAATAACAACAGTAAGAATTTTGCTTTAAATGAATTTGCTGCTAGATAATGCAAGACTACTTTTAAGATTATTTCTATTTTGTATAATACAACTGTTTATTTGTAAGCTTTTAGCCTCCATGTTTTGGTCACAAATTGTCAGAGCTGAACTGTTAAAATTGTAATTTAGTTTTACACTTTTTAATGGTTTATGTAAAAATGGCACTGTGACCCAGGATACAGATCTTGTGTTTAGAGATCCATACCTTGATCACAATAATTCTCAAAGGGTTCATGTTTTTTTAAATAGTATGTGTGTATATACACATACATGTATGCTGCACGTAATTGATCTGTACCACTTTTCAACCCTAGATGCCTGCATATATGATGGAGTAAGCCACTAATTAAATACCTCATACAGGTTTCTTGCTCCATGCTAACTACTAAATATTTCTTCACACAAATTTTAGAGGACAAGCTAAAAAGGCCTGAAATTATTTCCTAAATATATAAAATATAATTTGTAAATATATCTACTAAATATATCAAAATCTTGCTGACAGTCAAGTTCAAGAGACAAAGATCTGTATTAATGAGCCCCTTAAGATAATTCCATGACAGTATCTTAGTAGTGGTCAGGTAATGAATGGACGTGTGCTGTGAAAAGCTGCAGACTGTAGCTACAGAAAGCTATTGTATAAAATAGAAAACAGTAATACACCAGCATAATAGGTTTGGAAAGGTCAACTTTTTTTTAATAACTGCTCTCTCTCCAGGTTATGTCATGCAGTTACAAAGTAGTTAGGAAAAAGCATGAGTTTCTGGGAGGGACTAATTGTCTTTTTAAAAAAAACATTCATATTCATTACATAAATAACATCTGGCACTTCAAGGGGACTCCAAGGAACAAAAGCCTTACACTTCAAAAACTGTGCTTGATCCAATATTTTGTTGAGGTCCATTTTGTTGTACTTTATGTTCAAAACTTTCAAGACCTCCTGATGACAAAAAAAAAAAAAAAAAAAGGCTGTGTGTGTCAAGACGGTGAATTAAGTTTATAGCAGCATTCTAGCTCCTCTGTGGTTTGGCCAATGATTTCTGGGTTCAGTTTCACTCTAGTTGTTCACTGAGGCAGTATCTAATTTTCAGAAAGCCTCTGAAAGGAAAACACTGAAAAAGAATTCCAAAAAACCTAAGTATGATTGCTTACCAAATTCAGAACAACCCTTTCTTAAAAAAAGGAAACAACCAATAGTCAGAATAGTTATGTAGATACTTGATTAAAAACATAACTAGAGTTGCTCAATAGTTTCAGCTTATAAAAATATTAGTCTGTCAGCGCTACAAACGTCATGATGATAGTCAAACTAGCTTGAACAAGCAAGGAAAGGCAGTCCTGTAACAGTAGCACAGTTAAAGAAAAAATATTGCCTTAAGAGAATCAGGCCTGAAGCTTTACTACAAATAAAAACTAGACTCCTATCAAAGTTAATCCCTGCTGGAGGCCCATTCTTCCTTTGACAATGCCACAGCATTGATCATACAAGGCCTTACTGAAAGTGCTGAAGCCAAAATTATGTCATTAAACAAAAGTGCATGAAGTAATAATGAGCTAAGTGCTCATATAGTACAGTATCTGATCTGAAGTCTGAGAAGTGGCTCAGGTGGCAAGACCACTCTTTCATACATAAAATGTACCATTTTGTTTTGTAGGTGAAACACCCAGAATGGCCCCCACAAGTGCAGATGAACTGTTATCTTCAGATACATACTTGTATACAATTTCCTAATCCATGGATTTTTATTGTAAAAAAGACTAGTTTGGAACTGAAACTAATTGAGAATAGAATCCACTATAATGTCAGAAGAGAAGAAAATTTTGTGGTTACATGTAAACTTGTGATAAGCTTTCTCAAGAAGAGGGTACATTAACAGCGAGGGGTGGGATACAACAAGGAGCGGTCATGGCCTGTTTATGTAAAGGTCAAACCAGCCTCATTGTACACTTTGAAAACTTTCTCAATTGCATTGACGTAGGCAGCTGTTCTCAGGTCCAGACCCAGGTTGTATGTCATGGCAGTACGCATGATTTGCTGAAAAAGAAAAGGTTACATGTAGTTTCTGCAAGTTTCTCCATAGGAGCTCAACAATTTTGCTTGTAGGATCCAAGCAAGGAGTCAAAGGAGCTGCTAGATTGGTACCAGAGCTTGGATCCTTTGTGGATCAATTATGAAATTTCTTGATTCCCCTTAAGCTGAGAGCTGAAAGGGTAGCACATCTTTCCCAGGTCACTATATTACACCTTTTTAAGTCTTACACTGAAAGGTAGAGATGAGATGTTTCAAGTAGCCTTTGTCCCACCAATTAAACATACAACATAGAGGAATTAATCTAAAACTGCTAATGGTGAAGTAGTCTCCAATTAGCCAGGTACAAGAGGACAACTAAAAAGTTTCTACTTACTACAGCTTCTATCAGAATAATCTCTAATGTTTATTAGACCCAGTTAAAGCTGGCCATGATGGCACAGAGCAGAAATTCTTCATACTCTAAGTGACTTCCATTAATCACATACTATTTATCTACTCCTTTAATTGCAAAAAATTCTGTACAAATTTTAAAACTGTCTTAAAGCCATGTGAGTTTTCTTTAATATAAGTATATATAGTTATGCAATATTTACCCGGGCAGAACGTTCCATCGTGTAAGCCAACCCAGAGTGCACAATGTCTTTCTCAGATGCACCCTGCAAAAACAGACAATAAAATCAAAGTTTAATCCAAGACACAAAAAGGTCCTCATTGTGTGCTGGGGACAATGACATGTTGGATTCCCATAATTACTGAAGCTTGCTCACTCATTCTCTTCTAATGATGGGTGAAGAATCTAAATAGCCTTTAGAAGAGAGCTAGCTATGATCAATTCAATAATAAAACCTCAGATGCAAGCACTGAAGACTTTTATGGGCCTAGATTCTAGATCCGTGATGCTACCATTATCTACTGATGTAGTAATTACTGTTTTCAGCCTTCAGACCATACAGTAAATATTAAACGAAGAAATTTCTAAGAGTCAACAATCTATTGTAATTGTTTTGAAGACAGATGGGTTTTAGAAAGGGCATAGATCCCAAATTCATATACTCCACATTATATTAGCCCTTAGCAACTCCACAACTGTGTTTCCATTAAAATTTAAATACACAGAAAAATAAGCAGTTGAAGAATTAGGATGACTCATTACAGGTTCAATGTTCCATCATCCTGATTGCTGTAATTTACTAATAATTTGACATCTAGCTCCACAAAATACTTGATTTCCCTCAAATGCCAATTTGGGCTGGAAGTAGAAAGTACTAGACCAGTTTCTATGGTGTTTACGAGATCCAGCATTTGCTTTAAGCCACAGAACCCATCACCCATGCTACTCATATAGCCTAACATGTATAAAGTGTACCATTCTGGATCAGGCTAAATAAAGTCTATTGCTATCATCTGGCTGTAGTCCAAGTTTATATGCACTTCTCCTGGATTCTTCCTGAGGAAGCATGGTTTAATGTTTTTCACAACTTGCTGGACTTTTTTTCCCCTCATTTGTCCCACCTTCTCCTGAATTAAGAGTTTAGAAACCAAACCAACTAATGCCTTTAGTTTCTGTGTATTTCCATGTATCCCTTGGCAGAGCACTGCACATCTGAACTGTCTGCTGTGCTAGGAACCATCCCCTTATTCTTGTGCACGTCACTGTGCTGGTTTTGTGGGAACACATCTCACTCTCTTCTACCATGTTCAAAGGTTTTTGGAAAACCAGGCAAACTATATCAACAAGAGCTCCAAAATACAAAAAGCATCTGTATTAAAACTAGTTTTTTTACTATATTGGAGGTATTTTGCATGGGCTGAAATAAAATAAATAAAAAATAGCTTATTTCCAATATTCCCAAGCAGTTCAGATAATTTGCTTGTTTTCTTTGTTTGGCCATTAGGCTAATTATGTACTAATGCTTTGCTTGGGGAAAAGTACTCCATGATAGCTGCAATGGTAAAATTTAGATTTCAGTTATAATATCAGAGTACAGCTCCATAACAGTAAAAAAAGCCAGCAGCAACTACTTACCGATATCCTATCTTGAAATTCTGCTGTAGGCACAACTGGAATAGTTCCCCCATGTTTCCCAAATTTTCTTTCCAAGCTTTCCTGGACAGACACTAGAAAGGAAAAAAAAAAAAAGTTGATGCAAGGTAATTGACATATGTGAAATTTTAGAATTCCTTTTTTCCTTACAACTTGAGCAGTGCTTTGGTATTTTCATAGATATTTATTTCATCTTAGTTCTTGAAATTCTGAAATTCCTAACCAGCAACAAAGAGCATTTGAGGCAACATAATCTCGAAGTTAAGAAAAGGATTTAAATGAGAATTGCCATAACTCTCCACTACTTAGAAACACCTTACAATGTATGATTTATGAGAAAGGGCTATATTAAAAACTATTCAGGTGTATGTTTTGTCAAGCCCAGTGTCTCAAGATTCTCATGTTTTCTATAGAGTATTGTTTAAAATGGAGCAACATCCTCCAGTTCTTCTCCACTGAGCTTCCTCCTTCACGTAATTGTTGTTACTGTTTCCCAGAAAGCAGAAAGCCCAGAATGACCATAAGTGGAACTGTGAGCCGTAATCAGTTTTTTCCAGTGCCTGTCTCTATTATATTATTGGCCTTTATAGAAATCCCTTATTGTTGCATGTGCAGAACAATGGCACCCACCTGAACTTCATTTGAATGCTTCCTAAATACCAAGTGTACAGCTAAAAGACGTTTATTAAGAAGTAGTAAATATTTCACTTAAGTGGTTTGACTTTACTATTTTACAAAGCTGAAGAAAGAATTAAAAGATAATCAAAAAGGAATGCATTTAAGTCACTAGAGTTGCAGGTCAGTTAACCTATAAAACTTTTTCTATTCTTTAGTAAGCAGCAATTACAGACTTCTGGGGAAATTGTGGTGAATTTAAAGAAGTTCTGTTTTCATTTCTCCCAAATTTGGTGTTTGCTAGTCCAGTCTATTAATTGGACAGTGTGTGGAAGCAGAAGTGAACACTTACTGAGCAAGTGGTAGTTTGAATCTCTTTCATACTTGAAAGTCAAACGGCCATAACTGACATGGTTCAAGTTTTTCAGCCATTCGAAGTAGGATACTGTTACACCACCAGCATTCAGGTAAAGATCCTGCACAGAGAGAATAAATATTTTGAATTGTGACCACGTGACACAGACAGAACTATCATGCTCTGCAACAGTAAGCAGTATTATGTACAAGGCACTACTTTAAACTGCAGTACAGAAGACAATCGAGTTCTTACTCTTACAGGACAACACCCTCTTCCTCAGTTCAGGGATTACTTCTACTGATTTAAAATAGGACTTGATTTCAGAACACACCAAATTCAGGTGTGCTTCACTGACAACTTACTTCTATTTTAGCACAAGTGTTTAAGAAAATTACAGCATTCTTAGGCCATCTCAGTGAGTAAAGGCTGAAGATCACCTCCTCTATCTAGCACTTGATCAGGACACCCTTGCTCTGTGAAAAGATTTGTCATTATAGCTGGATAGGTCTTATTCTTTCAAATTATCACTACATATACTCTATACACTCTGCAGTACACAGTTCTGTCAGAACATCACCCAGACACACCATGTCTACAAACTGACCAGAATATTTACTCTTCCTTCTTCCTGTGCTTAGTGCACTTTCTGACTAAGCAAATGTCAGCTAATAATCATTATCTTTGGTCATTTACAGCTGTAGTGAGGTCTTCAATAAATATTATCATTCTTCAGCAACATTGATAGCCATTTCCTAGACATCAGTTATTAAAAACCACTCTTAGAGAATGAATGGCTATTAACAAAAGCCTTCAATAACTTGTGTCCTGGTACTCCTCACAAAAATGTTCCTTTTGTAGTGAAAATTAAAGGTCATGATAGAACCTTACAGGGATAACCATGATATTCCGCTCCAAGAAGATTTTGTCAGCTTCAGGAGTTGTAGGCCCATTAGCACCTTCAGCAATAATCTGAAAGAAATCACAACACAGAGTAACTCAGAGGTATAGCTTTGGGTTTTTTCATGCTGATTATAAAATATTAGTATTTAAACAAACCATCTCTATTTTTCATTTCCATTTGAACTCTTTGACTTACTTTTGCTTTAACCTTGTGTGCGTTGGCCTTGGTCAACTGCTTCTCGCTGGCAGCAGGGATGAGAATGTCACAGTCTGTTTCCAGAATGCTGCCCTCAAGTGGCTTTGCTTTAGGGAAGCCCATGATTGTCCCGTGTTGCTGTTTGGAGAAAACAAACCACCGTGGTTTTAGTGTGTTGTGCACTCATACAATTTTTTTCCCTTCTGACTTTCAGGGAGAGAAAAGGGAGAAGCAACAGTATTAGAGAGACAGCACATAACATAATTCTTATCCTTACTTAGACATAAAAAGCAAGCTACAAAGCTTCAGGAACAAAGTTCCCAAGGCTGAAGCATAACAGCTCTCTGCATAAAGACAAAAAAAGGTTCCTCTCAGCTCTTAAAATAGTTTTGAAACAACTGAAATGACTCACTAGTCTGTTACACCCAGGATAAGTTGCATCACATAAGATTCCAATGCTTTTTAAAATTCAGTACTACAACCGTAGCCTTTGTTTAGTGATAGAATGTTGGAGTCAGAAAGTCAGGAGTTTCTCTGAATCCTTCAGAGAGAGATCAGAGTGCAAGGATTAAAGTATGTTAAACCTCTCACACATAAGACAGAAATGAAAGTTTAGGTTGTGACATGAGAGAACAAGTAAGTGAGCAAATAATATGTGTAAGTAAGTAAATGGTATGAATAAGTAAATGCAATAAGCTTTAGGTGCTTTTAGTAAGTAAAAGGTCTTAAATGCCTGAAAAGTAGTACATGTTCTAGTAAAGATTAAAAAACATACTAGTGTTTCCTTAGAGGCTCCAAGAACCTAGCTTCAGACATAGCAGAGTTAGAGTTAAGAATGTTGCTTACATTTTTCAGTTAAAACAAGATAGGCCATGCATGTAGTCTATATGTAGCCTAGCGTGCTAAGAAACTAAAATTCTAATAAGTTAAAAAGTAGTAGTCCAAGTTTGTGTCTTAGCTTATTGAAAAGTTTCTATAAAAAAATGCATTAAGAACAGCTAGTGCTCTATGCCATGGCTTCATGCCATTGCATTTTGCCACTTACTTTTATGCCATGTACTTTTGCCATTGCTTTGCTTTGTTTTTGCCTTTGAGACTAATGTGCTTCTGTAATAAATAACTTTACAGCAACTATTAGTTGCTTAGCTTTTTAAAGAAGAAAATAACCCAATAGTGTGGGTGCCTTAAAGCACCCAAAGGTCCGAAACCTCGCATTTGGTGCCCCATGCTTGAGTCCACAATAGAATCTTCATTCTTTTGAGAAAGAGGGTGATAAAGAAATTCAAATATTCCCTATATAAAAGAAGACACATCAAATAAAAACCTAAGAAACTTTAAGCAGAAGATTGTGTTTCAGTGCCTGTAAACTGTCCCCTCAAGTCTGCTTCACTTGGAAACGGAAATAAAAAGACCACATCCAGTTTTCATTATAAACTACGCATTCAAGTCACACTGCCAGGCAGGCTTTCATTCTTTCAAAAACGTCCAATAGGTAAGAAATAGCAAAAGTACACTTTGTACATCTTAAATGGCCATGTGTTTGTGATTCTCAGTCAGGAATCCTTCAGGAACCTCTTTGCTCTGGTTCCTTAAGACATCCTTCCTACTTTAGGCATAAGAAAGGCAATATAATAATAGTAATTCCACATCTGAAAACAAAATAATTAGCCTGCACACACAGACATCTTTTTGAGAGTCAGGTCAAAGGATGAAAAAGCTACCACCAGCATTTGAATTCTTGTTGGGGATAAGAAGAAGAAGTCAGAAGAATCAACATTTCTAAACCACTTTGTAAGGACTATTGGCAGCACGCTTTAAATATCACAACACCAGTCTACAGTCATCAGTTCATTCTATGTACATGCAAAACTGACAAAAATGAAACTCTTTCTGCTTAGCTAAGTTTCATACCAATTTGAAATCTTCTAGTTCCTTTGGGTCAATCCCATCAGGATTCCAAATGGAACCATTAAACTCTCCGACAGCGACGCATTTTGCGCCATAACGATGCAAGTATCTCATAGAATGCAGGCCCACATTACCAAATCCCTGAAGGTGGAAAGAGAAAGGGAAAAGTAGTTAATCCTCCAGCTAAAATGATGATTTACTGCTCGGGCTTATACAGTTTTAAATAGTTCTTCATCTGTTGGCACATCTTGGCATTAGATGATGTGTATAGGCAAGATAGAGGAAATCTACAAACATTCTATTCTTGTTTGAATATCATTGCAGAAATTATGCACTGTAGCCAGCAATATATAGCTGTGATAAGTGTTTTATACCGGAAATACAGAAAGGGAGAGGTAATGCTACTAAGAAAGTGTCAAAACTCTGATGTTTATCAACCTGGGAACATTTGGTGTATTTACTTTATGATTGGCACCATCTTAAAGGCATTAGTGGATTTTTGTATGATTACTGACTTAATTCCAGGCCATTAATAAGTTCCTTTACTGCCAGAATGCTGATGTTCTGGAAGCAAAAGAACACACATAGGAGACCAAAAGGTCGTATGATCAATGTGGAAAGTTTGTCGTACAATTCTGTGCTGGAAAAAATGCTGAATAATAAATTCCTGTGTAACACAGCTTCAGTTATACTTGGGATTTTTGCTTGTGTATTAGAAGCAAACTTTGGTATAATAGTCTGTCATACCTTAGTCTCTTTGAAATGCTCTAGGCTCATTTTCCTACAAGAATGTTCTGCTTTTCTTACAGCCATGTTTTCAGTCTAAGTTTTGCTTAAGTGAGTGTTGGTTAGTCCTCTGCCAAGGATGAAAATGTCAACGAGCAAGGAAATGAACATGCTGCTGAGTCTATGCAGGGCAGAGATGTTTGTTCAAGCCCACAGGTTAACTAGAGGACAACCTGGAGGTTACAATTACTCTGCTATTTCTAACAAGCACTTTTTGGAAACAACAAAACAAATCAGTTCCTCAAACTCTCCATTTAACATACTGTTTAAAGTTGAACAAGTTTCCTTTCTTTGAAATTTTAGGAATGATAATGCATACTGTTGACTATCAAATCCTTTCAAAATTCAACTACATACATCCCCAAGTCTTAGGAACACCAAAAATGTACATTCAACCCTACAAATTTAGGATGAGGTGTTAGTTTCTATTTTTCCAACTGCTTATTCCATAATGGAACAAGACCTTCAATTCCTCCACTCCTTAAATTTTTTATTGTAAAACATTGCAACAAATTTTATGTAGGTAAAACTAGTGTCACAACTCACTGAAAAGTGTGCTATGCCTTAGTTTAAAGAACTCCTGTAACAATAATCATTTTGGTGTTTGCAGCTTACAAGATCATTATAGAGATTTAGCTTTGTGCCTGTAGAGTTCAATTGAAAGTTCAGTTTATAAAAACCAGTTCAAAATAAAGGACACCTATGTTGCTTGAAAAGTGTTTCTAAAGTTTGAGAGTAAAGGTTAACTTGGAAGTTTTAAAACTCTCTCAGTTTTTAAGGGCTACAGCCTGTTTTAAAAACAGCTCTACTGAAAGTCTGTGTACTACTTTTTCTACAGTCCAAGGAAAAAAGTTACCTGAACAGCAAATGTTTTATCTCCAAATCCTGGAGTCATTCCTAATAAGCTCATATATGAGGCTTCATTGATGAAATTTTCAATTCCATGGAAGACACCACGACCAGTTGCAGATATACGTCCATGGATCCCACCCTGGCTGATGGGTTTACCAGTTACACATGCATGTGCATTAATATCCTGTAAAACAGCAAAGGGCTTGTGAGACATGGAATTAATCAAACAAAAAACAGCTGGAACAAGAAGTTTTGTACACTTTAGACAAAGTAAAACAGAAATTTTAAGAGTCAGAACATTATATAGCTTAAATGCATGTAGTTTGTAAAGATGATTTCCTTCCTCACTTTGTGTGAACACCTCAGAATATTCTGTCAGAAAAGCTGTGTAATGCAATAGTGGATATGATTTTTTTTGCCTCTAAGTGTGTATGTTAACTTCAGTCTGCATATCACGGTGATATCCACAAACAGACAAATCAAAAAACTTTCAGGAATGTTTCTCAAAGCCAGGTCCTATTTACAACCACAATTGCTTTATATCATTACTTTTGATGTTCTAGTTTTTTAAGGGCTTAAATATATCCTTGAACTGGCTTTTAATCATCTTTAAACAGTGTTTACTGTTCCTTTATAATAAATTCAGTTATTTTGCAATTACAAAATGAGGTATGAGGTCTGTAGTCAGAATACAGGGATGGTCTCAAAGGAAATCTGCAGTTTGAAGGTCATATGGGAAAAGTTGAGTATTTACTACTTTTATTCAGAAAAGCAGCATTTTCGATCAAGCCTCTATTCTTAATTTGGTGGCAATAAAATTAAGTTTTCCATATGCCAGATAGTCAGCCAGGATAAAATAGCTATTTAAAACCATAGCTGATTTTTCCAATTGGAATTCATAACTTGAAAGAAATTCTTCTTAACCAGACACTGGACCTCCCTCTTCTGTCACCAGTGGTTCCCATGCTCCCACACCCTGGGAGCACAGTCACACGGTGGCTTGGCTTCCAACACAAGTGAAAAAGTAGGGATGAAAGAGAATCCACTGAAATGAGTGTGCCAGCAGCCGGATGGGTTTCCATTCCACCAGCCACACATTCTCTTGTGCCAAAAGCATTTGCATGCCTGTGGTGCAGGATGCTTGGTGAGAGGAAGGAAAGGAGCAGATAAAAGTAAGTGGAGGCAGAATGGTTGGAGGAGAATAGAGCCCTAATGACGACTAAAACTATTTACTGTTTGAAAACGATACTGAGTTAACATATAACTCTCTTTAAGAACAATAAAAGTAATGCTGGGCTTGCCACAGAATTCCTAATTCAGCCTCCCAAAATAGAGCTCGCTGCTCTCCATAAGCTGTATGCTCCCTCTTGTGGCATGTCAACTAACAAGGATTGGCAGGGGTGTTTTCTTGCAACGACCTGGCCTGATGTTTTGACAGACGTTCAGGTTTTTATTCTGTTAAATAAAAACCTTAAACTATGCTTTGGGCTTCGTGCATTCACAAAAGAGGAAATATATTTTATAAATACGTGAAGAAATACAGCTTCCCACCATATCTAAGAATGTATTTATCAAAGTCCTTTCCTGTGTACCAAAAGTCAGTTGATTGTGTCAGGAAGGACAGAAGACCGGAAAGGATTAATTTAATAAAAAACTTCAGCCATATATAATTCAGTGATCCAGCAACTTCAGATGGATTTTCTGGAACAGTTAACATGGTAGTTATTACCAACTTGAGTGGTTTGTCAAGAAAACAGAGCATGAAGTGTGAGGGCAGATCCAGGTCTTCTTAAAGTCACATATAAAAGCCACAGCTGATGTCAAAGTCCTAAAATCTTTGGTTTCAAGTCAATAAACAAAAACTTTTAACGCATTTTGGGTGAAAACCAAACAGTATTGCTTTTACTGAGAACCTTGAAAAATGGCTTATAGCTAGCATCAAAGACTTCTGTATCAGCACTGGTAGCTTATGAAGTTAGTTGGTGATGTTCTGGCACTAACTTCTGCTCCTTTCTTAACCCCTTTCCCCCCTGCAATGATGTTCTCCTTGTCTCTCCAGCTTCCTGGCTCTGTATGGTAAGTTTTAAGCAAACTTCCCCTATCTGTTTATATCTGTTATTTGATTTATCCTCCCCACTTTTGAAATTCCCTGAACACAGCTGTGTGCAGTGTGCAAGCACAGAGCCATCAGGTCTATATCTCAGACAGATCCCTGTCACCAGAGTTATCTTACCACCCCCACTGAATGTAATCCCTTGCACAGCTTCCATCTGTGTTTGGAATTGCATCTTGTTTCACTTTTGTTCATTGCTCATTTTCTGCTCTTAGTTCCCTTTCCTTCCTCCCCCACGGTCACTTTTGTCTTTTTAGTATTCCTTAATCACCTTTCTTTTTGCTCTTGGTGTCCCAACCAGATAGTTATCTGAAACATATTCCTCTAGAAACTGGTTTTGATGGATTATTCCCCTTTTTATAGTCTTGTCAGAATTCTCACTTTCCTTCTCCATTACCTGGTCAGTCTCCACAATAGCTCTGGAGTTCCACTGTGGCTACCACTCTCTGAGTGTAAAAACAAGCAACCTAACAAAAGTAAGTAAACTAACATTTACTCTCCTATCCCCCCCACCCCCTTATTTCCATTTTTAATTAACTTTGCAGAAAAGTGTTCTTGAATCCTCAGGTTTTTTTATTTTTTCAATAGGATACTGCCATACAGAGGGAGTCAAAAAAGAAACTGTTGTAGTGTAATTCCAATTTTAATCCTCAGTAGTTATTTTATTTTCTGTTGTCATTGAATCTTAAGAATGTGTAGGGCTACACAATAAGGTGAGATTACAAAGTGGAAAGAACAATAAGGTGAGATTGTAAAGTGGAAAGAATAAAAAATTCATCCATTCAGTTTAATTTTTTAAAAATTGAGCTTTTGTATAAAAGTGATAACTCTTCAATACAGTAAATCTTAAAGCAGGTCACTTGCTGTGATCCTTCTTGTCAGTCGTAATAATACAATGCTGTTGTATCACAGTGAAATACACATTTTAGTGCAATGAGTTAAATGTTAAAACTCAATGCTTTGAGGCAGCAGTTTTGCTCTAAATTGGAATTTTAAGTTCTGAGGGAACTAGTTGCCACGTTGCATATTGGAGTCCTTCAGAAGTCATAACTTTGTCTTTTTATCAGATACCAAGTTTTAGTTAAAATATTTACCTATGTGAGTAGCAAAAAGCAAATAATGTTTTACAGTGATATCCCTAACGGAGAGCTCTGTGTAAAAGTGCTTTAACTCAACTAATCAGCATACCACATCTGATTCCTCAAGCATTCCTTTTTTCCTTCCATAAGATACCTCAGACTGTATTTCAGACTTAGAATAACCTGTGCCACCTCCACCTCCTACTGTCCAAGAAGGCCTCAGACAAGTAGTGTGCCAGGAGACTGCCTGAGGACAGCCAGGCACATCTTGAGCAATGTGGCACCTGGTGGGTGGCACAAATGCCTGAGGCACCGAGGTGAAGAACACCCTACTGCACATCAGGGGAGCTGCTGGAAGGGACTGCACAAAGTACAAAGAGTCTTTTCGCTTCAAAAGGAGCTGGGATAGGCAAACATGCAATAGATTAGCATATTAACACAGCTACTAAATACATTTTCCTTTAAACAGACCTGTTGAAAGTACACAATGAAAGTGTTTGGTTAACAGGTACAAATAACCCCACTGACACAAGGACAAAGGCCAAACCAAAGGCTAGCATGAAAAAGTAGTTTTTAAAAAAAAGCTTAATTTTTTTTATTGCCTCCTGGGCTATAAATTATGTCAGTGTCCTTTTGCTTTACGCTTTGAAGAATTTAAGTCCAATGAAACATGTTACTTCTAGGAGACTGCAGAGAATCTCAAAACTTTTACAAGTTATACCAATAGTGTGAACTTAATTTGCATGGTCTCTTGAATGAGCTAAACCATGAGCCTGTATGTAATAAAACTTGTAAATTCAGTTATTAGTTAACAACTTTAAATTAGTAATTACAGTACCAATGAAAAACAGAGGAAAATTATAGAAATATAAACTAATTGTAGACTATATATCTTTAAAAACAGTGTATTTTCTTTTTGTTCAACAGTTGCAATCACTATTGTATCAGAGAAGCTTATTTTAAGGCTACTGTAAGAACGTTAACTTTAAAGCTACTTTTCCTTTGCTGTACCCTAAAATCCTCACACCATTGAGGTTGTCAAGAATAGATTTGCAAGAATATTTTTAGATCCAGTAAGTAAACAAATTGATGTGATTAGGCAGCTTTTCTGCTTGAAAGCCTCGGCTCAACACTTACATAGTGCCCTATGGTACTGGCATAGGTGTCAGCAATCCAGGACATCTCCCTCTCCCCCGTGCTCATATCAGGAGCAGGCACATCCACACCAGGTCCTGTTGGCAACAGTGAAAACAACTCTTAAGGATCAAACAGAGACAGTTATTTTCAGTCATTATTCCCTTGGGAGCTGTGCAGGCCTTGGCAGAGAAGAACTGTTTTCCTGTTTAATCCTCAGTTTATTATGCAAGCAACATATTCTTCTGGATTCAGTGCAGTTTTAGATGCTGTATCATACCTTTCTACAATATTATCAAAACCCCCAACCTTTATATAAGCCATTTGATAGAAGGTGAAAGCCACTTTGTCAATAAAAAGTCAGAGCAGGATAGTGCATCAAAAGTGGTTTGTGGTTTTTTGCAGGGAGGGTGCTATCTAGCTATGATTTCTATATACTGTGACATTGATTGGATTCTTTGCATAAGAATTTCCTTCCTATTCCTGGGTGAGTTTAAATACTGAATGTAGGCTGTTCCAAGTCATTGCACTGTAGCATTTGTATTTGATTTTTCTGCTTACTTCAAGACAGGTTTCATTTTTCTTTCTTGATGAAAGAAAGACTTCTAAAGTCTCACACATCTGTTGAAATTAAAAAAATAAATCTGTTTTTTGTAGCTAGCTAAAAATAGTATTTCCCCAGGCTATAAAGATTCTAGACACTTGCTAATCAGGATATTATATGCAACTCTGCCCCAACAATTTTTTCTAAGCATTTGTAAAAGGTTTGTGAAAGTTGTGTAGCACCACCCAGAGAGTCTAAAAGGAAGACAATTTTATCAAACCATTTCAATTGTCACTGAACTTATTAGCACAATAGCTTGCATTGTGTATAGTAAAACCATAGTCACATGTAACATCAGTAAGTGTGCTTATAAAGGAGCTTAATTTACATGATAAATACTCTGTCTGGAAGGGCAGATGACAAACACTCTGGGATGAAGAGCAAGAAAATGCAGATAAAAGGATAGACATTCCCAAGGCAGTTAGATACCAGGAATACGTGACAGACCTTTAACTAATTACATGCCTCATTATTCATTTGAGTAAGAACCATCTCTGGGTAAAGCTGCTCCCTCTAATTAAAAGTTGAGCTGGTAATATTTAGCTTTCTGCAGAGGAGATGTCTAGACAGCAACTCCAGACAGCAAAGCTACCAGAACAGCTCAGGGCTGAGTGTGAATGAAGGCCCTACTAACATTACAGGAGCTGGGGTTCTGTTACAACAGGCTCCTATGCTTCTTGCCTACACTTCCCTTGCAGCCTCTGGTTGCCATGGGTGAAGCCATCGACTTTTGCTGGGGTGGATCTTCTATTTCCTTCCTCTCTTTCCTCAGATACCTGCCAAAAGCCTCAACTGAGACTACAGGAAACAGTAACAGTGAAGAGTTTGCCATTAGAGATTAAAACTGCAACAAATATGGTCACCATTTTATGATCTAACTCTGAGAGAAATGTGATTCATTTTGGATACCATGACCTCAGCTTTTGTGGCTTCTCATAGCAGAACAGCCACCAGAAAAAGTTAAGACACAGTTCCCTATAAAATGCACTAGGATGGAATGACTCAATTCTTTGTGGTTCTTGCTGAAAATTCTGTACCCAAAATGTTTACAGTTCCCAAAAATACTGTTATTTAAGGATGTTATCTAATGGACACTGCCAGTGCACAATAAATCAGATTCTAAATTTGAATAGTAAAGCTGCCCAACATACCAATAAAGCCCTTTTTTGCCAGCTCCATGGTAAACCTTCTTGTGATCTTTTCTAATTCATTGTCCTGTAGAGAAAAGGCAATAAATATCAGAAGAAATCATTAGTGCTTGTGAGTATTTGCTCAAACTTAGCCCAAGCATAAATGAATGCCCTCTTCTTTTAGAAGAAAGTATGATTCATAATTTATATGCCACTCCCTAGCAGACTGTTGGTATTCAGGCAGCACAAGAAACATTGGGCTTTCTTTCTGTACATTCTGATCCATGACAAGTTGGGAGCATGGCACAGGAAGAACAACCTGTGCCCACAGCAGAGATTTCCAGCAAACAAATCTGATATCCTGTGTGAGCGATTTACAACCAGCAACAGCACGAGCTGGCCCTGCCAGTTGTGTAATCAACACAGCCAAACAACTTGACAGAAATCCTTACAGGAGCTTTGAACTTAGAATATCTGTTATGCATTCTGGTATTCCTTTCTGTACACGTTGTTTTAATTAGGGCAAGAAGGCAAGCCTACAGTAAACCTTTTATAAGCCAAGTTAGTTATTATTCACACTGGAACACTGCATAGAATGGTTTAATGGAGCATAAAACTATTAGTCAAAATAAACAAAAATATTAACTTTTTTCAAAGAGTAACTTAAGATTTTATTAACAGTATCAACTTAAAAAAATTTCCAAGTTCCAAATTATTTGTAGTCACCTGATTTTCAGAAAAAAACTAATAAATTAAGTAATTGAAGTATTCCACCTCTGAAACACAGACCTTTTAAAAATTCTTTTCCTACCTATTGCATGCACAGGCTACATTCAGCCTTTACACAGGCAGAAGTGGCAGGAGGTTTTAAGTGGTCATTAATGCCCTTAGAAGAGCTTTTTTAACTGGCTGGCTTCATTATTGCAGATAACCAAATTTTTATCTATGATTAGGCTTACTGTGTAGTTCTTGGGATTGATCTTGACACCAGCCTTTGCCCCACCAAATGGCACATCTACAAGAATGCAAAGGAAAATAATTTTACTTTTTCAACAATAAAGGCAGAACACATGAGAAAGATGTGTAATTATGTCTTTGATTTTAGCAGTGATTTTGGTTTAGCTGCATTTATGGCTTCTGAAGTGTAAGTTATAATCTGATCTAGGTGCTCTTATAAAAGTGGGAGATTTTTCAAGGCACTTTGAAAATGGTCTTTAGAACTCCAAAGTTCATTATTTAAATTTTCTATGCTTAAATAACTCTTGTCCATGACACTTTCAGAAATAATAAGTTTTACCTTTTATATTTTACTGGTTTAGCTCAAAAATTTTACTTTGGCAGTCCTAAGCACATCTATATACATTAGGAAAATATTTTCTTTTCTTAAACATAATAAGCAGATTCTCTTCAAACTCCTCTACAATTCAGTAGCTGTGTACAAATTATACTTCTTTATAACCCATAAAGAAATTTTATCCTTCTTTCAGGCAGGTCACTTGCCTGAATCCTTTACAGCCTCCATCTGTTCACCCTAAAATTAGTCCCCTACTAATCCAAGTTTGTCATACTTGAATTTGAGCTCAAGATGCAGTACTTTCTATGGGAGAAGGTAGTTAGCAAAATTTGGACTTTTCAAATGAAAATGCAACTTTATTCAAGTATTTTCAGTAACAGCAGAGGGAATATATATTATTATTTTTTAGATAGATATAGATTTTTCCCACCTTGCTACAGATTTAAGTTAGAGATTAGTGTCTGAATTTAATTTTAATGAATTTACATGTTTGCTTTTTTCTGTAATTACATAATTACTGTTTGAAACCAAAGATTGAAGTCTTGCTTGACAAATAAACACTTACCAACCACAGCACATTTGTATGTCATGAGAGATGCTAAGGCTTTCACTTCATCCACACTAACATCCATACTATAACGAATACCTGCAAAAGACACATGAGAAAAAATAGGAATTCACTAAACAGCTTAGTAAGTATTTATAAATAGGGAAGGGTAATTCTACACTAACAATCTTTAACATGCAAGTAGGTAGTTTAGCAACTTATTTACTCTGAGAAGTGAAGAACAAGACTCTGTTTCCCTACTTAAATATCTACCTTTTATGTAGCAGAAATTCACTACTTCAGTAATTTTCTATGAAGTAGCTTAATGGCAGCACTTGGCCTTAGGGGAAAAAGTGAATATTCCTTGTGATAAAGATGAATCAAGCTGACAGGTAGCTAAGAGCAGAGTTTTCAAGAGGCTGATAAAGCACTTCAGCATTCCACAAGATGTTTAGCTTTGGACTTCATTCATTGTATATACAAGATTAACTTTGTTCCTCAACATAACTTATCAAGTACAGGCTATAATAAGGTCTTTTTGATACAGTAATACAAGCTCCTGTTAAGTTCTAAGCCTTGGCTTCAAGGCCCTCACTGCTAGGCACAGCCACAAAACAAAAAGCAATAACCACTCTGCTAGTTCAAATTTTTTCAAAACACTTTGAGGGAATAGTCCTACACCAGCGAGCTTGTAAGACCAGGCCACCCATCCCACACCCACATGGAAGACAGCCCACACCTGCATTCCCTGCTCCAAGTCACTCAGCTGGGCTGCAAGTGTGTGCTGACACATGGTACAAATGCAAATTCAATTTGTTGTGCGCTGGCAGCAGCTCAGATGTAAAATGGGTGAGCCCAGCATTCTAGGCAGTTCAAAGCTGAGTAAAAAAAACGGTTACACAGAAGTATGGAGATCTTTCACCTGAAGGTAGATACAGAGTAGGAAATATTTAATCAAACTGACAGGGCAGATATAGAGAACTAGAGACACCTAAACATGATGTTTGAGATCAACATGTGCCCAAAGTCACGTGGCCACAGCCAAAAGCGCCCTATGGCTGTATGTTTGTTTCTATTCAAGCCTCTCCTACTTAACTAAGCATACAACAGAGCCATGAGTGATTTATTATTCACATCTCTACTCCCTAAATCTTTGGTTGTAGATTCTTCCAAGTTGCACAGTGGTTTGTAGCAGGCACAGAGTGTCCTTAGATGCCAGAACATGGCACCACAAAATTCCTATTATGTAAAGAGAAGACCATATTCAGGTTCTCAGGAGTGAAAAAAGGCCAGCATACATTATCCAAACTAAAGCACTGTGCTGCTATGAAAGCCATTCCTGAATGCTCTGGAAACAATCCCAGTTTCAAAGGAACTAAGTGCTGCTCAGATAAAGCTGAGGGCCAAGTGCTGCTTTCTTATGTGAGTTCAATCAGTAAAAGAAAGTACCATGCCTCTACAGAACAGAATTTAAATTTATTGTGTGAAGGGTGGTCTCCAAAAGCCAACTAAGTAGTTTCTGACTTAGACAGCTGCATGGAATTAATATCTGAGCTTTCAATAACCTTCTGATGGGAAGTAATATTCAAAATTTAAGTAGAACCCATCAGAGCCCAAAAGACCAGTCAAAGTTAGAACATAAATGTTTTGGGTTTTTTTTAATATGTCTTTCTCTAATCCTTCACAGGAGCAGTTATCCTTCTGTTAAGCTTTGAGCAAGAATGAGCACTACCTATGGCACTGACTATCAGGGAAATCATTCCCTCTTGGTTAAGCAGGTACTCTGGGGATAGGTGTCATCCGAGTATTGCTCAAGCCAGCCAATTTTGGAGTCACAGCCTATGTTGGCCAGAAGTGAACTCTGCCCCTCCACCCCCAGCTGAACTAAATCACTGTGTATTTATTCAACCCATATACTTATTTAAACTTCCAAGCTATGTATACAAAGCAGTTTTGCTATAAATGTACTCCTGCAGGCATACAAAATGTTGTTTATTGATATATGAAAGGCAGCAAGGAGACTAAATACTTTGAGATCTCTTGTACAGTTTAAAGAGAGAAGCAAAATACAAAAAGAGAGGGAGGCCTCTTTTGCAAATCATATGGAAGATAGGCTCTGAAGAGGTAAACAAGCAGCACTTTAACTAGCAGTGCTAGTGCATGTACTCACTCCAGTGCATGTAAAACAGATCTCTGGTTCCTTGCATTTCAGTCAAGGATTACCACCAAGTTTGATGTAACAAATGTTAAGTTTTCCTATCAAGGTAAATACAGAAAATGCCCCAAAACTAACAAAGTATTGATAGGCTTTCAACTGAGCTGCCTATCTGTCAGCCATGTACACATACAAGAACACAGAAAACTTTTGGACTTGAGGTCAAAACTGTTCTTTTCTGGACAACTTCATACTTCTGAATAAGGTTTAACTCCTTTTCCAGGCTTTTAAACAGTTGTAATTAAAATGGCTTGACTGCTGGCTTTATCTTCCTAAGTTGAAACTAGTCAATTCTGAGAGTTGTGATGACTTTACTGGTCACTCTTCTTTAGTTTATGTGGTAAAATCATTAGGTAAAGTTCACAGGGTGAACCCAGGTTCTCTGACAGGTGTGATGAATTTTTCCCTTCCCTGGCAAGAGCATGTAACATTTAGGATGCACGAACATTTCATTCCTTTTCACAATTTGGCCAGTTACTGTTTTCCAGGAATTGTAATTACTCTACAGGAAGGCCACCTCTTGACAGGAAAGTTATTTGTGCTAAGCTGTTAAGACTGATGAGAAGCAGGCATCTGAGAATGCTGTACATTCCATCTGCAAGCAGATGCACAAAGATAAAAGACCTACCTAATTTCTATTCTATTTGGACATCACTGAAATTTAGTTTGACAGCTTCCTAATCTGGCAGGAGTATTGCCATGCATTTGTGTGACTCTTTTGGCAGTGTTACTATGCATTCAATAGCCTGAACCTAAAACTGGACCATATGCACAGATAAAATACTGGGTTTGGTTTTTTAGCTTTTTTTTAAGGTTCTCACTACATAAAAGCAAACAAAGTCACTGTTATGTAGCAAGATTACAATTTTTTAAAACCCTGGCAAGTCCCACACAGTAAGTCTCTGGAAACTTGTGCCTTTTACAGCAAACTAGCTACAAAAAATTAGTTTGAAGAAAGCCTCAAGTTACAGTATGACTCATGGCCATGGAAAATACTTTTCATTGGAAAACATATGAATTCTTGTTCTAGTTGAGAATTCTCTTTCCTTACCACGCCCCAAGAAGTTAAACAGTATGTTAAGAGCGACTTTGTTTTTCTATGCACAAAGGCTTCTAAATGAGAAAATGTTTTCATTTAATTTTTTAGTATTGGTCAGTGTAAAGAGAAGGCTTTATTACTACACTGCAGTGTATATACTTTTAAAACTTCTTTTTTATGACCTGTATTATGGAGATATCATACTTCACTTAGTTACCTCTTCACATCGAAGTAGTCTTTATCAGCAAGGTTACTTTGTATTCTATAATAGCAGCAATCAGTTATCATTTTAATCATTTTATAGCAGGGGTGTAATAACACACACATAACAAAGACCTTGATTTCCAAGAAAACTGGTTATACATCCTACTAGATTTTACATTGGACAGATTTTAGTATGTTCTGTGATGTTAAGTGTGTTTATTATGCTTCCTTAGAAGATGTGGTGTACAGAACCACCAACTTTTCAAGGATGACTACTGCATTTCCACTACGCCTACAAATCTATTTAGGGAAGTTCGTGTCACTATTTTATGAGCTTCTGGTGCAGCAATCCTAAATGGTAGTAACTCACTATGAACGAGCACGAGGTATTCAAAGTCTCAAAAAAACCCAAACAAACAAAAAAAAAACCCCAGTTGCCATAGCAACAGTTCAAAGCAAAACACTTGGTAAACTATTCCTCCTGCACTAAATTATCTTGTAAATCTTAGTAAGTCTCTCAAGTTCCCCAGAACCTGGAAGACCTTTGCATCTCAGCCTAAATTATTAGTATCTAACCAAGGGTTTTGTCCTGCTTTGACTTGAGTGTTTTCTTCTGGTTGTCATATTCTTGTGAACTTTGGAACTAATTTGGGTCCTTTACAGATGACAATTCCTGTTAATATGGTGCATTTGTTCTGCTCACCTCTATTTACAAACTATTATTTTGCCCATCAAAAGAAGCCTTCCAGAGCAGCAGCTGTCCTACACTAGTCATACAGCACTGGGCAACACAGATGTCACGACCTCCTTTGGAAGTTTCTAGGACTGGCTACAGCATGTTCATCTCCCAGTTAGCAACACTGGGTCCTGCAGCATTTCTGTGGGTTAGCAGCTTGCCTGACCCTATCCAAAGGCTTGAGTCTAAGTCCAGTCTGAAGGAGCTTCAGTTTAGATCCTCAAATTTACATTCCACAAAATCGATAAATCAGTCCCAGCACTTACTGCAGTCCCTTAGTTCCTTAATGTTTTAACTCTGGATTATGTATAATATTTTCATGTTTGGTAAGTAAAGAAGCGCAGTTCTTATTGTACAACCATCAAGCTAAGTATTCACTGACACCTCACTCAGTAGAGACATATCATCCAAGCAATTCTTAAACTCTTTCAGAACACACACGTTTTTCTAGACTCAGAAAAACAATCCAACCTTCTCAGGAAACTGCTGAGCCTTATTTAACCATTTGGAAAGTGTGGTAAACAGCACAGTGACCAATTTGTAGTTATTGAAGACAAAGAAATTCCAGATAAACCTAACAAAGCAAGATGAGTAATTCAGTACTGGAAAACAAGAACACTGTACAACCAATGAGCAACAAGAACCACTAATTCCTAAATTCAATTCATTAACTGCCAAGAGAGGAGATAAAAATATTTATCTCTTTCTACACAGCACTAGCCAGCTATAAAGCTGAGACAGAAGAGGCATTCCCCTATAGAGACACCCCATCATTCTGCTTTAAGCACCAGTATGTACAATATGACCATAAAGTACTCAGCCAGACAGAATTCTTCAGTATATCACTTTTTGTATTTTTTTAATGAGCTGCACTTGAAATATAATTAAACATATGCATTTATTTCAATCCATGCTGTGAAAAGCCAAGAACTTTCTCTATTCAAAAATTACCTTTGGTGCATTGATAAGAGGCGGTGTTTTAAATGTGAATTCAGCAAATTTAGTACACTACCAGGCAAGCAAATAGGACATGAATTTATGCACTTAGAATCTGGCTATGACGTAAAGTCTCTCACCTACAGAACTACCTCAGCCCCAACCAAAGGATTAGGTCACTCATAAAGTGCACTCAACACTAGTAACAAGGAGAGAAAACAGGGAGATACAGTAAACTGCTTCCACACAGATATTATTATTACCACGTGCAGGGGTGGGGGTGTGTGCAGAGGGTGGAAATAACACACAAACTGGCCCTGGCTGGTCCAAATGCCACAGGAGCCACAAAAGAAGCCACCACAGTGCTGACATGAGGCAGGCAAATTCCATGCTCTTCCTAAGAGTCTTAATTCCTAACAAGATGGAGCTGTTGCAATTCATGTAACAAAAAAGTGCTTGCTAGGATCACCCAGAGAACAGAAGGGAGACTATCACACAGGAGATTCCTCTCCCCAATACGTGTTTATGCCAAAAGCCCAATGCTGAGAGAGGTATGATCTCTCTATAAATAGACAAAGAGCCAACAGTAGCAAGGGAAAACAACTATTTAAGATCAAGGACAAAGCTGGCTACCACAGCAATGGTATGATATGATTATATGAAAAAGCTGAGCCTAAAAAGATTCACAGCCAAAAGAGCAAGGCGTAGCCTCTTACAAGAATATTAAAGGTAAAAACAAAAACCTGATAAGGTTCACATTACAACTAGCACATTAAAAGACAGTAAAAGACAAGACACACATTCCTTATTTTTTAGTTATCTATTTAAATGTATAACCACTGTTTCACTAATTGTGAAGTTAGATAAGTTCTCAATAAGAGAATAGAAACCTATGAAAATTGGTCAAAGGCTGGACTCAATCTTAGAGGTCATTTCTAGTCTTAATGATTCTATGAAAGTAAGGCACTGATACAAGCTTTAGCTATAACACTGCAAGTGTTATCACCATTAGGGTAATTACCTTTTTTTTCCCCAAAAAAACCTCTCACACTCCTTTGGAGTTAGATCAGTTTCAAGGTTTATTTCAGGTTACAGATGGTCTGTGTCATAGTTCCATCTGTTGCATGGTCCATAGGGTACATTTCCATATCTTACTTGAAAGACCCCTGGCCAAAGGCTCTTAACTTTCACCCATGCATGACTTGCATAAAGCAAAGCCACTAATTCAACCTTGAGTTAAACAGCTCTGCTGTTTCCAAAATACCTTATAGCTCTACTCTTTACCCCCTTGGAAAAGGAATAAATAATGTTGAGACAGCACATGGAGGGTTGTACTGGTCCAAGTCCAGCATGTACAGGTCTTCCTTTTGCAAGTAAGGTTTCCATTATCAGTATGTACACGGTTTTAGCCACAAAAATGTCCACAACAGAGTATTTTGTGGCTGGGCACTGAGATCAGTGCCAGCCTTGGACCTCTGCAACTGGAAAACTGAAGCAAGGGTGGCATGAATAAAAGCTACCTTATGCGGTAAGAAACTCATTAACATGAACTCATGAGCCAAGTGAGAAGGATAAATCCTGATAGGTAGAATAAAAGCAGCCAAAACCAGACAACAGGAAAGTTTTGTAGTAAAGAATAGCTCCTTCCACCAGCCAAGGCAGGACCACACAGGAAATCAAATTCATTCACCTCCAAGTCAACTGAACAAATAAAGTAAGACTCATTTGTTTTCACAGAAAAGAGTGAACTCTGAAGTAAGGTTTGACAAAGCTTTTCAAAATTCCTCTGTTAATGAAAGTTATACTAAATCTAGTCCAGAACTAAGGATGGTTTTAAAGTCTTTCTGAATTGAGGAATCAGTTGAGACTTGGTTACAGCAATTTGAGTGAGCACAAACAAAAGTTAGGCTGTTTCTGGCTCTGATTAATTTCATTTATAATAGACCTGTTGGACAATTGGTTAACATGGAAAGGCTTGAAAAAGTTTTAAAACCACTGAACAGCACTATTCCCATAGTAAATACTGCCTAACAAACATGGAATCACTTCCATACTACTAAGCAGATAAAAATTCAGTAAGTTTGTTTTCTAAAACTGACCAATTAATGATAAATTGCCATCAGCAACCACATAAAAAGTAGCTTAACCAGTTCTACACCTTTCATAGAACCTGATGAAATTATTTAGAAGAATTTATTATTTTAAGTAGGAATTGCCAGAGTACTTTCCAACAGTCATCTGTATTCAGACATCTCATTTCCTGTACCCTATTTGGTTTGTTTGACTTCTTTAGGCAGCTGTCAGTGCAGTGAACAAGAGCAGCTGTGGTTTCCTGTTAGTACTGGCCACTGGCATGCAAGTCACCACATGAGCAAAGGAAAGAGTGATGTGACCCACAGCATTGCTTCAGCTACCAGGCAGCATCAGTCCAGTTGTATAAATACTACATCTGGAGTGTAAGCAACCCGAGTCCCAATACACAAGAAAACTGCTTATTCCATATTCTCAGTGGGATGAGGAGGCATCTAACTGATTTTTCCCTTCTAGCAAACAGTTACATTGCAGAAAATGGAGTCCTTAAAACCTGGATTTGCATGCTGGACACACTGCAAGACCTACCATTTAAATGGGGATATTCATGACTGTTCTGTAAAGATTGCTAAAGTACAGAAGAGAAGCATGGCTAAGAAAAAGAATCACCACCTTCTCAACCTGCAAAAGTTTGCAATTACCAAAGCAGAATTAACTTCTACAACAATTAAATAGGCAAGCACCACAAGATTCAACAAGTGTTATTTCTGGGTTCCCTCAATAAGGTGGAAAACCACAAAAGCTGTAAACTGAAAAGAAAGCATGTTATAGTACCTCATGCTTCTTTTCCAGAAAAGCACTTTTCTTCACTCAATGAACAATCACCTGCACTGCTATGTAGTGGCTGCTACATCCAACACTACGAAGCTGACTTGTGTTCTTACATATGCTCTGGGGGGAGAGAGGGAAGTAGGATAAACATCTAAATAACTTCCTATTTTCATTAACAATGCTTTTAATTGTTAGTAATTAGAGTATTAAGAGTGTTGAACTTCTTCTCACCAAGGTGTAGGAGTTTGCCTATGCAAAAAACGTAAGACTGATCTTGGATTTGCCCTCATGCAGCTGTATCAGGCCACAGTCATCCATCCACTCAGGACCTGTATTTTCAAGGCAGTCCTCTCATGGCATTCACTCTACTGGGGTATTCCTACTTTGCAGCAAAAGAGAAGCCAGCACAGAGGAGGTATGGAAGGACTACTAGTCAAGGAACCGCTGGTTTGTACCAGCAGGTATCATTTGCATGCACATGTTTATAAAGATAAACCTTGCATTTAGAGTCTGGCAGTTTTCACATTTGGGCTGGACCACTAAACAGGGACTGAGGTTTCATTCCAGAAGAGAATGAGCAGGCAAAGAAACTGAAGATATCTCTGACAAAGGAATATCATCTAAATGTTATACTCTTAACTACAAATTTTTAGTAGAAATAAGAAGGTGCTGCTAAAGTGCAAATAATTAAAATGTTTATTTAGACTCTTTCTTTGAGTAATTCAGCTGTCTCCAAGTTTAGGGCATTTAAATCAAGATTTTAAAATTTGATTTGCAGTATAAATTCTTCATTCGTTCATGGTTAAATCTGTAAATACCCTTATAAACAGAAAAGCAAACAGAAGTAACATACAACCAGTAATGAAGTATTTTGGTATAAATGTACTGAAAAAATTAGGAACAATTAAAGGAGGATAGTCTTTAAAAGACCTAAAAACTTCTGTACTCCTACATTTCCTACTTGAATCTTAAAGTGTACTTTGATAATTTGTCTAATCTGCATACAGAACAGTATTTAATATTCTCTAACCAGCATCTCTTATCCTTCAGTTTAGTAAACATCAGGAAATGTAAGAGATGAGCTTTTAAAGCACAAGTCTCCTTGAAAGAACAACAGACATGACAAAGCATCCCCACTTGCTAGCAAACACCCAGCAGTAACTAAACTCAATTTCTTTCTTAGTACCAAATACACAAACACACACTCTAAAAAGAAAAAGAAAGGAGAATGCGTAATCTTGTTTTACCAAATTTTACTTTTCAGGAAGCACAAAGTTAAAGGCCACAATTCTGCATGTGAAAAGATGTGGAAACTGTATTTCTCCTAATGTCCTTGCAAGCCTTCCACTTGTCAACTCACCCTTTCTCTTAAAAGGGACCCTTATGTCCCTTGCTGTTTCTTGATGGAGCAAATTACTTGCATTGGACTCTGGGGTCCACACAGTGTGTGGGACACTCACTTCAGCAAGTATCCCTACTTCATACTGTTATAAGGAGTTTGGAGGTGTATTTCATTGGACTTTGTGCTTTTTATCCCTATGGACTCACTGAACAAGAATTCTAGTTTAAAAATCCCTTTTGGACAGAAGCTCAAGTTGTTGGTGCATTTCAGGTGGATGAAATGTACTATAAATGCAAAAATATCTTTACCACTCCTTTGCCATTAAAGTAGAAATGTTCTACTTCTTAACACCTTTTTCATAGCAGGTTTCAAGCAATTGATCTATGCTTATCATGCATCCCATTTAAACTTACTATAAAATTCAGATCTGTCACCTGATAGTGAGCAAATTCCTAGAGAGCAGTAGAAGGTGAAATCCATTAATGATCTCTGTGCTTAAGAATGGAAAGGAAATATCATCTGCAATTCCTTCCCTAAATTCAGAGGAGGGGGGGAGCAGTGCAAGAAGACAAGGACAAACTGCTGAGACTTCCCGTTTTCTTTAGCTGTCATTTTCAATTGCCTGCAATTGCTCCAGTGTTTGCTTGAGTGTGAGTGCAGACAGGCATAACAAGTGCCACTGAAAATCAAGAAATTCTGGTGAGAATTTAGAAATGTAGGTATCAGAACAGAGAGTGTCCAATGACCCAGCTGGTGGGATTTGATCGTGTCCAGTGCATTTTACAATTATTTGTTGTGTAAACATTGATTCCTTCACTGATGAACAATACTAATGTGAAATATCAGAAGCTATCATATATTATTTCATTACTTCATTTGCCACTGGACTTCATTTTGTTATGCAAGCAGGATCTTAAAGAGTAACATAGGCTTTACAGCAAAGGACTTTTTGTAAGCAAAGAGTAACTTAACTGAAGCAGTGATACAACAGCAGTGTGATATCCATCAGTATTTTAAAGAAATTATAGCAATAGAATAGAACAGTAGATTCACAGAGTAAACTTCAGCCACGCCCAACTTCAGCTACAACTAAGTCTGATGCCAATTCTTGCTTCAAGTAAACAACCAAAAGTTGAGTTAGCCTCTTTTGGGTAAGAATTTAGGATGTCACAGGGCACTCACCAGATATTTGATTTTGGAATGTTAGGAATCACATTAACAGAACACACTATTTGTGCTGCAGAGAGAAATCCTCATGTCATATATATACACCAGCTGAACTGATTCTCACAAACATATTTACCTAAGAACACCCTCCCATATCTAGTCTTGAAGTTAGAGGACTTCATTTACAAGAAATCACTTGCTTTCTGCAACTGTCATTATTTACCATAAAGCTGATGTACACTGAAAAAATAAAAAAAAAGGTGTTTACAGACTAATGAAGCTCTCGTTTGAGTCACAGACCTGAAACGGTTTCCAATACTCAAATGTCCATAAAGATCAGAGCTCTTGACTAAGGTATGCTGAAGGACATCTCTATTTGTTTTTCAAGGAAATACCATGTATCCCAGACTAAAAGGGAGTCTGATTCCTCCGGGATCACGGCCGATCCCACGAGAGCCCAGCTCTGCTCAGCTCCAGTGGGATTCACCCTTTCGGTCCCTCGGCATGTAATTGGTCCCACCTAAGTTAAGCTAGCTACCTCCAGAAAAATCACTTTTCTAACTATGTATCCAGCCGAGAACTGGAAACACAGTTAACTTGTTATTAAAACGTGTTATTTTTCTCTACGAATGTTTTCTGTGTGAGCACTAGGTTTTCGCGAACACAGCAAGCTGGGCATAAAAGGACAGTGGCTCCTTCAGCTCTCGACTCGAGCAGGCACTTCCAGCATGGTGCTCCCACGTCTCCCTACAAACACTATCGATGTCTGAGTTAAAATTAGGCGGGGGTTCTCCTCGCCATGCCCAGGGCCAGAGAGGTGGGTGCGGCGAAGGCCCGACCCGGGTACCGTGACAGCCGGTACCGGGGCTGGCCCGGGGGTCACCCGCGGGGCCGGGACAGCGGAGCGCTGAATGGCTGCGGAGCAACCGCCCTGCGCCTGCCTTACCCAGGGTATCGGATAGCAGGGGCGGCACGGCAAGCAGCCGCTGCCCTCGCTGGCCGGGACAGGAGGGTTGGCCGGGGGCACGGCGGGGCGGGGCGGCCACAGGCACGGCGGCCCGGCCCTCCGCGGGCCCGGGGAGGCGGCGGCTCTCACCTCCCTTGCAGGGCGTGCGGTGCTGGCTGTGCTGCGCCCGGTAGCCCTCGATCACCTCCCACTCGCCGTTGTCGCGCTTGATGGGAAAGGTGACGCTAAGCACATGGTTGCAGGGCTTGATGATGCGGAGGATGCCGCGGACGCGGTGGCGCCGGTCCTCCATGCTCTCGCGGGTGCGCAGCCCCTCCACCAGCTTGTCCTCCACGATGCTAGCGCCACGATCGAAGAACCCCTCCACCATCTTGAAGAAGTTCGGGTCATCCTCCTTTTTCGCCGCCTCGCAGTAGTGCCGCCGAGGACACCGGCNCGCCCCTTCCCCTTCCCGTTCCCGTCCGTGAGGCAGGGCCCGCCGCCCGCCCCGCCGGGAGCGCCCGGGCCGTGCCCTGTGCCCGCTGGGCGCGCTGCGGCCCGTGAGGAGCCCGGGGCAAGTAGGCTTCACGTGCCGCCCTTCAGCCGCCTGCAAAACGAGGCCTGTCTTGGCGCACGTGCAGCGCAAGTGGGGGCGTGCTCACACGCAGTGCTCAGCACTCACGGGGAAAGGAGCCTGTGGGGAGAACCCAGCTTTTCCACATGTGTTTAAGTGCTGCCCTGCCGAGAGGGGATACAGGCTTCGTTAACATGGCTGCTTCCATAGAACTGTTCAATCACTGAGGTTGGGAGAGACCTTGAGATTTATCTACTTTGTCTGCTTGACTGTTTGGCATTTTCCTGGGTCTTGGTCCATTCAAGTACATTTTTTTAATGTAGCTCAGGCAATATCTCTTAAGAATATTAGTTTTAACTGCATAAGATTTGCTCTCAGAGCATCAGAGAGAGTGTGCTGTACTATTGAACTGGTTTCGTTTTAGAAGAATTAAGTGGTTTGTTAATTTTCTGTCTGGGCTGCTAATTGTAAAATACAATGGGTTTTTTCTTTTTTGGTTTGTGGGAGGGCAATGCCCCTAAGCCAGGAATAACCAGGAAGTTGCTTTATCGCTGTGGAAATATCTCTAACCACTGTGGGCTGTGCTACAAGGCTTGTGGGAAAGCAATTTAACTTTTTGAATATTTGTCAGCAGGAAGATTAGTCACAGATTCTTTAACTCACATAAACTCTTTCAGGCAACTGGTGCTCAATTGTTATCTTGATTTGATATTGCTCTCTGTCCTAGGAATCTGAAGAAGTTCTCTTAAGGACCACTAATAAGGCTGTTTTTTATCTGTAATGAGGATGGTTTATAACTGTAGTCTAGAGAACAAAGATCCTTGATAATGAAATGGGGGTGGGGGGAAAAGCAAGAAAGGAGCTGGTTCTTAGGCCAGTTTGTTATTTAGATGTTCACACAGGGCTTCAGAAACAAGCTTACTGATTTGGTTTTCTGTCCATAGTATAGGAGGTTTATAAAAAACTTCTATTTTGGTGTTAATTTTCAGTTCACAGAACTGCAGTGTTCTCAGTGGTTGTATCAGCTTTGAGCTTCTACTTGATTTCAGTCATCTGCACGTTCTCATTAGCTAGAGCTAAATTTCTCTACAAGTTCTTAAAATTTGTAAATGCCTAGGGAAGAACGTGATGAGTGGTATTGTGGCAATTATCAGATAATTATTTCCACCTTGTTCTGTAGGTTGGAATATCATTGCTCAAACACAGAGGTTAAATGAAGAACATGATTAGCCAGTTTGCTCAAGCATGTACCCTTACATCTTAAGGTTAATATGCTTTACTCCTCTCCTGCTTTCAGCTGTGTTCTCTCTGATTTACGAGCACACTCAATTATCAGCTGCTTGCAGTATCAGGCTGTTTGTAGCACATGTTTGTGGATGCATTTGAGACTGGGTATGGGACATGACAATGTGAGAACCATACGGATCTCTCCAGGGGCTCTGTTGCACGGTTGTATTTGAAGCAATGGCAGTACTATACCTGCTCTCCTCTCTAAACAAGACTGGATTTTAGCAAAATATTTAACAACCTTATGTGTTGATGCTGAGAATAACTAAATCAGCATGTTAGATTTCTTAGTCTTTAAATATTGTAAGAGATAACTAGGGAGTTTTATTTTGCACATTTTTATGACTGAAATAATGTGTACAGTTTACAGGCAGTTTATCAAACCCAGCATTTCTGTTTAATTCAAATCCTTCCTGGAGGCAAAAGTTATGACACTATCTGTCCTCCCCATTCCAGTATTCTTACATGCTAAGCAGTGAGCAGTTGAATCAAAATCAGTTTCCCAGAGGAAATTATAAATGGCATGCTTCAAATGAGTTCTAGCAGGCATCAAAGAGATAATTGCAATAATAAAAGATGAACTCTATCTTCTTTACTCTCATATAGCAAGTGGGGTGCCATCATAAGGTTCACATTTGAGTAGCGTCAGTAAAAAAAGTCACTGAGGTGGATTAGAAGATGGCTTTTTGTCTTCACAACCAGAAGTTTCTTTAACTTCATTAATTTCATACGAAGTTTTGGTCTTAGGACTGCATCTGAAGAGAGAGATAAGTAGAGAAAACTCAGTACCTGTGTGGTAGGAATTGTCTGTATGATTCATGGACTTTTACTATGAGTTATTTCAGAAAATTTCATTTTAAGTTGTGAGCCATACCACATGAAGCAATTGACAGTTCTTACCCTTTGATTAAGAATTGATTGAAATAAATTCCAAATAAAAATTGAAGCAAGTTGTTTGCCTTTGAATTGCCTATATGAGCATTTATGTTTTCCTTCCTCTTTTCACCAAAAATTACAAGAAAAAGTCTCTTTTTCTTGGGCTTAAAAGTTACGCCTTACTGCTTTATGGAGACCTTGGTAGTGTAACTGAATAGGTGAGAGCTGGGGTTATTTTCTTACCCCAAACTGCTGCAGAAATTGTTCAGCCTCTGAGGCAGCAGGTCTCTGGACAGTTGCATAATAGTTTCTGGGTGAATGGGAGGATATGAATCTGATAAGAATGCTAAGTGTAGTGCTATTCACACACCTCTTGTCTAAAATCCTGTGTGTTTGTGTTAAATGGAGATGATGCAGGTGAGCAGCTAGTGTGTAGGACTTCACAGAAGTCCTCCTGCATGGGAACTGCCTGCATATTGTGGGAAAATGTACTAAAATAGTACCAAATAGAAATCTAATTATTTTCCAGATCTTTAGCTTGAGATGTTCTCAAGTTCATGGGTTTTATTTTCTGCCTTCCCAATGCTTTAAAGTAAAAACTTCATGTCTAATTGGTTTTGGCATAGGATATGAAAATAGGCATGGCCGTTTACGTGCAGGAGAATGTACCAGCATTTAGTCTTCAGAGTAAGGGAAGCTAATGTTGCTACAGTGTTAGTTCTTTCAAAGATGTATTTTGCAATGAAACAAATATACTACAGATTAAAGAGTCTAAGGAATAATTAATGTAATCTGATCTTAATTTGAATTCCAAATTTGTGAATAAGTTGTTGTACTCTAAGTGCCATTCTTGATTATATTTTTCCCTTTTTATGCCAAGGATGGAACAGGAGTGAGCCAGGAGGTGTGGAACAGTTGTCTGGCTTCAGTGTTGCTGGAGGGCTGTCCCTGTGAGATGCTGTTACAGGCAGCACATGAATTAGGTAATCCCAGAAGATTCTCTTAATTTGTGACTGGCTATATGAGCACTTTTACCAAATGAACACTTGACTAGAAATCTTAATTTCCTTCATCTGTTTACAACCAGAGACCAAAACTTTTTAAAAGCCTTCTTACTGATAGCATAATATATCAATACTGAGAGCTATTGGTTTAGAGCCTTTTCTCCATAAATAACTTCAGCTGTGTTGAGCTTTAGCAGATCTGGAGAGCAGACTTGTGGGTTTTCTTCATTTATTCCTTTTGCCTTGATAAAAACTTCTGCAGGCTGCAGAAGTTAATTTGCAGATGCTGCAAGTTGGAGATGTGTGTTCTGCAATGTTGCAAAGTTGGAGAAGAGGTATTCAGATTATTTCCTGTGGGATAAAAGCTTTAAACCTTTCAATACTTTGTCTTCTTTAATGAGATGCTTAGGTACTTGTGGTATGGTTATTTAAAGTTTTTATGTATTACTTTGCATTAAGTTGAGGTTTTTCCTGACTGCTAAGTTTAAGAAATAAGCTGATATTGTTTTCTTCATCTGTAAATAGTAATGTTTTTGCTTGTCTATAGCACTGTAAAAGTACTATGAGTGAAACTCATAATTGTGCAAGTAAAGTGGGAAGTTCTAGGTTTAGCCTAGTAGGGATTAGGCTAAAGTGAGTCTTCTTTTTTCACTTGAGGCATTGCTACAAAAATAATCTGTAGCTGAGCAAAATAATATTTAAATTTATTGTTTAATCAAACATAAGATTTCTTCAACGATATATCATTCTTATTTCAAAATTCTGGTAATAGATCTATTAGTCCATTATTTAGGATGTGAATTTCACAGGGATTCCTAATTTGTAAGTGAAAGGTACTTGGGAAAACCCTCAGTAAGTGGTTCAGAGCAGTTTTCTGAGCTTTTAACTTGTTAACAATTCTGCTACAGAAATCAAAATATTGAATAAATTCTGATAACTACTTCATGAGTAAATATTTTTAATTGTCCTGAAAAGTGGTTGTGCTTATGTTTATTAGCTTTAAAGACCTTCTGTCTCCATCTGTTTATATAGTTGCTGTGCATGATGACTGATGTTGCCAGCTGGATACTTTGGTCTGTGACAGAGCAGATATAAAAAGCTCTTCATGTATAGAGGAGCTGATGCCCTCATCTCTTGGTCAGGCAGTCTATAGATACACAGAAATTCTCAGTGCCATGTTTCAGTACTGTTACTATCAATATATTGATAATGAGTATTGCCAGGTAATCTAACTGATAAATATTAAATATGCTTTTTAATCACACTTATTCCTGTAACACCACTTCTGATTTTCAGATGGGCAGGACAAAAAGTAACTCTCTGGAGGCTGCAGATCTGACCCAAAGCTTGCTGAAGTCAGTAACAATCTGATTTCAATGACCTTTCCATCAACGAGGCCATTCATGAGAGAGGCTTTTGTGGGTCAGTGTGAAGGCTTCTCCTTTCTCAATTCCTGTGTCAGTGAGAATCTGTGTAAGCAGCTGGTTTGTGTCATTGTGGCATAATCTTTAGCTTTTGATTGGTATTTCCTCGTTAATTTAAAAGACAAAAGAGGGCATGATATAGTTACCCAATCTTGAAATATTTGTAATTCTCATCTCGATGTTGTGTTTGAAATTAGCTGATGAAAAAGCCAGTAATGGGAAAGCTGATAGATACACAAGCATAAATCTTCTACAGATGCAGTGTGAGCATGCTAGCTTTGCTCACTTAAATAAGGTTAGGAGGAAAAGACAGTACTTTAGTCAGTTTATTTCCTGGAAATTATGTTTTTTAGAAAATTCTACTTCAGTCTACTTCAGTGAACATAACAAATAACAGGTAGTAGAAAGTGGTTTCCCAGGAGTGAAATAAGAATTGTTTGAGAGTAACATTCACAATTGAAATGGATCTTTTTTGCAACTCTTGCTGTCCTTGGCTGTCTGGCTGAAAATTATACCTGAGATCTTTCCAGCCTGGAATTACAGCATCAGAGGCTGCAAACCAGTCTTTTCTTGGTTTAATACTCAATTGACAATCAGAAGTTGTTGACATAAACATAGTGTGTATTGTTTAAATAACAAACATTAAAGCTCTTAGGTACTAGAGAATACTAGTCTCCTGTAGTGCTTTTTGTGTGTTTGCATTTCTATTAGCAAAATCAACTTTAGCCTCTTTCACTTTGGAAGAGTGGTTATGGAAATTAAGATCGTTAAAGTATGTTTGAATGCATAAATCTGTGAAATATGTTGGTGGGTGAAGCCCACAAAGCATTAAGAATTGCCATTCAAGTTTGTTGGTATAATTGAAATTTGTATTATTAGAAAACTCCAGGAGTATGTTGGCTGGTATTTTTCAACACATTATGGATTTCCTAGTTATTCTGGGTGTAAAAATGTGTATGTGATAACTTTTCATGGTCATCTTGCACAGACTTGAGGATTGTTCATGGTGCCCACAGGATGTAGGGATCCAGCACAAAATCACTGTTGTATAGCTCATCCCAGAGGAATCTCAGAATAAGAAAACAGGTCAAAAAAGGAAATATTTCTGTTTTAATTAAATTGTCCTTTCTTGAGCACACTTGAACAGTTTTTGAAAACACTGTGTCAGATTTTTCTTGATTATTTTTTATTGTCTAATCTTGTCAGTGTTGGCAAGATAACGTCTAACTTACCTGTTCTACTTCATCTCTTCTGTTTTTTTCTTTTGAAAGCCAGTAGGTTGAAATTAAGCTTATTTTGAAGTACTGGAAAGGTAGGGTCTCTGCATATCATTAGTAAGAGATTTTTCTGGTTTCAGAAGGACTACTATATTGTGGTCTTCTGACTAAATGAGTTAAAATCACCATGGAATTTGTAAAAGCTTATCCTGGTTTCTTTCATCTTATCAGTTTTCACATAAGCCTGGTGTTTTTCTTTAGTTTAGTAAAGGAACACTAAATGGCAATCTGAATAATGTGTGCTTTTAGATTGTTCAGTTATCATTAGAGATCAGCTTTCTTGAACAGAGGATGCTATATGTTCATTCAGGTTTTAAGGCTACATTGTCATTGTGGCATTTACATCAATGTAATATTGGGCTACCTATGGAGAAATTGAGCTTCTTCCTCATGTGACCAAAAACCTCAAAGTAATAGATTAATAGGTGAAGGATGGAATTAGAATCCACTGTCTTTCACTGTTCTGTTCTCCCTAAATACTTTACCCCTCACCTACACTGAACTCATGCTTGTAGTGAAAGTCCATTAATGTTACTTAGTTTTAGGTGCAATTTAATCTTGTTTATTAGATGGCTAATTCAGTGAAGGTCATGTAAGTTAAAGAAGTTAATGGGCCTGTTAACTAAAAGGAAAAAAAGGTCTGTTATGTGACGAAACACTCATCTTTTTTCTCCCAGAGTGAGTCCTAAAGTCACAATAGAATATAGGGCACTGCCTCAGGACTTAAAGTAATTCTTAACATTTTGAAAACTAAGGCTTGATTGTGTGGGTGTGTTCTGCATAATATAAGGTTTCTTCAAATAGTGTATGAGGTTCAGGAACTAAACAAAAAAATAGTTACATCAGATGCCCTGTGTTAACCCTGACTTTGAATAATTTGATTATTTTGTGCTTGTAAACCAGCACCTGAGATCTCAAGTAAGGAATAGAAGCAGAGGAGAACAATAAATCTCACATTGCAGGAAGAGAGAATTGTAGATACAGAAATTATATAATTGGGATGATGACTGTTAAAAATCTCAAGAGATAGGATGAAAAGCTGAGGTGAAATGGGTTTTGTATCTTATCAAAAGGTGAAGGATTATGCACTGGGGAATGCAGTGCAATGTTTAAGGTATGAGTATGTAAGATTAAATCAGTGAGTTCTGCACTTGGTTCAATTTACTGTGCAAGCAGAAGTAAATTACTTAACCTTTCATTGCCTCTGTTCCCATAAAAAATCTGGATGATAATTTATTCCTTAAATTCTAACTTCTTAAAAATATCAGGAGGACAAATATATTAATCTATTAATGCTTGGAACTGAGCTGGTTACACAAACTTGTAAGGTCCTCATATCTGAATGAATATAGGCCAGAAATTATGGAGCATGGGCAGCATGTATTCCTGGAATTTGCTTTTCTAATAAACTCATACAGTTTCTTTCCTATCAGACTTGATTTTCTTCAAGAAATATAGGAAAATCTTAGATTTTTTTTCAAAGTGATAAGGCAAATACTTCTTGTCTTGAATGTTTATCCTTTTTCAGAGCATATTCAATTTACTCATTCCTAGGAACAGAAACAGTGAGGTCTAATGGAGCTGCAGTTCATTAGATTTATGTAGGAGATGATGAAAAATAGAAGTTATATAGGCTTTTGCAGGTTCTGTTGGATTAAAAGAATCCATAGAAATTAGTGATAGAGGAATGAACAGAAGTTCTCTTGGAATAACAAATACTATCCATAGCTTCATCCATAAGCTTCTTTAATGGGTCAATTTGGATAAAAGGAATGGTTGTCAAATACATTACATTTATGCTTTGCCAGCAGATTTTATTTCAATTATTTTCATACTGTATGCTTGATATGTCTGAAAAGAAGTCAGTCTTTCAGCAAGTCTTCATCCAGCAAATTGGATGATGGCAGGTGAAGAGTAGGTAATATAATTTGACCTATGATTATATTTGTTAGAAAAATTTCTGAAATGTCAGGTAAAGTGGAATTACTGAACAAGCAAAGAAAATAAATGTTGGGGTTGACATGAGTTCTTTGGGAATATGCCGGTGTAGATATGATTGTGCTTTTTTTGCTGAGAATGTCAGATCAACTTGTTTAAAGCAGTGTAGTTTCTTGAACTTAGACTTGTTTGTTTCTTTCTGTTTTCCCACCCTAGATCATAAAAGAGCATGAAATTGAGATAAGCTGGAGGAAGGTGACTTTATTAGCTCTGTAACTGCATGGATTGCTGATTCTAAGGGGCCTCTTGGGAGTACAGACTTTGCAGCTGAGCAGTTCCCTGGCCTTCTGTGCCCAGCAATGGAACCCCAGGAGGCAGAGCTCTGACTTCTCAGGGTTGTGAGGCTGTCGTTCCTACTGTAAGCTCAAACCCCTCATTGCATCAATGCTTGTGAAGCAGTACTAATCCTAAAAATCAGTGGCAAGCTTTCTGCCAACAGTTCTGTTCCTGTCATCTAGTTTCTGAGCTGAGATGTCACTATTTAATTTTTAGAATAATGGGATAGAACTATTCTTGAAATATCATGGGTACTCTTATTAATGTGAAGCAAGGTGGCAAATTTCTGTCATGGAACCTGGAACTAGACTGGAAAACCAATGTAATGTGGAAAAGCCTAGATAAGTTTACATTGGAACAGCTTTGGTCCCCACTAAACTGTATTTTGATTTATATAAGATGAACTATTGAAAATTTAAAAGACTAGGGTTTGACCTATTTGGTTTAACTTTTTCCACATCTTTCTAATATAGTGATGTTGGCTGCAAGAGTGAAATTTTCTTTTTTTGAAAGGTAAATGTGAGTCAAGACATGTTTTAGGGGATTTCATTTTTTTTAATGTTTATAGTCTTGAGAAGCTGGGCTCTGTTTGGAAAGGAAAAACTTGGCATAACACACCCCAGTACAGTGTAAGTGGTTTTCATTGCTCAGCAGTGGAGAATGCTGCTGATGGACAGCTTCCTTCTTCACGTTGGCATGCTCCAAGGAAAGCTGAGGTGCCCACTAAACAGTTTGTCACTTCAGAGCTGCCTGGAGAAGGAAACTGCATAGGGCACCTTCCAGGATCAGAACTTTATCCTTTAAATTTACCTGGATATAAAATGTAAGTGCTTGCTTTTTAAGCACTATGTTTCCCAAGTTAAAGGGATAAGCATAGGTCAAGGGACTTGACAGCTGGTTCCCATTTGGGATTGGAATCTCAGCTTCCTTGAGAGTTGGCAAAGCAAATCTTACTTGTTTGCCATATGGAGAAAGAAGCAACAAGTAACATCATAATGTATGAAGGAATTAAAAACCACACAGTATGATTGCACAGTTCTTAATTCTAATTATGTTCCTTTTTCCTTTTAAATGAGGAATGCAATTTAAGTGGACATTGTTTTGGATGTTTTTCTTTTCAGCTTCATCAAATTGAATTCTTGCACTTGCTTATTTTGTGAAACTTTCCATCCACACCTATCACTTACTGATTTTTTTCTCGCTGTGATCAGAGTGTTCAGTTTTCTGCATGGTTTTTCTGTTTGCAGCTGAAGTTCACAATATATTGTTTATATATTTGTAATATCATAAAGTTCCTTTTGCTAGAAGTATGTTACTATTTTGATTCTCACTTGTCTCTTAATACCTTGTATTTACTGAATGAATACTATCTTTATTTTTGAAAAGATACCTTAAATTATTTGTTAATCTGGTTTCAATCATATAAACCAAATCTCCCTTTGCTGCTTTTTAGATTTATGCTGACACATATGATGTCTTAGTGTTTAGTTTTATGTATTTTATTTATCTCAAATTTTTCTTCTGCTTTAGTGTTTCATAATAGTTAACATGAAATGTTGCCATACCTCACTTAATTAATATTTTTTATGAGCACATGGCTCCTAAACTGACACTCATTTAGATGGTATGTTAGTTTTACCTGCAAGATAAAGTTTTCATAGAAAATATAATGTTAACATAGGTGTAGTTCTTGCAGTACAATGTCAGGTAACTTAGAATATTAGCCAAGATAGAACAAACTGTACTGCTTTTTGAATTCCTGTCTCTCTGGTCTGTTGTAAAGGTTACTAATCTCCAGAGAAAGATAATGGATCACATGTTTAGTGTAATAGCTTTTTGAGTTTTCTGCTTTATCTGCTGATTTTAAAATCTTTTAAAGTAAGCTCATATAAACAGGTTTTGATGTGAAATTTATTGGAAGGGAAACTAATATGTATTTACTCATTTCCTGTCATATGCTCAATACTACTGTAGGTGTTTATTTATATTCCACGTGCTTCCTAGCACAAGCAAGTTAAACCTGGAATTACTCAAGTCATTAGTTGGATACAAGAGTACTTTGTATCCAATGGATTGCAAATTCCTTGTGTTTCTTCACCTCTGATTTTCTTCTTTCATGCTTTTACAGAATGTAAAATCCAAGCGAGTGTGTGTGGCACTAAAGCACCACGAGTCACACAGTCACACGGAGCAGTAACTGTCTTTCTGTAGATCATGTCACTTGACATGGAATAAGGATGGGTTACAAAACATTCTTCAGAGCTGCTTCAGTACCAAACTGATTTCTGTGTTGGGACATTAAACAGAACTCTTGTTAAAAGGATAGATTTCTAACATTGGCACTGCCACTTCTGTTCTATGTGACAACTTCCTGTTAGTGTTTTTTGAAATATATTTTGAAGACTGTTATGATTTTAGCTTTGTATGACAGCTCACATGCTTTTCTGGATAAAGGATATGCTAATATGCTAGTAGCCAATATTGGCCTTGTATATATCAGCCCTATTGTTTCTATTCTAGTGAAAAACAAGTATAGAACTTGCAACACCTGGCCCACAGAAAAGAAATTGCATCTGCAAACAGGATTATAGTTCCAGTACACAAGGTGTTAAACTATGAGGTGACCATTTCTTTAATCTCTACTTTCTCTGCATTATATTGTGGAAAGAAGCAATTTTATAGTTTTACTTCATATTGGAACAGCTTCTGCATGAAGACAAATGAATAACTAGATAGGTCTCTTTAGTTTCCATCCTTAACTCTTCATATTTCAGGAGCTTTGGAAGTTAAACAACTTAATATTTCAGGGGCTGGACTATGTAGTACTGCAAGTAATAAAAACATTCAGAAAAGTTGCTGAATCAAAGGCAGCTGAGTGAACGTGCACAGCAATAATAGCACAGTATAGATAATAATTGAGGTATTGCCTCGAACAGAAGCAGTGAAGAAAATTATATGCTTTGATTGAGAGCAAAGGTACAAGAAGGTTTTTATCAGAGGTTATGCTACTGTGCCCTGCTGCTACACACTATGACTTGGAACAGTAGAGAGAGACCCAGGATGACTTGTTACATCATACCTTGATTTTGCCTGAGGTTTTTTCAGACAGCTGAATACCATGGAAAAGGCCAAATCAGTTTTTCTGCCATTTAATTAGTACACTATATTCACATTTTGTGCAATTGTGATGATTTCCTTTAACTATTTGGGGCACAGTAGGATAGAAATCATGATTGACAATTTTTAAAGTGTAATCAGTCAAATTATTTTTAATAAATAGTCAAACTGCATTGCTGCCTTAAAGTCTGAGAGAAAGGCTACCTCTTTGAAATAAGGAAATTTGCATCTAAAAGGCACCTTTGGCTCAGTCAGCTATGTTGGTAGTTACTCAGTGTCACCTGTTCGCTGTTAAAGCTTAACCAGTTTGCTAAACTAATATCCATCTAAACCATTCAAATCTAAAGGCTTATATATTAAAAAGCTAATGCTAATTTTCTTTATTTATCATATCTTAATTTTTCCTAGGTAAATGCCAAAAGAGTTGAAAACTTTGTTTCTGTTTCCAGAAGATTCACTGTAGTTCTCTCTCACTTAAAATAATCTGAATTTTTTGTCTTGGTTTCCTGCAGTGCTCTAGTAAATTAACAACTTTACTACTTAGCTGGAATAGCTGTGGAGGAGTGTTTGATGTTCATGCAGTTCTGCAAAGAAGTTGGTAGGTGTGTTCCTTCTGTGGCCACAACAAGGAACAAGTGTGGGCAGTGAACCATCAGTGATCTTTGTAATGCTGTTCACCAGTCTACAGAGACAGTTCAGCCCAAGTCTGAAGGTTATGTTTCCTTAAGGGGTATTTATCTCTTAAAAAATCTTAAACCTCTCAACTTATAGATAGAATAGCAAATCCTTTTCACTTACAGCTGAAGTGTATTCCTGGGGTGTGTTGCAAGAGGGAAATATTAAAATAATCTTGAAAATCTTTTGCCTTTTTAAGAACTGAAATTATAGATTTGGATATAAAAGTCAGTTCTGTCATGTAGTTAGCATCTCTCAAGAGGTTTGTTTAAATTGCAATGCTCTCATACAAAGCATGTGTTTGAACTTTTCTTTTGAGACACTGGGTCTATAGAAGTGTGTAAAGCCAGCTTTCATCTTCCTGAGATTTGAAAGTACCGAGGAGATCAGCTGTTGATGGGATTGGATTGCCAGCTCCTTTGAACCTCACAGAAATACACTAATGCTACCTCGGAAAGGATGTAGTTGCACACTAGAGGAACAGATAAAATGTGCACAGTGTGGCTTGGGGTGGGGAGGGAATAGATAGGACTGGCACCACAGGTTCAGTGCTGACAAGAAGTATTTGTTGCCATTTATGTTTGCAGGAAGGTTAAATGTTTGCTCTTCTGGAGGGATCCTGTATAAACAGTTATGAAGTAAATGAAGTCATGACTGAGCTGTTGGTCTAAAGGTGTCTTGTGGGCTTGTGTGCCACCTGGCTTCTTCTGGAGCTCCTTGTGTAGCTTGTAGTTTTGAACAGCCTTGGAACATGACTTGATCTAGTGATGACTTGTGTGCTCCAATATGACGTGTTGGTGTTTAGTGATGCTGACAAATGAGAGAAGTATCCCACTTGTCTTAAAGGCAAGAGGAAGCATAGCTTCAGTTAAGGTCTGTTGCTAACATAACCTCTTGTGGGGGAGAGTGAAAGACATTTCCTTGACACTAGTAGATTACTTACATGGTAATAAAATAAAGGAGATTACTTTACATGGTAAATTTAAGAATTACAGTTTTTCAACAGCCTGTCTCCCCCAGTACAAAAGCAAAAGGACAGTTTATCTTATCTATGGCTGTTGTCCAAAACAGTGACAATATCCCATTTTTGAGTATGAACATGCAGTCAGCATCCAGGTTTTCATTATAAAGCTTCATCTTTTTTGAGTAAGGCTTTTGTAAAGATGAGAAAATAATATTGATGGCTTTGTATTTCAAATATTTCTTATGTATATATATTCATCTTCTCATCCTAATAAATCTACTGGCAGTTAATATGATGGAAATCAGACTATTATGATGTTTCTTTGACCTTGCTTTCATCTTAGGTCCTGTATTGTTTTATCCACCTCTTTATCACGTTTCATTCCCATCATAGATTTTTACTGGTAATGATGCTTGTGGAAAATTTTCTGCAAACTAAATAGTTTTTCTAAAAAAAAGCCACAATGATGACATTCTAATATTTTGTGCTATTTTAATATGCTGAAATGTATGGAACAACATATTTCTTGACAGAAGGTATAGTAGTTTAGTTGTTTAAATAGTTCTCAAAAAGAAGGGTTTGAGGAATGGGTGTTCTTCAATGAAACGTGCATGGCACGTTTGTGTATCTTTGACCTTTTACCTTTATCTTTCTTTTCTACTCAAAAGGTCAGTGTTCTCTAGAACTTTTAACTTCTTTTGTTTGTAGCAGCCACTGGATGCCCATATCTCCTTTATTATATGTTTTTGTGTATTGCAAAACAAAAATCAATAAATAGCATTTACTTAAGGGGCCATCTCGAAAGGCACAAAGGCAGTGAGGAAAAAATTACCTAGTTAATCACAAAAGCCTAATACCTTTACTCGAATTTTCAAACACAATGAAGGCTATCTCAGTGGCTGAATTGAAAGTGTATTATCAGTGTTCAGATTTTTGCATAATTTGGTTCCAAAAAAATAATAATGGTAAAATAAAATGGCAGATGCAACTGTTCAGTAGATGCCTTTTTATGATCCAAGCTTGTATTTATAGAAGAAATGTCTTTGTTTGAGATCCAGGGAAATATTTTCCTTCTAGAGCCCAACTTTAGAAACCACAGGCCCTGCATGCAGGTAGGTACACATTAAATAGCAATGCCATTTGATTGCTTGCCTTCTTTCTGTATATTAATAGTTCAATAATAGTTATGATGAACACCTTGCCTCTTCTTACTCAGTATTTTGATTTAACATTTTTTACAGTGTCAGGCTATGGAACTGCTTAGAACACTGATTTCTAGTTTAAATTATTTTCCTGCTGCTGCAGGAGTATATAGGAAGGTTTCTATTGTGATACCTAAGCCACAGGTGTTCCATATTCTAAAAATCATCTTGTTACTGAAAGTGCTCCAGATAAGGAAAAAAAATGGATGCTTCATGTTTTATGGCTATGTATTGCTGAATACAGGTTTTATGTACTTGTAAACCAGCTGTACCTATCTTGAGTTCAAATGGTTCAATTGTAGTCCTCTGGTAATAGCCAGTCAGAGGAACTAAATACTGCATGGATTAATATTGCTGCTATTTAACTTCAGTAGTAGGTACTAATAGAAGTTACTTTATGGCCAATAATAACCTAGAGTACCTCATTTAGGAGTAACTTTATTACAGATACTCTTGTAGGCAAATGAAGGCTTGTGATTTTCATCAATTTTGGTATCGACTAGCAGGGTTCTTGCTGTACCACAGTCTGGTTGACAGCAGCCTCTGTGCACAGTATTCCATGTGCTGACATGGTGTAATGTGAGCCAAATAACCATCCTGGTGTAAAATTGCATTTGGTTAAACGGGTCAGTTATGGACAGGCCTACAATCTTTGCCTGGAACTTAATATTAAAATTCAGATAAAAGGTATGTGGTGATTTTAGCAATCACCAAACAGTGGATGACAGAAGTAAGACCTATCCTATCCATCTCCTCAGTTGCCCGTGTGTATGTATATATTCTCCCACATCTGTGTTCCCTTGACTTCTTGTTAGGTCCCACCAACCTTGGCTTTCAATCCATGTAAATCTCCTTGAGCTGCCATTCACTTATAATTCACTTATAATCTTCTTTTAAGCCCACATGATACATCTCTCACTCTTACGTAAATTTGCTTCAGCTAGAAGTTGCTTAGCTTTACTACTTCTGTCAGTTTTTTTTTTTTCTGTTGTGTTCCTCTTAATATGTGTTTGGACCAAGCTTATTGATTTAGTAGGTGGGTGCTGTCGCTGGTATATTGATTCACTTGCAGTGCCAGCAGGAGGTGTTGGCAGGATCACCTTTCTTGGATCACCCTTTTTTACTTGCGCAGGTTGCAAGCAAACGTGTAATGTGTTCATCACTTCATCACAGAGCTGTTTCAGTTTCTAAGTATATGAAACTGTTACTATACTCCTTGCTGTTTCTTCTTGCAAAGTTACCCTACAGCTGCAGTACCTGGCTTTTTAAAAAGATCACGTTGAATTTTGAAGGAGTATTTGAGCAGTATGTGAAACTGCCAGAAGAATTTCCTGTGATTTAGTCAGAATTCTGCATCAAGAAGTTTTTCTCGTTTTTCTTTGGTTGGCAACTGTCTTAGTAGATTTTCTACTCCACAATCATATGGGTTGAGTTAACAAAAAAAGAAAAGCCCAGCCAAACAACCCTGCAGCTTGAATTTTACTGAAACTGAATACTCTGAAGATGGCTATGAATAATTCTGTTTTCTCTGTTGTAAAGTAGATTAATCAATCCTTTAAATTTTTATATTACATGTAGGAGGAGTATAAAGTCCAGTATGCAAATAAGGGAGGGTAAAGTTGATAATAGAAGTTAAAATTTAGAATTTAAGGAATATCCTACTTTATATATTTATTACTTACTGGGCCAGATTTTCAGCAGGTGAAGAAAAATATAATGTTTTCTTGCATGTTTTAGGGATCAAGTCATTAACCACATACTGTTTAGGATGTTCATCATCAAGCTGCAGCAAATCCAAGTAGGAAGCTGAAAGAATAAACTGTTTATCTCCTAAACTTTTAGTGTTTCTAGAGGGGAAAGTACACTCTTTTTTTTATATTGCTATAGTGCTTTGTCTTCTGATGCATTACTGTCATTTAATTCTGTAATTTTATTTGTAGCTTGAAACTTTGTAGTATGTAACAGATATAAACTCTTAACTAGAGATTGGATTAGTGTGGTTTACTTTTAGTGTACAGGTAGAGACTTGATGAGACTATTTGGATGTAAAATCTCAAAACAGAGATTTAGGCATGTGGCAATCATGAATATTCAGGAATGATAGGAAGCTGAAGCTGTGTCGCCCTCTTAAATTACCTTGGCATAATGCTTAATGATTATCATGGTGAGTGAATACTATTAATGAGTAGAAAAATATGGAGTAAAATTCGTGAGTATTTCTAGGGTATTTTAGGGGTTCTTTAAGGTCATATATGTAGCATCGGGACATTTGTATAGTAACTATGGGAAGAAAATTTTTAAAACTATTTTTAATTTTGTTCTATGTGCAGCAAATCACTAGAGATCATCAACCTGTTAGTGACAGTTTGTTTCAAAAATATTTTAATTTAGAATTCTTGTTTAACTGTTTAGATTGGAGGAAATACACTATGTAGCATAATATATTTCTGTATATTAAACTGTAGTTGCAGTGTCTTGCAAATGTAAAACTTGCTGATGTAGTTACTGTTTTTTAATAGATCATTGACCCGTCAATCAGACTCTGACCATTTCAGAGATAAATAGCTTGGCTTTCATTGGCTGTTAGGAAAAGAGCAACTTTCCACAAATTAGGAAATGGTGTAATAATTAACAGATATAATGGATATGTGCATTCAGGTTTCAGTTGTGTCTTTATGAGTTTTAGCTCCTGTTATCTTTGGTGTAGTTAGTTAACCCACTCTCTGCTCACAGATCATTTAACTACAGTATAAAATTAATTGTTTTTGTGGCAGTAGAATTTTACTAAAATGGTTGGTAGTTTTTTTTATCACCTTGTAAAATCTGTAGTGAATTGTTCTTTCAGGCTTTTATTTATAACAAGGTGCAGAACTTCACTCACAAAACTCATTAAGTGAGTAATACTTCTGTTCTAAAGCAGCAAAGCAAAGGTTCTTTAAACAGTTTTGCATACAGAGAATTTAGGTAAACTTTAATTATTTTTTTCTTTCTGATTTACAGACTTAAATGATTTTAGGTACTGATGATTCCTAGTACAGGAAGGAGTTTGACGTCTTTGACCCAAAAAGTCACTTGGAAATTGCCAAAGCAGGCCATTTAGTAGTGGACCTATTACATGAATCAGAAAGTCGGCAGAGGTCACTTACCATTCCTAAGGTAATTCATGTTTTGAAAATATAAACTATATTTTAATTGCAAACATTCATTAAATAGCATCAAGATTCAATTCCTTTGGTGTGATCATAGAATCACAGAACAGCTCGGGTTGAAAAGGTTCTTAAAAATCGTCAAGTTCCAAACCCCCTGCCATGGGCACATTTCACTAGACCAGGTTGCTCAGGGCCCCATCCAACCTTGAATGTACTGGCACTGCAAAATCTGAATCAGGAAAGCACATCCTAAGTTTAGGGAACTTACTGAAGTGGAAAGTTAAGGAAAATTTTCTGAATTTTTGTGTAACTTATAAACTTTTAAACATGTCAAAAAGCAAAAGAGAAGTGATACTTAAAATGAGGGGCTGACAAATTACCATATAACTGGACATGTATCATGTTTCTATTTGAACTGATAGTAACATTTTCTATTTGTCAAAGATCTGTTACTGAGCTTTTTACATCATGTATTAGGTAGCCTTTTATCTACAAAACTTATTAACATGATTTCTGTAGGGACTCAACCTCACTATCACTTTGCTTTGCCTTTCCCTTACCTGATCCTCTACTTTAGCATTGACTGTAAATTCTGTTCTGGTTATTTGTATATTACCATTCTTTATATAACTCAATGCTTTCACAGCTTTGGGTATTGTCCCTTAAAAGTTACCATTTTCTGGGACTAAATTGAAATGTACAACTGCAGAAGTTTGGACACTCCAATGTTTTAAGTGGCATTTATTTTGTTATGAGCACAGAAGTGAGCAATACCAGTCACTGGGTTTTGTTTTTCTTTGTATTTTGCCCTGTCTAATTTTAGTGATTTTAGTATATTGCTTTCCCAGTGACAGCAATGATATACCAGAGATCAGTATTGCAGGATGTTTATGGTTTTCCCATGTTACAACGATCCTTGTGAATGTGCAGATTTATCGACCCCTAGTGGGGTTGTTAGGAAAATGGTTGCTAATTTAATTAGTGCTAAATGAAAAATTTGCATATTTTTCAATGCTGTATTTGTTTCAATGATCTTTTCCTTCTATTTACAGCTGGATTAGCTCTCAAATTTTTTCTGGTGTTCCCTACCTCACAGAATTGCCTATTGAAGCAACTTCTATTAGCAACAGCACTCCCAAAACAAGTAGCTGTAATCAGCATTTTTATGAACAGTTATGGCTGTTCTGCATATTTTAAAATTATAATTACACAACAGAAATTTTTAAAAATTAAAGGTCTTCTTTTTGTGTGCTGTGTAGGTGGGCTTAATTAGCTAGGAAATAATAAATAAAATAAATAATACAATAATATATCAGTAATAGCCTGAAACAGTAGTTTCATGCCAAAACAGCATGTAAAATATTGCATTTCTAGCAAACTTTAATTTTAAATGGCTCTAGTGTTTTAATAATTTAATTGAAACTGTAATTTTCTGGGAGATGAAATGATCTCCTAACCATGCTGTGAGGATTTCTTACATTTATTTCAGATCAGTTAAAATCAAGTGAAGTCACATTTGACTGTTTAATTAGCAATAATAAATGAAGACAAATAGGTAGATAATTAAACTTAATTCTAACTTCACTATAATGTGTTTCTGTGAATCAGAAATTAGGTGTTGCTGTAAATGTATTTTTCTATGTAAGCTTGACACAAAGAAATGTCAAATATTTCTAAAATAAATTCCCTTTTTTAGATTGTCCGTCTATTTTTATAGGCTTTAGGTAGTCAACTAATGTTTTAATCAGCTAAACTATGAAATAATCCCATGAATTTTAGATTTTTTTTAAATTGTAAAGAAAAAGTGAATCTTTTTTGCATTTGCTAGTATTTATTGTGCTTATTGCATAAACGACATTACTTTAAGTCAAATTTACACAGCAGTCAAAAATGTCAAAAAGACCTCAAATTCATATGTTTGTGGGAGCACCCAGTATTCCGAGCCCACTGGAGGGGTTAGAGCAAAATAGTTTAGCCCCTGCTGGTGAGAAATGGAGAGAGCTGCACTGTTTGTGTGATACCCATGGATTTGTTTCTGCAAAGGTGCAGGGCGCTGCTGCCCCCTCAGTGCCCCAGGCAGAAAGCTCCACACTCACAGGAGTCCCTGCAAGTGGGGACAGTGCTCAGCAGGACAGGTTCAGGGGCAGAGAAGGAAAGCCTTTGACATCTGCTGCCCCTGTGGCAGTAACTTGTACCAGCACACCTAAAATGAGCACAACTTTAGCTTGCTCTGATTGTCAAGTATCCAAAGATAGATTTACACCTGCAGATGTAAATCAGGCTGCAGATCAACACCTGCCTCAGAGCTGTGCAGAATCAGCTGGACAAGAGAAGCCATCACGTGCCTGCTGCCCAGAGCTCACTGAGAGAAAAGCCAGTCCTTTGGAAGTGAACAGCTCTGACATTTCTGCTTTGGTTGCCAGTACTGAGCGGGTCAGCATCCATCTGCAGTCTGTGGGATGTCGGGCAGGTCACAGAAGTGAGCATCATGAACATCTTAGTCAGTATTTGGATATGTTTTTCCAAAATAGTCAGGAGTCCAAACCAAAAGAACCAAATGACTCTGCAGACTTTGCAGTGTCAGCAGACACTGAATTTCGTAGTGTAGTGACTTCAAGTCACGTGGCTATTTTTGCACAGAATGAGATGCAGGAAAGAATTGCAAAACTACCAGAAATAGATGCAGGCAAAAAAGCTGAAGAACAACAGTATGATCACTTACAATGTGATTCTGGTGTTGGAACATGTACTACTAATGTGACTGAAAATGAGTATAAGGAAGAGAATGCAAGTTCTCTTGAACTTTTCAGTTCTGAGGATGATGGGGAAAATGTTTGGATTAATGCTACAAAACAGGAAGAAAGTACTCAGGAGACTGCAGAACAGTTTCAAGAACCTAATGTTCCTGCTGAGCAATTTGCAAATGAAATCCATGTTGAGCCATTGAGCTCTGGAATACTGTGCTCTCAAGGGAACTGTTCTCACAAGAACTCTTCTAAAAGACCCCGCAAGAATGAAGATTCCTTTCATCTTTTTCACTCAGCATTTAAAAGACAGCTGAAATCCAAGAGAGCTAAACTGAATTCTTCTCCACCTGGTTCTGGGGCGAGAGTGGATCCAGACAGGATGACAGAATTCAAGAAACTCCAAAAGAAACTGTCACTACTTAAGAATTGCTGCAGCAAAGATCAAAAGTACAATATTTTGGTCACAGTTGTACATCCTTGTCATATCAAAGAAATACAGATGAAGACTAACCCAAAATCTTCATGTAAAGTTCCTGTAGCAACAATTGTTGTTATTGACCAGTCAGAAATTAAGAGAAAGGTGGTGCTGTGGCGTGGTGCTGCATTTTGGTCCCTCACTGTGTTTCCTGGGGATATTGTACTGCTTACAGGTGAGAGTTCTTTTGTTTGCCTTTCTAAAATATGGATCTTTAAAATGCCTAAAAATTCTACTAAAATGCCTAAAATTCTACTTTAAAATGTTTAAAGTAGAAGAATGTAACAAGTAGTTGGGAACTATGCCTCAGCATTTGTAAGTTGCTTTCTTGCATCACTTACATCCTTTGAGTTCTCAGTAATCTTGTCAGTGGAACATTGACTATTCTGTGGAAGTTTGCCCTCACACTCAGCCATGGGGAGTGAGAGATGTTCTGTAAGATGTCAGTGTTTTAAAACAGTTATTCCTGAAAAGTACAAGTGCTGCTACAAACCAGACCTAAGCAGTGTCTGCTAGGAGACTAATGAGTTTAAGAATTACATCAAACTAATGAGAAAATTTTATTTACTCATTGTAAATGGTGTTGGTAGATTAAAAAAAAATCACAGTGTTTCCAAGTGATCTTTTGCAAACACTGTGCCTTGCACACCTGTATGTAAGATGGTTATATAGTCAAGAAAAATATGATGCACTTCAATATTGTCAACACATGAGCTGATAAGGTTGCTTTTTTTCTTGCAGATATGATAATGTATGAGAATCCTTGGTGTGGAGAGGTCATGCTTCAGTCTACATTTACCAGTCAGTTACTGAATCTGGGGAACTGCTCAGCTCTCAGTCCAGAAGAATGTAAGATTGTCGTGCATAAGTTACCATGAAAATCACAGTAAAAGAGCTATTTCAAGTACTCCATTTTTTTGGCAATGCCTCACACATGGGATAAAATGGAAATGTGTGCAAGGTACAAAAGGTATGAGGACAAGATGTGGACATGACTTTAGATAGGCATGTGGAGATCATGGTAAAGTTTAGTGGCTACCACTCTGAACTCTAAAAAAAAAAAAGTTTAGTTTAGGAAAGAGCAGTTATCCCAGGACCCCAGTGTAATGTGTGAGTTTTCATGAGGATTAAATTTGCAAAAGGGAGTAAGTAGATCCGTTCAGGGAAAATGATTTATTGCATGCCATGGAGTGTTGGAGACTGAGGGGAAAATACGGTGGAAGTATCACCATTGTTGTTACTGTCATTGTGATGTCCACTATTGTGATGCCAGCTCTTTAGGCAGATTCTGAGGTCAATGATCAAGAGCGGCTTTCTTCTTACCAAAGCTATGATACAAGATTTTTTTGGGGGTATTTTAAAGTATTGCACTTAGCTTAACTTCATCTGCCTGCCCTTGATACTACCCTGAAGTACAGTTTAATTTCAGATCAAGTGTTTTATATCTCAGGAATTTCTTACCTTAAAATTATTTTTAATCTGTTTTGATTTTGTCAGTGTAAAAATGTTCCAAGTCATAAGTTTTATCCTTCTAAGCATAGAAAACAGTATGTGACTTTGCCTTTTTTCCATGTAAGTTTATCATCTAGTGGATGGTGATGTTCTCCATGGTTTATTGGCATACATATCATCAGAATTTCCACACTTCAGAGACATTCCACAAAGACAAGTTCAGAGACTGGATGATGTTCAGTATGTGCAGCTAGATCAGCTCCAGCCAAATACTTTGGTGCACTCAATCCTGAAAATTATCAATATTTCTGTGTTAACAGGTAAGTTCATGCACTGAACTTCAACTTCTGCAATAGGTGGAACTTAAGTAGTAATCTTGCAATGACAAAATGTTTCTCACTGCTTGACTTAAAGCTTTGCACAAAAATTTGATCACATGGTACTATCATCTTGAATTAGTAAGATACAAATTTCTACCCACATCATCAATATCATATTTATTAGTTTTAAATGCAGAATTTGCTCTAGTAAATCTTGGAGCTAGATATTGGTTAGATATTTCATCCAGGTGTTCTTGTTCGAAAATTATTTATGAAAAATACTGTAGGTTTAGTGGAACTGAAACAAACATGCAGTGTCCTGAATAAGAGTGGTGTAGAGATGTTAATTCTTGCAATTTGTATATACTGCTACTAATAGTTTTTGTGGGCCTCTTACATGGCTATGGTTTTCTTTTGTGTGAAAACTTCTAAAGAAATGTTTCTTCCACTGTATTCTACAGAAATTATGGGAACTTCCACTTACAACAGTTGCTGAGAGATTTCTTTCTACTCAATACAAGTCAGGATGAATGGGAGCTGAAGGATGCTCAGATACCTCCTTCAAAGGAGTTGTCCAATTACTGAGTACTTAAATGGATAAAAGTAAATTAATTTATGCACTCCCTCAAACTACATTCCTGTTACATAAGAAATCAGATTATTTTCTGTCCAGAAGAAATTGTAGATGTATTCTTCTTTGCTTTTAATTGTAGTATAAAATGTGATAACATCATGATTTCACCCTAATACTGAGGCACATGAGGCTTGTGTGCTTATATGCTTTTTACTGTAGAAGTAATGTAATTTCAGTTCTTTTCAGAATCTGTGTACAGCTACAGAGGTGGCAACCAAAGAAAAATTATTCTAACAGTAGAACAGAACAGAGATCAACACTATAGGATGGTTCTGTGGGGAGCAGGGGCTGCCTGGTGCCCCCAGCTTCAGAGGAAAAAAGGTAAGGTCCTTGTACCTATTGGTAGGTGTAAAAGGATTTTTGTGAAGCTGTTAGTGCCTTTTAAGTATTCAACTGGTAACATTTATCCATTCAACCTTTAAATACTCCCCTTGGAGGGGTAACATATTTTATGCTAATTCTAACATGTCTCCTCTGTTTCGAAGCAGTGCCATCAGCAGCAGAATTTGAATGCATGTTAGAAGACCGAGAAGGCATAAATATTTAAAAATTTGAATCTATGTACAAGATGCACTAATTTGCATAGTGACTGGTTATGTAACTATGAAAATCCATGACTGTTGACTGTGTTAGCAGTTTTGCTGGATCTTCCTTATCATTGTCTGGTTTAGCATTAATTGCTGGGTTTTTTCTACTCCTTTTTTCATTTTTCTGCTTTCCACCTTACTCATGTCAGGCTTTATATCCTGATGGTCTTGACATCAAGTCCAGTTGTGACTAAGTAAAAGCATCTCTTGCAAGAATTATATAGACTGTGTTTCAGCAGTGACTACTACCAAATTTTGATTTATTCCTAATCTTGTTCTTTTAAGATAAGTTAAACTAGGTTTATGTTAAATTGATAATTGTGGAGATAGAAGTTTAAAAAACAGGGACATATTAAAAAAAAGGGAAGTTGATTAATAACATGAAAATTTTTTTTCTTTGAGACACTGCCAGGATTTGAGCTGACAACAAATTTCAGAGCTGGTTTCTTTTTCAAAAGGCTGAATTGCCTTGACAGCTGAATTTGGTAGAGGTGAAATGAAATTTCTCTTGCAGGACAACTCATGCAAAGTTTATAGGGAAAGGAAAAACCTTACATGTCATCACACTTAAAGTGAAGTTGCCAGAGCTGATCACACGAAAATGTCTTCTGATTTGTTTCTCAATCTTGTAAGTGACCTTGGCTTCCTATAAATTAACCATGGTATAGAAAGTAAACTCTTCTGTTTACTTTTTTGTTCTGTAGACCACATATGGGACTTCAAGTACCTTTTGGTCCGATGTAGTTCTGTCTCAGGTGACTTGGAACTGCACACAACTCCATGGTCATCCTATGAGTGCTTGTTTGATGATGACAAAAGGGCAGTTGAATTTAAAGAAAAGTTTCAGAAAAGTCAAACATCCCTCATGGAGTTGACGAGGCTCTCAGCACTCCTGGAAGAGAAGTGCTCAGGTAAATGTTATCCATAGCTGTATAATTTCTGTTGTGCCACGCATAAGTAGGCAAAATAGATGCTCTGATGATGAAGCAAGATGATTTGGTTTTTAAGATAGCCCAGGTCTGTTTCTGAATTTATTCTGGAGGCTGCTGCTCTGTACTTGGCCAAACTTAATGCAGCCTTCATCTCATGAGCCCAAGGGAGAGATAGTTGTGATGTGTGGTGCCATGCAAACACAGCTTTGGAACACAGAGGGAAATGCTGACTTTTTGTCCGCACTAACCAGTCTAATAATGATGTGACTAATTACTGAAAGTTTATCAGTGTTTCTCAAAAACTGGAAATCTCTAAAGCAAGAGTAAAATAGCTATTGCTATTGAAAACTTCTTACAAAAGAACAAAGAAGACATTTTACACAGTCATACTCTCCCAGATAAACCTAGAAGATTGCTATGGTTTGTGTTAAATTCTAGGGAGTGATTAAAATTGTTCTTGCAGTTTTTAATTCTACTTTATATATAAATGGTGAAAAGCTAAGTTGTTAAAGCCGTGCTTTTCAGTGTCTTTGAAACAGTGGGAAGAAAATCACTTAGAAATTCCTGGCACAATTTTGATCTCTTATTCAGACACCTTCTATGGTGGCATCTACTGATATAGTACCTGAAAATGTAGTACTTTTATACATTTTAAAATAACATTTAATCACCAGGATTTTTCACTGAATTAATAGCTCTACAATTTTGAGCATGTGTTAACAAGGGGGCATTGATTTTGCTTTCAGTTCTAAATAAAAATTAATTCAGATTTGAATTTTTTTGTAGGAGTGATTCAAGTGAAAGCCCATATCTTGGAATTGAAGTTTACCGTTTCCACTGGTCAGTACAAGCAGCTTACCTTCTCTGCTGACACTTCACTGGAATGTGTTTTGGCTTCTCTACCTATGATTACGTATGCAGGTTGTGCCAAATGTGGTTTGGAGCTACAGGCAGATGAGAACATGATCTACAAGCAATGTATTAGATGTTTGCCATACAGAAAAGTAAAAACATTCTACAGGTAAACAAAATAGGGCTCAAGTAATGTGTATCATTAGGGAGGTAAACTTTCTCCATTTTAATTTCCCTCATATCTAAAATTCTTTATTTAAGGTGTGTTTAGCAATCCCCATCTCACTAATGAATTTTCAAGTTGTTGTTCTTGAATTGCTGTATTATATTGTCATTATTTATACATGATATTCTTAGTTTAAATCTAACTTTTTAATTTCTTTGAATACTATATCGTGCAGGAATGATGTTTACCCAGTACTGTGTCAGATAAAGCTAAGATGGCACAAAGCGTGAGGACCAAAGGAAAACTCCTCAAGAATCTTGTTCCAGCCTAAATCTTAAATCACGTGAATGCAGAACCATGTTTTTAAACTGATTAGTCAGTTTCAGCTGTGCAGAAATAACATTGGCAAATGTTTTCTGTAAACATTTCTCGGAGAGCAAAGATAGTGAGTTATCACCAGATGGCACTGTGAGACACATATATTCACACTTAGAAAAAATAAACTAAGTGGATCCAGTTGATGTAGGTACATCTTTATTAAATAATTGTTCAATTCTCACATTTATCTTGGGCTTTTGAAATGTAATTATCATAGTGACTTGAAAGACATGTAGCTAATGTTTGTTGAGACAGCCGTGGACGTAATAGAATTCTAGAATATGTAAATTTTCTGTCTAAATTTTTTCTCTAATTCTTTCTTAACTCTTTCATAATGAGCTTTATGAATCATTGACTTAAATACTATTACTTAATGAACTATGACTTAAATATCCTACTTATCTAACCAGGTAGTGACTTAGTATTTTTCCTCTAAGCAAAATAGTCTCGCATCTTTATGTATTTTCCTATGAGGGAGGATTAAGTGCAAAGAGGTTTTTTCCTTAACTGAAAAGATTCTGCCAGTCTTTCATAAGACTGTAAAATCTCAGTGGGCATGAACGACCTCAATTTGCTCCTGCACAAAAGAGGGTAGAAAAATAATAAGGATTTCCAATGTTTGTATTCTCAGCATGGGAACACATCCATCTGTAGAATTTACATGTCCATTTTTTTCAGAGAAAAGCCTGACATTATTGCACTGAAATTTTCGTCTGATCAGTTTAGTAAGAATGCATCACCTTGGGAGTTATTTCCAAGGAGGGATTTTTATTTGTTCAGTGGTTTGTGAAAACATTTGGTAATTGTTACACTGCAAGAGATATACCTTGGTATTATGTGGCTATAAAGTGATGTATTAAGACAGAGAATATTGAGTGATATTGCTACAGATGGTATAATTCCAAGTGATACACCTAAGCTTATCTCCCTACTTTGCATTTCTACCACCTCCATGGGCAATCCTAACCATCCTAATAGTGAAAAATTTCCTTCTAATGTCTAATCTGAGTCTCCTGTCTCAGTTTAAGGCCATTTCCTTATATATTCCTCAAACTGATTCCAATGCTACAGATTTGACAGATGAGTACATAGAGATTTTCTCATTTTTTCTATTTCTTGGTATTATGTTGCAGAGTAAGATTAAACTGTAGTGCTTTCTAAAATTTTGCTTCAATAAAAAACGAAGCATAGCAGCTAACCTTCATGAAACCTTGTTTTCTGATCTAGACCTGCTTTGATGACAGTAGAAGATGAAGGATATGAAATTTATGTTCATGTGGTGTCTGAGTTGGTGGAAAAAATCTTCCTCAATATTCCTGCAGACTGGCTGAAGAGATTAGTAGGTACTGATTCATTAATTACTTGTGATAGAAACAGGCAGAAAAGTTCACAATGGAAGCAAAATTTTTATCTAAATAGTTGTAGTTATATACCTAAATATTCAATAACTAAATGAATTCCTTATGTGCAAAATAGAATCTCTTAGAAGCTTTTAGAAGTAGCTGGCATGTTTTCATTACATGAAACATTGAGCTGTTTCAGAAAAGCTTCACTTGATACATCCTGTTTGACTTCAGAGGTGTTTTATGTGATTCACAGGTGTTAGCAGTTTAATGAGAAACAGGCTCAGCTCATTGTTTTTAAAAAGTAATTAAAAATAAAAGCTAATTTTCTATTCAAATATTGAACTTCACTTCCAGTAATTCAGTGGAGATTCATGGAGGTAGAACTTGAATGTTAGGTGCTATTGTGAAAATCAAGTGTAAATTGAATTGTTTTGTGTTTTGCAGTGCCCTCTTCAGATATAACCTACAGCGCAATAGTAGCAGATCTGTGTCACTCGCTGCTGGCAGATACAGAAGCATCCTATTTGTTGGAAATCAGAAGCCACTTTGTGCTAGATGAGAACAGCTATCCTTTGCAAAAAGATTTTGATCTGCTAAATTTTCATCTTGATCTTTGACCTCTGCACTGAGTAAAAAGACCATAAGGACATACAGATGGGAAGCAGAAGCAAAATTACTTTGCTCATTTTGCAAATGAAGGAAGCAAATCTCTTAAAAAATTATAATTAAGGATTTTGGGTTTAACTTATGAAAAGAGCAAAATCATCAAAAGGACTGGTATGGAATATCTACTAATAGTGTATACTGCTGGAATAATACTGATGGATTTTCATGAAGTATATTTTTATACATGTATTTTTCTGTTAATAATTATGTTAATAAACTCCAAAATTTCTTCCGTATCTGTTTTCCTTTTTCTCCACAGTAAAGTTCACTACTATTGAGAGACTGAATTTTCCTTAGACCTGGCATATTAGAGGAAGACAGACAGAATTCAGTAATATTTTAGTTATACAATTTTTGTTTGTCTTATCCCATATGCTATTTGTGGCTTGGTGTTTTTGTTTTGCTGTTGTGGTTGCTTTCCTTCTTTTAACAGCAGAATTTTTGCCATTTACCCTCAGCAATTGCTGTTGCTCTTTTCTCTTGTAAAACAGAACTGTCTTGTAATCATTCCACCTCCTTCAGCTCAAGGTAAGTCTTAAGCACAAGATCAGATGGGTGTTATATAAAAGGCAGTAGGTAAAAAAATTTGCACATTATCTGACAGTTAGAAACACTGTATTAGAACTCCTTATTTTATGTTTCTCACTTTCAGATAGCTCTTTTTCAGGAAGAGTCAGAAAGGGCTTTTCTCATTTGCTCCACTTGGATCACCATGAGTACAAGTACATTAGTAAGTGCATTAGAATATGTTTCTTCACAATTTAGCTGAAATTACTGAACACACAAGCTGGAAGTATTGTTACTTTAATGTATAAGAAGAAAAGAGGACCATACTGTACATCAAGTCAGGTGACTTCCCACTTTAGAGGTAACTGGGCCTTGCATGCAGCTTCTGCACAAGCTCATAAACCAACTGTCTGAAACACTACTAACAGCTTACTTTTAAGATCTCTATTGGTATGATTGAAATAATAAAACACAAAATTTATTTGGTAAAATCATTTTATTCTAGTAATATGTAAACTGTATGATAACTGTAGTTTTTCTTCCCAGAACAAATATGGTAACTTGCTTATCAGATTGATTTGCAGTAGTTTTGTGGGGCTGAAATTTGAATACAGCGCTTTGGGGTTGAGTTGCTGGTATTATTACTCCTTTAGCAGAGATAAAATGAGGGTCGAGCACTTTGTCAAATTCAGTTTAATGTAATGAATTTAGGCTCATTTTGTATCCAGTGGTGTAATTAGCAAGACAGACTGAGGGTACCATGTAACATATGGTGGATCAGGGAGGTCTGTTATCTTACAGTTCCTCTGTGGTATCTTCTCATTCATAATATTTCCTTTAGGTAATAACAGTATTATCAAAATGGAAAGTGGTTTCATCTCCCCAGAGAAGCTTAATTTTTTTTAAGATTTTGAATTAATTAATAGCATATCCTGTTTGAAAGGAAGTTGGTTTGATTACAGCTGTAGAGGTTATGGAACATGATTTTACAAAATGTTTCACTGCCATAGTCTGTGTGTCTGGTTTATGATTGTACAGTGAGAAGGGTAGAGATCTCAGGTCCCCAGTGGACAATGAAGAAGAGAAAAATGTCCTATTTTATTTTGATTAGGAATAATTGCTCTGAATTACTTTACAGAGCAGTAATTTAAATGAAGAAGACTCTACGACTAAAACAGATGCATGCCCAGGGGGCTTAAGCTAATTGGTTTTTCAGAGTAAGAATGGTCATACTAGGTCAAACCCAAGGCTCTTGTAATCAATGCTCTGTTTCCTGCAGAGATGTGTTTAGAGAGAAATATAAAAGGACAGGACAGGTCCTCATCTTACTGTCTCAGACTATTGCAGTACTCCAGTACTGGAATAGCCTCCAGTTATTTGTGACTCTCTAACTTCTCTGCTTGTGCTGTACATGGGGTCAGCTGAAAAACATTGAACTGATTAAGTGCAGGAAATACCATGCTGAGGGATGTGAATAGCTGCTTCTAGGTGTGGGGCCAATAAGCAGTGCCTTCACCCTGTTCAAAAGAGGTTTTAAATGTAATGCTGCTATTTTAAAGAAGTTCTACATGTATTAGTATCTTTTGGGCTTTGTTTGTTTTGGCATGTTCACTGGGCTTCTCTCCCCTTTGGTGAAGACACTGTGGTGATCTAGAGCAGTGGGCAAATAGGCCTGGTGTCATCACTTGCAATGCTTGGGTCATTTGGACTCTATCTGTGATGTGTGATCATTTGTGCCCAGAACTCATGACCCAGAAGTGGAATTTACTAGTCAAAATAATTAATACTGAGAAGTCATGTTTGGCTGTTTTGTTTGCTCAGCTGCATGTTAATTAAATGTAACATTTATTTGGAAGAGAGGAAGGAGATACTCCCAGCCTACCAGGGACCAAGTCTTTATCTGTGTTTGGTCAAAGAAATAATTTATTTTATTCTTTTCTACTTCAGGTATAAGATTTTAGCAAAGATTTTTATACCCTTTATATGAGAAAGATAATAAGAGCTTTTCCATGTTAAGGTTGGTTTTTTCTAAGTGCTGCTCATGTGCTGTGGCAGAGAGCATGCCATCGTTTCACCAGCTCCTTGGGCTTGCTGATCATCTCGTTCCAGTGCTCCAGTTCTTTGCCACGTGTGTACATGAAAGGCCCGACTACCACTCGTCCCAGCAGAAGCGTTTCTGGGAAAAAAAGAAAGCGGTTAGTGATAAACACCTGTGGTGCTTCTCTGAAATCCTTGCCTAAATTAGAATATCAACCTGTATTTCTCCAAGTAATGCCTGTTCTGAAAGGTATTTTTAAACTAAAATGTTCCTCAAGGAAATAACTCTGGACTTCAGGTTCTGTAGCTTCTACCTGCTGAGGTTCAGCATTAAAAGGTATGGCAGTAAGTGGGTGTTTAGCCAATACAGGCATGTCCTTTTTCCTGCAGTTAAACTAAAGCATCTTCAAATCACAAATATCTGTATCTGCCCTGCCCCTTTACTTCAGGTTTACTGTGGAAGTGTACCCTAATTTTGATGATGAGCATCACCAACCTCAGGATCCATATGATGCTCTGGGTTCACAATAAATAAATGCAGTTGCTGAGACAGCTCGGAGCTGTAATATGTGTTTTGCCACTGCCAAGGAGCAGACTGTTTGTTTATGCCTGGACTTTCCAGCTAGGAATGGGGAAAATCATTGAGATCATATTTGCACTGCAGGGAAGATGTTTTTCTTGTGAGCAGTGGAAATACTGAATTCTGTTTTGCTTCTGTAAGCAGAACTCCTTAATGGATTCTCTAACAATTAGTGAGAGGTGGCCTCAATCATCAGGCTTTCTGCCAGGGAATGGGGATGTTTGCTATTCTCTCTTTCTTTCTCACTGCTGAGAAAATTGAAATTCCTATTCCTCTTTCAAATTTGCTTAGAAAGAGTGAGTGGCCACAGAATTTTGGAGGTTGTGTGTTATATACAAAAGTGTTCACATAAGCTTGTTTTAATAGGATACTGGAATGAAACAAAGGCACAGCACCTTGTACTGGCATTGACTAGTCTACAGTAATTTTATTCATGTCTTCCATGAAATTTAGCCTCTGAAAGAGAGACATATGCTTAACTATAAATAAGTTGTTCTGCTTTTAAAGAGCCTTTGAAATACCCCAGAATTCTTACATGTTTTATGATTATTGCCAAAAAGGATTTACTTCCTCTTAGATTTAAACATGTCTCAAATATATAAGAGATTTGACACCTTGGCTGTAATAATTTATATGACTGTAATAATTTATATAACTTACTTTCTCCTTTGTTAGTCTGGAGCACAGATAGACTCAGGCTTGCTGTATCCAGCTCTGTCTGATTTGCCTTGAAACTGAAGGTTTCATTGTACACAGGATTGGGAGTTCCCAGAAGAGCTGCTGTCTTTTTACTTTTGATGAATTTATTATGGTTCATTAGTGAGACTTTGACATACACACCTTAGAGAAAAAGAAATTCAAGACTAAAAGACATCTTCAAGGAGCAGTTGGGAGATGGTTTAAGGAATTTCTTCCTTTTGGGAGTCAGTATCAAGTATAACATCAGATTGTGAAAAATTCATGGAACACACATGATACCATGACATAAAGGGAGTACACAAAGTACTGAGGGTGCAGTTTTGCAATGCACTTTCCAATTTAAGTGCTGTTAAAATAAATAGCCATATTCTTACCCATAAGATCTTTGATCTTATGTTTCTGTGCCTTCCCTTCATCTAATGGAGACTTTTTTTGAAAACTTAAATTTGTTCATAGTTGATGTGTGTATGTAGAGGACTAAACATCTTTTCTTTTTAAATGGTAGGTGTATTTTGCATTTATATTGTTTAGCTTCAAAGCCCTGCAAGAAATCACTACAGACTGAAATACAAGTTTGGTTCTTCATCTGCTTTTGCTTTGAGTGTTGGATTTTAAACAGCATTTTGAGGTAATCTCTGAGACCAGGGACACATGAGTATGATGTACCAGAAAAAGCACTCTGCACTAAGAGAGAAAATTGTGACTCCATGCCATGGTCTTTTGAACAATAGCCAGGCTGTCCTAAACTGGGATTTTTTTCTCCCAACTCAGTTCCTCCCAGGACAGCTGTTCAGCATAAGCAGTTGTCCTGCAGCTGTTACCTCTGGGAATTTGACTTGAGGCAGCTGTTAATGTCAATTGGTTGAATGCTGAAATGCTGCTTTCTCTGGGCTGGACAGCAGCAAAATGATGTTGCTCACTGTACTAAAACAGGAGAAAAAAGTTACCACTAATTGCCACAGGACAAACCATTCATTATGAAACAAACCCCAAACATAGCAAAACTAAGCTATCAAAATCTAATTGCCTTAGGGTAAAATATGGCTTGTTTCCACTCAAATCACCAGGAGATGTTTATTTGTTCCTGTTCAGAGACCCACAGCACAAGCCTGGGTGGACAGATGAGGAAGGAGCAAATTAAAACAGGAATTGTGGAGCTGATACCAGGGAAGAAATCCAGCTTACCAACAGCAGGGCTCTCCTCCTGGAGCTTTAATCCCCTTGCCCTCAGAACCACCACAGTGAGACGGCCCAGGTAGTCATTGTAGCTCAGGGAGAACTGGATATCACCATGCTCTGAAGGAGGCTTTGGAAGTAGAACAACACCTTTCAAATATGTCTGAAAAACTCTCATTGTGTGGTTAAATGGGGAGAAAAATCCTTTTTCATGCTAATGGTTTCTGTCACACTAAGGCATGTGAGTTGTAATGGCTTTCTTTTTGCAGTTGTAACATTTGATGGAAACCAATTAATCAGCCTTCCTAACCCTCAGAATTGCTCTTTTCCAGGGGATATCTATTTCCTTGCCTCTTCTGCTCTTTTCTGCTCTTACTATTTCAAAAGAAGCAAATAACAAAAGTTCTTATGCAATGACCTCCTAATTCATGTGGCTTTTTCTAAGCATCTTGATAGTCCCTTTGCAACAGCTATGGATTTGCAGGTTGGTAAGATGGGAATTTCGCTTCCAAATGTTTATGAAGTACTTTTGCACTTGAGGTACTTGGTAGAACATAGTTCTACTTCACCTATATCCTTTCAATACTTGTAAGATGACTGAAGTTCCACAGTGCCAAGCAGCCTGGTATCACATACCTCCAAGTTTTCTTTCTCCAGATCTCTCCATATGACTAGTTTGTTGTCCTCAGTTAATGCTTCATTTTTTAGTGGGAAGATAACTTGGCCTAGGAGATGATGCTTCTTCTGTTTATCAACATGATAAACCAAAAACTTTAATGTCCTTTGGAGCAACATTTTACTGGAAACCTGTACAGGAAAAGGAAGAATATTAATAATTATAAAACATCTGACACTTTTCTACTCTAGCATGACTTCAAAAGAAATGTTTTTCCAAGTGTGTTAAGTATAGGTGGAGATTTCCTTTAATTATTTGAAGTCTGCTTTTAAAATTTGCCTAAAGTTTTAGCTATGCAGAAGTCAAGATCCAAGCCAAAATACAAGTTCATTTGAAAGCTATGAAGTTAGTGTTTTTTTAGCTCCTGTGGATCTAGTGCTGTGTGATGGATTCACTTTCAGACACAAATGTTTAGACTCTATAAACATTTTTTCAGTTATCTGAAACACAAGCTTTTTTTTAAGCTGGTGACTTGTGATGTGTGCTGAAAACCTCTTAGCATGTGAAGCCAAGCTGTACCATGCTGTACAAATAGCAGCCCAGACATAGCTCCCAGGTTCTGCTGCCTAGCCTACTTCCACAGCAAAGAAACTAAAAGCTGTGAAAGCATGATCTCAGTATTGGCTCTTTCTGGCCTTCTAGACCTGCTGGGCTGAACTGCTCAGCTGCAGTTCAAGCTGGAGTTTTCATTATTCCCAGGGCAAGTTCTGGAATCCTTAACTTTTGTACAGACTAGAAGTAAGATCAGTCTGGAGCCATATCCTTCTGTAGCCTAGGATCTCCAGAAGCCCCAGTAAAAAACCCTGTGTCTGGTGGAAACAACTTCTGTCTTGGTAGAAGCGTTGTGAACATACAAATTGTAGTTTGTCAAGTTAATGTTTCCAAACAAAAATCTGCCTCATCAAAAGAAAAAGTACCTGGAAAACAAAGTTTTCATCAAACTGTGGGTTAAGAGTTTTACGTTTTGTTTTGGACTGCAGGTAGCTTCTTTCATCAGGCAGAAGGTAGATTTTCACAAATGGACTACAGGAATCAGCAGGAGGCTGCAGCTTTCTGACTTTGATCAAGGAGACCAGGAGCCTTTCTGACTCTTGCTCGTATTCTATGGAGAACCAGAGGCGGCCAATGTTGCCATCAGGAAAATCTGTTTCGCTTTTGTCTTCAGGAAACTTGTACAGATATGGGTTAATGGTCCCTACAACATAAGCTCCAGCTTCAAGAAAAGACAAAACAAGCACCCTCAGATTAGCCTCAAGAACCATTGCAGGCATTTTTATAACCACTCCTGTATTTGGGTAAATCAGATTACCCTCTTTATTAACAACCTGTTTTTTGTAAGAATTTAATAGTTTATTCCCTTTTCCCTCCAATTTGGGAGAGTAATTGTAGGCTGCACCACTTTTCGTTCTCTTATTCCTATGATTGTACCTTGTTTTTTGCTGTTTGTTGTTGCAATCTGCAAGTGGTGGCTCTGTTCTTTCTGGAGACAACAGATACTTCCTGGCCTTTACAAAATATGGGAGGAGGGATTGCTTTGTCTGCCAGATGCATAAGGTACCACAGCACTGGGATCAAAATGACTATATTCTTGCTCAATTCTTATGTATAAAATATAAAATATATAAAAGCATAGAGCATTTAGGGCTTGTGCTGTGTAATGCTATCTCTGGTGTGCCCCCAAGGTATATGTTTCATAATAATAAAGTCACCCTACCCTTAAAATTAGTCCCATTTTTGCAATGCCATACCTAAAGAATGAAATGATGACCGTGGCCCAGACTGAGGAGTCATGTAGGGGTCCCTGTCTTCCTGAACCTGTTCTTCATTTGTCAGGTGAATCCAGTCTTGCCCACGCAGTGTTGGTGGAATGATAAATGGAACACTTCTGGATCTGCTCAAGACAACAGCACCTATTGACTCTTCTGGTTTAAATGTGGAAACCAAACTTGGTAAGAGTAGTAAGTTTACTGTTCTTATGTCACAATGTAAAAATTCTACAGACATGCAGAGGTAAAAATAAAATCAAAAGCATATGAAATCAATTGCTTAATGCACAAAAATCCAGTGAGGCACATTAGGTCTTAATTCTTCTGACAGATTCTTCTGTTTCCTCCGTTTCTTTTCTTTAGAATTTATCTTTCAAAGGAAAGGAAGAATTAACTGCAGCTGCTTGTTTTAGAGCCCAAAACCCCTGCAATGATTAAGTATCTAAGAGTTTCTCCTTCCTGAAGTCCTATTGTTTTTATTATTAGACTAGAAATTACTCTGGAACATAGGCTGAGTTTGTCTAAGTTACAGGTAAAGCTATCCATGTACCAATTACCCTTGAATATATTCTCTCTTTTAGGTAAATCAGAAATAATCATCAGTTTCATAGATTATCCTTTTCCTAAAGGAATGAAATAGAACATGACTGTTGTTTTCATATAATTTAGGGATCTCCTTTATTTCAGTACATGCATATATTTAGTTCACCTGCTCATTTGAAATTTGACAAGTTGAAATAAATTTCATAGTGCATGCTTTAAAAACAAAATTAAAATATGTACCTTGTGCTTTTTAGTTGAGTTTCAGAATTTGCCTGATCCTGAAATACGTCATTTGCATTTGTTGTTTTGACAGGATTGATGAGCTTTTCATAAGAAAAGAGGCGGAAAATTTTTTTCCAGAGCAGATACATAGTTATTCCAAGGAGAACAAATAAAAGGATCCCTCCTATTATACCTCCAGCCACAGCAACTGCTTGTTCTGTTCAAACATAAAAGCACATAAAACATCATAGGGAGATCAAAGTTATGTATATTTTGGGTGTAGACAGAAATATTAAAACTAACAAAAAACATTCCAAAATCATTTTTACATGGAGCATTTAGCTCACATCCACATTTTTGTTTGGCTATAGCATGGTGCAGGACCTGAAGACATGACAATGACAGTGGCAGATTACAGTGTTCAGAAGCACTAGCAGTTACTGCAGTGCAAGAGACTACAGACATGGAAAAGACCCAAAGGCCAAAGAATTGTTCAGGCTCTTGTTTTGCGTTAGCATTTATCTTAGCATGGCAGAAGTGCTAGAGCTTGCATAATGGAAGAAAAAGAGAACCCAGGAGCACCTAATATGAAAGGTACCATTATTTTGTCCAACTATTCATCTATGTTGAATTGAATCTAGACCCTGGCACAAGGAACAAAGTTGTTTTCTTCTATGGGTTGTTTTCTTTCTAAGGATGCATGTGTTTCCTGATCTGTGAAGTCAAAGGTAAATATCCATTAAACAGCATTTCCTGAATCTTGAGTACTTAACATACAACAAAATCTTGTATAATTACTATGAACAAACCAAAACCCAAATAAAACTTAATAAATGTATTTAATATTGATATAAGAAATTCTGTTGTGAGAGTTTCTTGTTAGACCAAGGGTAGACAACTGGTAATGGGCTCATTTCATTGCTTTGACGTGTTTGCTGAGAATCCTGGAGTGACAGGCTGCAAAGATTATTTTGCTCTGTACCTAAATTCCAGAATTATCTTCCACTCTGCAGTCATGGGAAGCAGCTCAGGAGCAGCTGAGTACTGGGTGCTGACAGTTCTCAGGTCTCCCCTGAAAATGAAGTAATGAAGTGACCTGGCATTTTCTCACAACTGGTATTGAATTTTTTCCTCTTATCTGCTTTTAGGTAGAGATAACTGTGATTATGCTTTATTCCTTTTTCTTTTTATCTGTCTGTGCTTGGTTGGTTACCTTGCAGTTAGCCATCTCTATACAATGGTACAAGTAAAATAAAGACAATACAAGCACAAAATAATCAGTTAACACTAGTGATAGTTTTGAATAATTCAACACTAATTTAATTTAATTTATTCATGAGAGCTATAAAGAGTACATGAGGCGAGTAGCAAATACATATATTGCTGATCTTTTTCAGCATTGCCCTGTTGCAATAAGTGACATGAACTGTCCTTCAGCTATAGAACACTTAAGTAATTACCTTGTGCTACAAAATTAACCTGGCCATAGCGCCTCAAAGGCCTTAATCTGATCCTGACTCATTTTCCTGCATTTGGTAGAGCAACTGGAGCCAAGCTGGTTTTGCAGCTCCCCTCCAGATGTATTCAGCAGGAATTGGCTGTCTGCTTCCCTGAGTCACTAATCACTCCTGTCTCCCAGCACCAGCATGGAGCAGCTACCCTGCTCACAGCAACAGCACTTTGCTGTCCTTGCAGTTGGCAGGTGAACTACTCAGTTCCAGCCTTCATTCTGTTAGTACAGTCCTTATTCTGAGGAACAGGAAACAAGCACCTCCTGGGTGTGGGTTAATATTAATACAGAAACAAGCCTGATTGTGCCATATGAGTAAATTGGTTTTCCTTGATAAGAATGCACAGTATGAGGAAATGCATATGAGCATGGGAATTTTGTGTGTTTGTTCCTTTGAGTTTTGCAGGGTATGCTCAAATGTCTCTTCAGTCAGACTCACATTTTATTGCATCTCAGAATACCAGATGCAGAAAAAAAGCTTCAGGTTAATGCCCATGAACATACTAGAAATTAATGGTTTCCTTCATGTAGGTGCACTGTAAACAACACAAGTATTGATATGGCTGGTAGTTTTACTGCCTGACATAAGTAACTGAAAGGTTAACATTTCAAGCAAGCTGTACAGGTGTTTGTTTAACTTGTCCTCTTCATTTGCAAGTCTTTGATGCTCTCAGCAGCAGTCCTGTGTTTCCCTACAGCCAGTTTGTCACTATTTACCATTAAAGGCAGTAAGATGAGGTGTGCATTGATTTTGGAGTAAGAGAATGAGTTTCCAGTCTCTTAGTTAATGAGTTTGTATGTACTGAATTTGTTCACTACAGATTGGTGTTAAGTATTTATGGCACACCCATAGCCACTGACTCAAATTCTGGGGTTTTTAACTTTACACAGCTGTAGATATAAGGTAAAGTTTTACTCATTTCAGTAGTTACCTGTAATTTAATGAGAGTGAGGAAAATTTGTCTCACTTTTAGACCATCTTATCTGATTAGATCAGCAACAGAACCAGTGGCTTAGGGCATAATGCAGCACTAGTCACAAAATCGACCACTGTGATAAGTTGCATCCATTGTGTGCAGGGAGAAAATATGTATCTTTTAAAATAACTACCTACGATCATGAGAAATGGATGTTTTGTATTCTGCTGTGGTGCAGGATATGGAAGAGACCTGTTGGACCACTCACTTCATCCACCCCCACCTGAGCAGGGGGACTGTCTCCTGCTAATAGGTACCAGGTTTATCCTCGCATAGAGGAGGTGTCTCCTCTGGGATTGCATCCCTTTTTCCTCACTGTCTGATTATATGCTTTTAATAAGCTTTACTTAAACTTTGCAGTAAGTAACTTTCAGAGTTATGATCAGCCCATTCTCCACCACGAGTTTTAATCCCCATATAAAGACACAGCCTAAGCATATGTACAGTATAAACTAAATAATCGAGGGGGAGTGGAGGCAAGACTCCGCATTGGCTGTGCCTGTCCCCAGAGCCGAGCTCTCCTCTGCCAGGTGGTGCCTGCCAGCCCTGCAGCTCCAGGCTGCCTTTTCCCTGGCCGGCTCCGGAGGGAGGCCGGGCAGGTGAGCTGCACGGCTTTGGGCTGATGCTTTAGCGAGCCTTCCCCAGCGCCAGCGGGGCGGCGGCAGGAGCCCGGCATCCCCTCCTCCCTGCCTTCCTCCCTCCTTCCCTGCCTGCCTCCCTCCCTGCGCCCCCGGCACTCACCGGGCATGGCAGCCGCCGCTCCCGCTGGCCCGGGGCGAGTGCTCGCCGCCGCCCCGCTGTCCGAGCGCCGCTGCCCCTCCCCGGCCCGCCCCCGCCGCCCCGCGGGTCGCACACGGCAGAGCCTGCGAGCAGGCGTTCAGAAAGAAGCATCTCTGGAGCCTGGCAGAAGAAAAGCAAAGGGACCCGTTCGGAAAAGATTCCGCGCCCTGCCAGGGTCCCCGGGCCTGGCCAGACATTGCCGAGGGCTGGGATCGGGCAGGAATTGCACTGACCGTTGTGCTGCATAAATCTTCCTTCAGCCCTAAAAAGGCACCTGTGCCGCACTGACTGTGTGAGAGAACTCCATAAACTACAGTTACGCTCAGAAAAATTCTTTGTTATTAGTAACTTAATTCTGAATATTCGTGAGGGCAAGAAAGTAGCCTGTGTTTCTTTTATATCTTCAACAAAATATGTAAGCACAAAGGAGCACCTATGTCCTTAGACAACTGCAATTTCCTATTTGTATTTATGAACGTAATGATCTTTAATCTGAGTGTGTAATAAATACAATCAACCAGATCTTAACCAACCAAATCACTCATTCATAGTTCAGAAACAAAGTATTTGCCATCACTTCTTGTCTGCTAATGCTGCTTTCATAGCCAGCATGACAGAACCTATACCTTAAATTTAATAGCTGTTTGTATTACATGTTTTCTTCACAGTCATTGCATGTATAGTGCATAGTGTTATTTAATCTAAAAGCCAAAGAAATGCAAAGGAATTAAAACCAGTAGGATCATAATGAGATATACTCTGTTTCTGTGGAATCTTAGGATTATTTTCATTGCATTTAACATGTTCTGCTATAAACTTAGCACGGTTAAGCTTTTTCTATTAATTTTGAGTCCTCTGGAAAAAAAGAAAGTATTTAGATAATTTTTACTCTAATAAGAAAAAGCTTAATGTATTTTAGTTTTATGCTTGTAAGATAGTTAAATATTAAATAAATATTGCACAGTCAGGGCTTTTGCTACTCTTATTTCTTCATTGAATTAGTGCAAACACTGAAGTAGAGGGTTTTTGCTCAGAAGTTTTGCACTGGTCAGCATAATGTTTATAAGCATGTCTGAGGCAACCAAACATTTTGAATTGTGTGGCAAGACAACAACTGTCTGCTTTTTCTTGCAGTGCTCTTGCTTGAGCTCACTTTTATGGCTTCATGAGGAGCTGCAGCTGCTTTAAACACCTGATTGCTTTCCAGAGCGCTGCAGAACGAGTGATCCGTGCCAGATGCACTGCCTCCCATACAAGCCGTGCTGCCCGTGTGGAGGCGTGGGAAGTTGGGCATCTGGGAAGCAATGCCCAATAGCGCCCATCTGCTGATTCGGCTCCTGTTTCAGTGAGCCCGCGGCTGGGACAGTGTGACCTGGAGAGGCAGATCTCGCCCTCCCCAAGCTCCTGTGGAAGGAGTTAATGGCAAAGCTGTTGAGCAGGGAGCTTTCATTTTGATTCTCTGCTCCACTGTGAAGTTCCTGTTCCCAGCCTTTCCATGCTAAGTTCTTGTAACAGCTGGAAATCAGAATAAATACAGAACATGAAACACAACTACACCCTCCTTTGTCTCTGGTTGCTAGCCTCCTTCCTAGCCTAAATCCCTGGAACAGCTGGGAGTTAAATGTTTTGTGGACTTAGATATTGTACTATGGAATATTTCTGGTGCATATTTTGTAACATACACATTTTTCAGTGTCCCTATCCAGGGATATCTTACAGTCAAACCTTCAGCTTTAAAAGGGCACTTAAGAATTCTGTCACAAAACAATTTTTGAAAGTGTATTACCTTAAAAACAGTTTTCACATTGTCAAAACCAGGTGTCACATAGGTCATTTGACACCTATCTAAGTAACAGCAAATAATTTATCATATATTCTTGTAATTCCTACTAGATTGGGCAAAATTCAACATATGTATTTTTAAATTGGACATCTTTGAAAAAATCTGTGAATACTTGCTTGACATATAAACCCTTTTATCCAGTTCTAATTTACAATTAATTTGATTGCATCTAATTACTGAAAGCTGTTTATAGGAACATCCCTTGATAAAGGATAGAAAAATATTTAAAGAATATATAGCTGTAGGATCACAAGCACCAATAGGTCTTTAGAAAGGTAAGTAATTATAACATCATTTTACACTGAGGTCTAACTCCTACTATAATGTATTAATAATCTTAAAATTTCAACAGATCCTGTTCAAGAAAAGGGTCTTCATTTTTTTTTAAAACCAATTTTATGGCTGAAGAATGATCTTCAAGTCCATCCATATCAGGTGAAATATGTTCAAGTTATTCTGCCTTCACACCCACTCCCTCGTGTTTATGAATTTTGACTTTCATGTTGGTGGTACCTTCATCTATAATGGCATCTAGAAAGAGGTAAATTTTTTTTCCCAATTAAATGTGAACTAATGTTATTGAGACCAGTGAATTGTACAGGAACAATAGATTAGGGTCTGCAGGGAGCATTGATGGGCACCCTGACTACAACAAATAGATTACATTGAAAAGTATAATTGCAAATGGCAGAAATAATGAGTACTTAGAATTTCTATAGTGCCTTTCATTTCCAAGCAATCATTTCCTGATTTCTATACCAGCATTAATTACTGGTAGTTAACCATCACAAACCTTTTTGAAATAATACTTATTGTTATCCTTATTTTATAGATTGTTTAATAACTGGAGTTCCTCCAGATCCACACTTGTGTAACTGAGATAAGAATTTCTCCCACAATCTACTGCTGGCTTTGGTCTGACACCTAGTTCTTGGCTTTAGCAGGCTACGGATAATTGACAGTTTCAGAAAAGAATATGTGAAAGAAAGACCTACTCTCTTACAAAATACCCTTTGGATCCATTCTGGGAGTCATTTGTTAGTTTCCTTTCCAAAGAAAAGATGAAAATGGGAGAAGAAGTGCATCCAGAAGGGAAGAGTCTTCCACAATTATTTTCTCTCAGCTTGGCTGTTGATGGTAGTCACCATCAAGCAGACTGCAATCCAGAATAGCTCTCCCTGTAAAATTACAGGTGGATATATATTATGGAGATAGGACAGGGTAACATGGACAACAAGAAAAAAAATCTTCAAAAGATGCTGTTATTTGGTGCTTCTAGATGGGCATGAGGAGAAAGACAGCAAAAGGAGGGAGAGGGAAATGGCATTAACCTCGCCATGGGGTTTGTATTCCAACTGGCATTTCAGCCCAGTAGAACTGACCCTGCAGCTAACCTTGACATTCTTCAGGGAGAGGCAGACAGAATGCTCTCTCTGGACCTGCAAAAATCTTCCACTGTTCCAACAGTTTCTTCATGGCACAGAACTGCTCAGCAGAGCTCAGCCACATAAAAAGTGTTACAGCTTCCACGGAGCTGCGCAAGGCAGATTTTTTCCCGTTCCTTGAGTCATCTTTTGCTAGATATTTGAAATCCCTGACAGGCACAAACACTTTAATGCCATCTTATAAATCTTTTTAGCACTGTTACAGAATACCTGCTGATATGAAAGCATCTGTAGGTAAAGTCTGCATGCCAGCACTTCTACAGGATTCAGAATGTTTCTCTTTTTTTACCTTTTGCTTTTAGTAAGCATTAGCTATTGGTGTTGCCTAATAACAAAATTTACACAGGCTATAGCACCACCTCCTGTCCAAAGCTGGGCTTTGGTGCAAATAATAGAGCAAAGCAAAAAGTTATTTTAAAGGTGAAGCAAAATGGAAAAATGTGAACTTTTATTCCTTTCAAATGACTTTTCCTTCCTGTGTTTTATAATAGGAATTTTAGGTTTGCTTTTACTAGAATGTGTTCTTATGGTTGCAAGGGTTTTTTTGCTAATGTAATTTGCATTAAGAAAGTTAGTAGCTGGCTGTTGATGTTTTAAGAAAATATGAATACAAAATGTTCCTTTTAAAATTACTTTATTAATAAAATCTAAGTTCAGAGATAATGTGCACAAGTAGAGACTTTTGCAGAGAAAACTACTTGTGAACCTCTGGCTTGGGTGGTTCTAAAGCTTTTTGGGGGCAATATCTGGCTTTTTGTTCCAGTTTTGTGCACTTCCTGGCCTTGATAAGACTAATCTAAACTCTAACTTTGGCAGGGCCTTGCAAGATTACATGTGTACACATGAAAAATGAGCTGTTCACACAGCTGAGGTGAACAACAGAAGTTGAACCAAGGCAAGACTGGTGTTTATTTAATAGAGTTTTTCCTAAGCCTTACCGTCTCTGAGTAAGGGGGTGATGAATTTAGGCCTTAATGTGAATTAGACAAATGGGGAGGGATTGCTGAGCAGGCAGGTGAATCCATAGATACTAAACCATCTTAAGATTTGCAGGGAAGCACAAAATCATATGTGTGGCATAGCAATTACACTATGTGTAATACAGCCCTAACTGGGACAGCCTTATGGGATGCAAACTTTTAACTGGGATCACAAGGTGATGTTTCTTTCGGGAATCATTTACATCTGGAATTGGATACTGAAAGCTGCAGAACTGTGTGCTCTAACTTAAAGATGTTTCTGCAGGCACGTGCACCTAAAGCCACTCTGTACAGCAGCAACAGATTTATAGGTGTCATTCCATACATTTTTGTGTTTAAAAAGAAATAAAGGTTGCTCAAAAGCCTGGGAAAGACTGTAGGGAGATCTTGAGGGTCAAATATGTAAGAAGAAAATAATTAAAATGCTGAGTGTAGGGAAAGAAGAGTAAACCTTTCATATAATTAAGTCGTTATTTCACTTATGTGATAAGTGATGCCTTTGTGTTTGCCAAGTGGCCAGGAGGTGGCCAGCGGGCGCCATCCTGGGGCTGTCCCTGCTGGATTTCCCTGGCCAGGGGCCCCACAGGGCGGTGCTGGAATGTGACCGACCTCTCTGGGACACAGCTTCTGCCTCTGCCGGGGCAAAGGGTTCCGTGTGGCCGAGAGTCCTCTGGGCAGCATCCCACGTGCAAAGGAACTTCATAGACAGAGGCACTCTGCCCATTCTTACACTGCTTTTGCAACAAGTAATAAGGAATGCCTGATCCATTTACAGAATATTTATCTAGTAAAGATAGTGTCCAGTATGCATCAAAAATACATGATGATCTCTCCTAAATGCACCCAATACCATGAGGTTTGGCTTCAAATATTTTTTATTCCAGTCGATATCAATCAGGTTTGGCCTGTGTAGGAATCCTTGATACAAGGGGTTAGAAATTATATCAGGTGTAGGGTACTTTACAAGTGTCACAAGTGCAACATGGCAGCAGCTGTGTGAACTATTCCAGTGGCAACAAAAAAACAAAAAAACTTAGCCAAAACAACAACAACAAAACCCAAAAACCAAAACAAATAATCACAAACAACAACAGAAACCCCACAAAAACTAAACAACAAAACCCCCAAACTAACAAAAAAACCCCACAACCCAAAAATCCCAAAAAGGGTTGATCTAACTTGAATCCTTTCAAAAATCTGTGTTAGAGCCTAGCCAGGAAGGGATTAAATAAGCTGATGTGGGCATGTTTTGTGTGGTAATCACTAGAGTTGTAACTGCTGCAGAAACTGTGGTGCACACTGATCCTGTGGTTAGCTCCACTTAAAATAGATGTGAGAATGTTCTAGGGAATACAAGAAATATGAGAAGGATGATAGTAAATCTTTCAAGCTAAGAAGAATAAATGTCACTGACACAGATATTGTTGCCTTGCTTCACTCAGAAAAAAAAAATTCTTAATGCTGGAAAGCAGTATTTTTCCTCTGTAGGAGCTAAGCAAACAATTGCTGTGCCTTTCCCAGCCCAGGGCTCAACTCTTCCATGCTGTGGTTGGAAATGCTAATCTGAAGGACACCTGTACACCACCCATCAGCTTATTATGTAACTTCATTTGTATGCATGGAGAAGTACACTGGTTTTCAGAAATTTAATTGATACTTTTTTCCATTGCCAACATAATTTTTCCTCAAAGTGAATGAACAAGATCTCTGACAACATGTTTATTGGGCAACCAGGGGTTAAAGGATGGGAGAGAGTTAAAGGAGATTTTCTTTAGATTCCTGAGACCTATGAGTCAGTCTGTCCATGAGCAAAGGTTACATAAACTAATAGATTAGAACAAGATTTAGTTGCATAAACATTGTTACTGCATTTCAATCTGTCACAGAGTCAAACCCGCAGATTATTGCAGGCAGAGCTAGCCTGGGGCTTGCAGTCCATCTTGCTGGACTGCCTCTGACACTGGATACATTTGAAATAGCATTGTTCTCTTGCTGTGGGGCTCCTCTGAAATCTAGGTCTCACTGCTGCAAGCCTTATTTAATATACAGTGGTGTTGCTCCTGTCTAATTTGGGATGTCACTCTGGTTGCACAATAATTCTGTTTGTTTCATTTAACCCAGGATCATCAGGCCCCTTATGTGACTGGTCCACTATAGGCAGCCACAGGGACTAGATCCAGATCCTCTTCAAATTTCCCTCCAGCTATCCTGAAGCTTCTGTCCCTCTTCCTTCCATCATTCTCTCTCCCCAGAATCTCCTGGATGAAGTCAGAGAGATCAGTATAAACAGCTCCTGCTGCATGGGGAAGAAATGAGGATGGATATGTTACCTAGGCCTGTTTTCCAGGGAAAGGGAGTCTGGATTAGGAATTTTGAGCGGACTGGAGCAGATCCACAGGCCATGAGACATTATGATGGTTGTGGTCTGAGTTGTTTGGGAATATTTCAGGTCACATGGGCAAACAAAGCCTTTCGTGGAGCCACAGAGCTGCATTTTTTTCAAAGTCCATGAGGGCAAATTATGCTCCCAGGCTGCAGTACTTTCCTCTTGTGTAGTGTTTTCCTTTGTGCTTTCCCCAGCTTCTTGCTGATCCCATTTCATCATTTTACATGTGGGAATTGAGGTATCAAAGTTTGAGTCATTATTTAGATGCTTAACTCCTGTTAAGTAAAGCAAACTCTCTACAGCAGGCTTTGTTCATAGCCCTCAGCCCTGGGCACCAGTTAACATCTAGAACAGACTCCAATACTTTGTTGTTCAAAGACCAAGTAATTTTTTTTTTTAATGACACCATTTATAAAAGTAAACCAAGGAGGTTTAGTATCTACATGAATGTAGTTTTGGAAAAAAAGTCAGATCCAAACTTGCAAGAGTGTCCTGGTGGGCAAGTCGCATAAAGACAGAATTAGTGGTGACTTCTCAAAGTGTGGTGTTCTGTTGTGTTTTGGTTTTTTTTCTGGAAGCAGACCCTGGGAGCCCTGCCTGCTTTTGTGGTCCTGGCTTGCCTCCTTTTCAGTTGAGAGTACAGAACAGATGGAAGACTAGCAATCAAATGCAGGGCGAAGCTAAACATGTGATTAAGTTATCAAAAGGCAAAGCCCTCATTGCATGAAAGGCAGCTTAAAGCTACCCCAAAACTGGCTTGAAGGGTTGGTTTTTTTGGTGCAATTATTTATTGCTTTTTACTAATGGATATTAAGGAAGCGTAGGGAAGATATTCTGGGGGTTGTGCATGGAAGGAAATGACATCTGGGAGAAGTAGAGCAGAATGCCCATGTGATAGTCTCTTGATTTAAGAGGAGGTGTAAGGTTTTGTGCAATATTATCTTCGGCTTATTGCAAAACATGCTTTTAAAAGGGAGCTTGTTTTCATTCTCCATAAGCTACTGTTCTATTTGTTTGATTACCAAACTAAAAATAGTGCCTTGTAGAGATTTGCTAAGACTTTGAGATATATGAGGTTGTTTGTATCAGTGGGCTGCCTCCCTGACTGCCAAGGTAAAATAAAGGCAAAAGAACTGGTCTGCTTTGTTGAGAAAGTTGCTCTTATATCAAAGATGAAAAAGAAGGGAGATGACAGAGCTCAAAACCACCAGTTTTCACAGGTCTAAAAATTCTGACAGCTTTCAAAAAGATTAATTATACAAAGAAGAGAACTGCATCTATGTTGCTCCTTGAAAAAAGTCATGTCAGTAGTGTTACAGCATTATTCCCAATGAAGATAAATGTAGGTGACCTGGCAGATTTCATGGAGGCTTTATGAGACAAACCCATACAAATCATCTTCCTTTCTACAGAAAAATAAAATTGCAGAATAGAGGCTTATTCAGAGGCCTTGCCTGCTGTAATTGGGATATCTAACCAGCAGTTGTTTTCTCCCAGGCACAAGAAGCAGAACTTGTCATGATGCTTGTTGGATAGAAACACTCTATAGAGTGTTTATGTTTATACCCAAAACTCTATATAGAGTGTTTATAGACAAATTAGGTTGACAGACATGTCAGACATGTGGCACATAGCCTAATGGAATGGCAGTTGTGGTAATTAATTGGGATGTCCTGGAAAGTTTGAAGTTAATGTGATATCACTTATCCAACAGAATTGCTTTCTTTATAGAACTCTGCTAGAAATAACCCTGCTGTTTATGTCAAATGGAAGGCAAAGGTCAGTTTCATGTTTTTAAACAGTCTCAGGTGCATTTCAGTTGCCTCGAGCGTGTGTGTAAACACTTGCTATGTTAGCTCCTACACCTGACTGACTGGAATTATTTTGGGTGTCTCAGTATAAGCAAAAGCTGAAAACTGGCACTGCATACAGAATGCCAATTTCAATAAGGGAAAGTAGTGTCTGGAGTGGAGAGCTTCTGATTGGTTTTAGACATAAAAAAAGTTAAATTTGCCCATGGTGCATTAGTTATTATCTTGAAGGCTCTCTCAGACTATGCCAAGGGGCTGTTATTCTTCAGAAACACTCGGAAATACTTTACAATGGAGATATCCAAAACCTGATCCAAATTGGCTGTGGCAGACGACATTCAGGCAAACGAGCAGTGTTACTCACAAGACAGCATATTGTTGCTGGAGGGCTACCTTATTGTGGAAAATTAGAACATATCCCAGAAATGCATTAAGATAAAATCTGCCTGGTGGAAGGTGTGTTTTCACTGGCTTGAGTGGCTTTGAATCAACAGACAACAAATATCAGCCTTCCAGGGTTTGCATGCAGAGCCTCCAGACAGAGATGTAAACAGATTTCAAGCAGTGTTTGTGGGCACTCAGACCTGCCCCCCAAAGAGCAGCAGAACTGGGTAGTTTCAGAGCTGATGGAGGAGTTCAGAAGGCACAGTCTGGGCAGGTCCAGGTCACCCACCTGGCAAGAAAAAGTTGCTCTAACTGACAGCAGACCAGGCAGTGCAAGAAAATACTGAGAGGTTATAAATGAGAAGGGGTGAGAGAAGGACTTCAGTACATAGTTTTAGGAGGCACCAAGCAATCAGGATGGCTTTCTTACCCCATTTCCTCTTGTGTAGAAGAGTAGATGGCCAAAGTGTGCCAGTGAATTTTAGGTTGGATAAAGGGCTTTTGGGTTAGGACTGGACTTCTCCTCTCTTGAATGTGGCAGCTCTGGTTGCCCGGATGGAGACTGACCAAAGCTGGCCTGCAGGTGTGACAGCTCTGCCTGGGTGGTGCCTCCTTCAGCAGGCAGAGCTGGCTGCCTCTCCTCACACGAGCTGACTCAAAGTCAGGGGGCTGCTGGCTTGCCTTCATGGGAGCCTCAAGCACCCAAATCAGGAAACAGTAATTTTGAAAGCTTTCTTCCATGGCTGGGCACTGGACTTTTATTTCATTAAATTATACACATTCTCACATGTCTAAACTCAGGAAAACATGTATGCTAATCAGGCTGAGCCACAGTGGCAGAACTGTTCTGAAATCATTCTCTTGAAAAATAATGCTGTCCTTCTCCAAAGAAATTCATCAGCATTGTCTGGATTTGGCCTAATGGATCTGTAGGCTACTGATTTCTCAGCTTCCTTTAACTATCAACTTTCTTAAAGAAAGTTACAAGAATAAATTCTCCAAATCTGAATTTGAGGCAGTTTTACACCTTTTCTCATCAAATGTAGAATGAGAAAGCTGTATGCCAATTGCATCATTATGGATGCCTAGATCTGTGACCAGTTGATGTAAAAGTTGGTCACCAGTATCTTCCAGTAAGCACATTTTGATGCTTTCAATGAAAATAGTCAACCTTGCTGGACATAGAAAGTCTGGGGCAAGAAAGCCCTGCAACTTCATTCTGTAAAGGGTTTAGGGGAAAAGCTAAGTGCAATGTTGTCCTCTCATTTTATCTTTTATATGTTCTTGGGGTGTCATTTGGACAACCTGGGACTCATTTGGAAGATGCATCGGAGTGGAAGGATCATACTGAGTTGTTCCATGGCTGGCCACTGGCACTGGAGCAATCTTGGAGTAGCTACAGATGCCAGGGGTGTGTCACAGTGTCAGCCTTTTGTCCTCCCAGTCTTTTGCTGGAATAAAAAAGGAAGATGTAGAGTTGCCCTCTCCCTGCAGCACCACTGCAGTCCTATACCATGGGATGGGAAGAGTTGCCTGGGCATGATTCTGGGCCAGCAGGAATGCTGATAAGGATGTGCTGGAAGGGACAGATTCAAGGAACTTCTGTTTCCAGCCTGGTGGGAAGGATGTCAAGGTCAGATGAAGAGCTGCCTGCAAATGCTTATCCTGCTTCACTGCTATAATACATAGCAGGTGAAATAAAGCAGCCAGAAATGTGCTACTGACCCGTGTGTGGCTCTTAACCCTGAAATGCTTCCTGACCTGCAGCCCAAGGGTGTGATTGCTCACTGAGTCTGTGGGGGTGAGCATCTCAGGAACAAAGCCTGGAAGCACATAGGAAATTACTGGTTTTGCAGCCAATTCTGAAGATTCAGGGGGCAATTGTACATTCCTAAAAGCAATTGGGAGGGGTGTTGATCCCACTCTCTCAGCTGAGCTGGGCCTGATGGAAAGGTATTGGTGAAGGCTTAGGAACAAACTGGGAACTTCTGTAAGTGGTTTACAAGAATAATTAACTGCTTCCTGAACAGAAAGAAAGAGGACTTGAAAAGGCTCTTTTCTGATGTTTTGGCATCCTTCTCTTTGCCCCGCTAGAGATCCAACCACTCTCCTTTGTGTGAAGTGTGAATGAAGGGAATAGGCCAGAAAGGAAAAAAAGGGCTCACAATATGGAAATTTGGAATGATCCTTGGGAAAGGACTGAGTGTAGCCCATCATAAAGGTGAGCAGAAGAGGAGCTTCTATACAGAAATGGGCCACTGTGGATGGGGATGAGACTCCTCTGGTCACATCTGTCCTTGATGTTCCCTGATGCACCACAGGTCACACCGGGCAGCTCAGAGGACCTGTGTGCCTGTCTCCTCAAGGCAGGATATTCCTGTTGGACAGGGATAGGGTGGGGGATACTCAACAGCAGCACCCTGAGGACCCTGCCCATGCTGGGGTGAGCCCCTGTGTCAGACTGAGGGGAGGACACAGTGCTGCCTCCACATTTGTGTGCAGGGAGGGCAGGCTGGCCACAGCCTCCAGCAGGCTGGGATCCCCTGAGGGCTGCAGTACTGCAGGGCTAGGGATGGCCACAGTTCTGTGAGCCCAGAAATACCTGTGCCAGGTGTGGGAGAGAGGGATGGCACAAGTGGGAGCCTTGCAGAAGGGCAGCTCAGCTATGAGCACCGACACAAGTTGTGTTGACACAAACTCCTTGGAAGTCACTTTGGTTCAACTAAGATGTGTTTAAGTAAGTGGAAACAGGTCCTGGAAAATGACTTCCAATAGAAAATGTGTTCTAAATTGTGTCCTGTTTAGCATAAACTAGATAATTATCTGTAGCATGCTGCTTTTTCCATTTCTCCCTGCTCAGCACAAACAATCTCACTCTTTGCAGTTCATGGGTACATCCTTGTTCCCAGTCCATGCCTACAGGAATAATGCATTCTGGGCTTGGGGTTTGATTTGTTTTCTTTCTGATTGTTCCACATAACCAGAAGCAATGGGTGTTTCCTACTGGTGATTTCACCTCTATATGAGGGTTGATATTGAACACATACCAGGATGCCTTGGCCCAGGAGTCAGTTCCTTTGTATACCTTTTATAATTTTCCTTTAACCCTTACAATTTAATTCCTCCCCCTCTGCTCCTCCTCTTCCTGCCCCTGTTTGCCTCGCCTCTCTGTGCTTGCCTGGCCGCATTGCCAGCTCTGCACAGGCCCAGTTTCCCTAATCAGATGAAGCTGCAGGATTATCTCTCTCCCTCCCTCCTAGGCTCCATTTTATTTCCTCTCCAGCCAAGGGGGGAGCCAGGAAGGGGCACCACATCGAGGCAGAGGGAACCCCATCTCCCAATCCCCTGCCTCTGATGCTCTCTAACAATCCCACCTCCTTCACCTTATCATATGCTCACCTTAGTGTCAACAGCATCAGGCGGATCAAGGAGAGGAAATCTGAACTCTTGGCGCTTTTGTTCTCCTCAGATTTCTGAGCATCTGTTTTTAAATACCCTCCAAGTAACTTGTGCAGGGAAGCTGGATGTGCAATCTCTGAGTGGGGGGAAGGTAAGCACCACGGAAGTCATGCATTGCCCGTTCTCTGTCTCCTCTAAGGACAGCGAGTCCTCTCTGTTTTGCCAGGAGAGCAACAAAGCAGATGAGGGGAAGGGAAGGGAGAGGAGCTGCACAGAGACAGACCCAGGCTTCTGTAAGTGCTGTGTTGGCAGCAGGGGGTTGATAGCTGGACTGAAAATCGCAGGAAATGGTAGCGTTCTCTTTTTCTGAAATGATGGGAACTATGACTCTGAGCTTTAATTGAATTTTATGTAGTTCTGTAGAAGGTGGGTTTTTTTGTGCTGATGTCTTTCACTTACATGTGTATGTGTTTGTCTTTTAGTAAATATTTCCAGAATATATATGTCACTGTGGCTTTGGGGGAGAAAAACCCCCATAGGCATGTTCATCTTATTTCTCTGCACATCTGCGAGTTTATAAAGATGCTTTTTGATTATCTCTTGTGTGTATGTTAGGGTTTGGATACTAAAAATAAGAGAAAAGAATAAATTTTGTTGCTTTAAATTTCTACATTTTAGTACTAATATGCCAGAGAATCGTTTACCTTACTGTTTTCCACCATTGTACCACGTGCTTTTTAAATTCCTAGGAATATCCAACACTAGAAAAATCTGAGGACTATTTAGTGCTTTCTGCACATCAGCTTTGTTTTATACTTTTCCTTCCTACTTAAACAGTCAATTGCAATTTAAAATGGCAAATAAATTTTTTCTCTTAAACCAAAGCATGTTTTTTCCTAAAGTCACAAATTTGATTTGGTTTGGCTTTTTATTGTCACTAGATTAAATATTTTATATCAGAATCCTTAGTAGAAGACTATTTTGTGTATATGTTGTGATTAAAAGCAAGAGTCTGTGCTGATGCACTCCTGGATTTTAGGGGAAGAGGGAAGGGGGAGGGGGAGCAAGCAGTTATTTCCATTTAGAGAACTCTAAGCATGGAAGGTGATGGAAAAAGTAGCCATGTGATAAATATATTTTGCAAGATGTTGATCTCAGGCATAAATGAGATGGACCTTATATAGATCAAAACCTACCTCTCTTCCATCAACTCATGCTTGAAAGTAATATTCTCATACAAAAAAATAAAAATATTAGTGGCTTTCTTGCACCAAGACATTGTTGAAAGCTTGCAGATGGTCGTTTGCATGTTTTTGTGTATGTCTGAATGTTTGCAGGACATCGATTGTGGTAAGATCTGGTTTTGGAGACCTCTGCATGGGGTCTGTAAAATAATTAGGTTTTGAGAAGTTTTCATGTAGGAGGGAGGCTTAGAGGAGGGCTTTATGTTTTCATGCTGTGTTTGGTTACTCCATAAACACTTTTCCACTTATAGGGTTTTGTTAATTTTTATTGTCCAGATATTTTATCTTGGGAAAGCTGGAATTGCAATTCAGTTTATCTGACAGTTATTTAGGGCTGCATAAACAAGAGCAGTAAACTGTATATGGCCTTGTGGTGTCTGAGTTGGTTTATAATACAAAAAGTGATAAATTTCCATCAGATAACCATGCCAAATCCACATTTTTCCTTCCACAGTAAACTATGCATATTCAAACTGCACTTGAAAAATAAAAATGTATGAGGGAGGGTAAAACAGGAAAATTGTTATTGATGACCATTAGACTTCTGAAGTTTGATTTTCTTTCTTGCCTGTTAGGGCAATGACAAAGGGTAAATTTGAGGTAATTTAACCACTGCAGATGAGCAGATGTATTTGCTTGTACCAGTGAGATACTGTTACACCTGACTGCAGGTTATTTCTCAGCACAACAGCAACAAAATCCTGTTTCTTCTCCAGTGGACTCTTCTGGAGGTTAGAGAGACTGAATTGTTCATTCCTTTGCCCTGGGATTAATGTTTTCAATGAGGATTTTAATGACTGTTTTTCACTGGTCCCTTGTATTTGGATATTGCAGGCTGTTACACAGTTTGCAGGAGAATGCAGTCTAGGAATGATGCTTTCCAAGGCTAGGGACTTGAAAGAGACCTGTAAATGGTATTTGTTCTGCAAGTATTTTTTCCAATTAATTGGGAAAAAAAAATTATTTTTATTATCATACCAATATTTTTGTTGCAGTAAGTATCTTTGGCAGGTGTGTGATATTCCATTGCTTCTAGACTCAAACCATTTTGGCCCAAGAGCAATCAGGAATCATAGGCTGCAAGTGATGCTGCACTTTAATTTTCTTGTGAGCCTTGAACTTTTTTTTTTTTTTCTTTTCATTAATAACTTCCCATGGCCATGAGCCACACCATAGGGCCTGCAGGCACTGGCCTTTTGGTTAATTCTTGCAGCTTCGTTGTATAGAAATAAGAGGTTTTTAACTGGTGTGAACAGTAAAGCTGTATGCATACACAGCATCTCTCTGGGATATTAAGATTCTGGAAGATGTGAATTATCCCAACATTTAATAGCCTTTTATATTTTTTTTTTTTGGAGGGGGTGCTGAGGGCAGTGTTTCAGTGGTGAGAGAGATACTCTTATCTGTAAAAGCAAAATGAGCAGGAGAATGAAAATAAATGTTGGAATATAGTGGTCAGGAATATCTGCATGAGGGATACAATGAACAGGTGGTGAACTGAAAGATACTGCTGAGCTTTTCTCTTGTTAAGATAATTTGATGCCATATTTCCTATGGATGCTTTATAACAACTGAATTAATCTATAGGTGTGCAGGTAATAATTCATGTGTATGTTAAGAACTCTCCTTTAGGAGTATTCTCTGATTGCTTAGGAGATTGTTGGGAAGAAGATGGCTTCTTCCATTTAGAAAAGCTGTCAAAGTTCTTCAGAATAAAGTTCCACTCTGAGAAATTATCTTTAGCAACAGGAACCACAAAAAAAAATCACTTTGGGGCTGCTTAGGTAGATGCACTCAGAGCATGGGAATTGGGTCAGGCCAACTACGTGAAGTTGCTGTCAGCCAGGTCTTTCTTAGTTTGGTGTGTGAGCATTAAGCATGTGAGTTATATCCAAGCACTGTTCTGCACCAATAAAAAAGAAATCTTATGGTCTTTTCATAAGAAAGATCACCTTTAAACTGGCCTGTTCCTGTGTGGGGAAGTTCTTGCAAAATGATGGCTTGACTTGTGTGCAGTGTGGATTTAATACAAAGCAGAGAAAGGAGCAGGAGTCTTTCTCCATCTGCTGAATATTTGCTAATTAAGCTTTAGCAAGGGCACACCTGAGTGTGCAAATGAAGGTTAATGGGATTGAGCAGTTGTAAGACCTTCATTTGACTTGCAGAGCTTTACTCCAGTCAATAGCACAGAAGACTGACAGAACCCAGACCTGAGCTGAAGTGAAAGATCTGACTCCTTTTCAGCTCAAACTAAGCAAACCTGGAAATTGGAGAGATGATGAATGCACAAAGTTGCCCTAACTCTCATAAACTGGATTTTTTGTCAGGTTTTTTTTAAAGACTTTTAAAATTATTGGTTTCTGCAGAGAATCTGCTGGGAATGTTCAGTGTTTATGACTGAGCAGGGTAGATCACTACTTCTTGGAACATCAAGGAAAAACATAAATCTTGTTATGTCAGTCTTATTTGGCTCTCAATGGCCTCTAAACTGTGAAAGGGTTGGAGTGATTTTGTTAGTTTAGTAACAAGAGAGCTGCTAATGGATTGGAAAGAAACTTTTGGAGTCACTGCCTCCTTCCTATAGATCACCTTTCATACAGTATATGGGGATCACCTTTGTGCTTCCTTTCCAAAGTCATTCCTGTCTCAGTAAAAGGTACTAAGGTTTCAGTAAAATGTACAGTTTTCACTAATCAATTAAAAGTGGTTCAGTATTGCAAAATGGCCACACATTTCAGCTTCTCAGGTTGAGAAAGTACATGGTATTCATTGGCACTGATGGATAAAAGCACGTATTTATGAAAAGAATAAAATAAGTCATTTTTGAAGGGACCTTGCAAATTCATCTATTCCAATCTCCTGCTCAAAGCAGAGACAGCTGTGAGGTCAGATCAGATTTCTTAGGGTCCTGTCTGCGTGAGTCTTGGATATGGTCAAATCAACATTTCCAAAGAAAAGAATTCCTGTAGCAGAGCGTTTATAATCAGTATCTTGTTGCTAGCAGTTAATAGCAGCTAGCCTGAAGAGTTATTCTCTGTTGTCCATGTCACACAGATGGGCTCTTCCTCTATCTGAATGATGATAGGAACTGAGTTGTCTTGTGGCTCTTGAGTTGTTCCAAATTTATACCTCAAAACTTTGTGATTCTGATAAAATGTTAATAAGGAAGTGGAGACTTGTGCAGTTTGGTTTATGATTGAGATTAACCAAGAGGAGGGGAAATTTTTTTGTTTACATAGAGTAGGGTGTAAACATTATTTCTAGAGGAAGTCCTTCACATACTTGGATTTGACAAAGTATTTGCAAACTTTAGCTGGCTGCTTTGGACTGTTACTTTCTCTGTCTTGGGTTTTTTCTCCTTACGGTCTCTGGTGTCAAGCCGTGGGAGTCAGGGGCTCTCCTCTAGTCAAGCTCTAATATTTTTCTTCTCCTGAAAGAGTAGGGAAATGCTCCCTTTCATCCCTTTCAGATGTTCTCTGAAAACTATAGATAATAGTTCCCCATCCAGGTCTAATTTGACCACAGATTAATTGGGACAGTTGCTTTACTGAGGGACAGACATGGCACTTTGACATAATGTTTTTTATGACAAAATACCAAGTTTGAAATTAAAACTTCCTCTTCCCATATTCCTTCTTTAAATAGATTTAAAGCTATCTCATACTACAATGGCAACTTTTAATGCTATGAAACACAATCAGCTAGTCCCTTTTTTAGTTCTTTTCAATACTCAGCCCCTTGGATAGAGGTTGGATAGAGCTCTTTTCCAGCTTAAGGATATATGAAAGACAGCTTGCAGTGTGAACTGAAGGCTTAAATTAGTCACAGAATTCTCTTTTTCATGAGAAGTTCATCATAGTAAATAAAAGCCTGCAAGTGCATGTGGCACTGCAAGACAACGTGGTCTGCAGTTGTGACAGCTCTGTTTAATGAAGCTGCTTATAATAATTAATCATTGCTACTTAATATACCATGCATATACAATATACATGTCAGCATGCATATTGTATAGAGAGTATATACATACAACACCTAATTTGAGAAACTCTGCAGAGTTTGAGTATTTGAAATCTTTGAGATTACTTATGCTCATGATGCTGGAAAGTACAGGGGGTGCTGTAAACATGCTTCTGGAGCAGAGATAGTGTCAGAACTTTACTGGTAAGTGAGTTTTCTACAAATGCAACAAGAACTTCCTGAAGAGATGCTCTATTTATTTCTTCCAATCCAAATATTACAAAAGAAGGGCCAGAATACATTATCTTCAGCATCTTATATTTAATACCTTTTATTCTAGGATTTGAGAGTGCTCTGCAATCATGAATTAAGCCTTTAAATACCTACATCAGGGCCTTCTGCATCTAATCTGTGAGTCACAGATGAGTAAACTGAGTCACAAAGGGAATGACTTGCTCAAGGTCATACACTATGTCAATGAGCACAGATAGAATTAGAAAGCAATTGTTTCCTCTTTCTAATTACTGAGCAATTTTTTTTAAGTTCTGGAAGTCAGTTTTCTGTCAGTCCACAACGCCGAAGTCAGTCTTTTCTCTGCCACCACTGAGAGCAGCTTCTAGAGGTAGATAGATTGTGGTTTTGAATTCTTTTTTTCTCCAACGCTTTGCATATAGTTTATAAATGCTGTTATTTGAATAAAGAATTGAAGAGGATTTTGTGGCCCTTGTATAGTTCAGTCAGGGTGGAAAATAGGGGAACAAGTAATGAGGGTAAGTTTCTAGGTTTTGCTAGTTAAGTTGCCATGTTTTTCTAGGTAGGAAAGAGATTCAACTATTACATGTTGAAGAATAATAAGCCATCTTTAATTGTTTTGGTGGGGCATCCTTCAATCTAAAATATTGTCTTTATCCTTATGGAGGTGTTTGGAGACTTCAGATTGCTATTACTGTTGTTTATATCACCATCATTCCTGTTTGATGCTGCTGTAGGAATTGCCATCCTTCAATTAAGGATGATATGTGAACACGAAAAGCTGCTGTACTTGCGGCTGTATCTATTCAGTATTTTTAAGGCAGATTTGAGCTTCCTTTGTCTGCCACTGCAGCTGGTTGTAAAGCTTTTATCTCTGTTGGCACAACACTGAAGCAAGGGAGTGAGTTTTATGGGGAGGCTGGGCATGTTAGGCTCAGCTCTGTGCTTTTCTGCCTCCTTGCAGCCAGCACAGCGCACACACACGGATTGCACACCCGCTCACAGGCTGGGACACAGCTTCAGCTGTCAGGGGTGCCTTCACCTGGCAGGGAGGGTGAAGTATCCCACTGCCCTCACACTCAGAAGTGCAGAGCCATTAAAGCTGGGATGTCCATAGGGCAGGGAGGATAAGCCAAGTTTGTACCTTCCCTCTAACTGTCACTGTTAAGCATTCAAGCAAACCACAACAATTCTCATTTGAATATTTTCTACTCAAACACATGAATTTGCAAGTAGATACTGACTTAGCCAGTTTGGGTGGAGTTTGTTGGATGTGCACACTGCTGGCCTCTTGTGCAGGTTGCACTGATACCAAGCTGTACTCTGAGGTTGGAAGGAGGCTGTAAGCAAGCTTCTGGTTTTCTGTATGATTTTTAAATTCATGCTGGGCAGCTGTGATTAACACAGTTGGCAGGCTTGGGCCTCTGACAGGCAGAGGCTTACTGAGCAAAGCTCTGGCCATGTGTTTTTGCAGAGTTCCAGATCAGTGGGGTTGCTCTGGAGCTGGTTTGCTCAGGACTGAAGAATGAGTACAAAAGCAGGTTTCTGAGGAGCATGAGTTGTTCAACACCAGACCAATTCTGTCTTCTCCAGCCTGGAACATGTGAAGGAATAGGATTTCATCCCCTGCTGTGAAAAGGAAAAGGCTCACTAGTGTCTATCTCTCTGAAATAAATCCAAATGTGGATAGGCCACTGCACATTTTCTGCATTAAAGATGAATTCCTAAAGAAGCTATCAAATATTTTTGTCACAGGACTTCAGCAATACCAGTGGGTATCACTGGCCATCAGCTCTTAGCAGCATAATCCTGGCATCTGAATTAACAGTTTCATTTTGCTTAATTCTGTTCTGCTTAAGCCAGAAAGACAAATATATTAATATACCACTTCTTTAGGCACACACTATTCACTGTAAGCATGATTCTAGGTCAGTCTTGCCTCCTGTCATTATATTTGATTTCTTTTTAAGCCCCAGCTGGTGAAAACAGCTGATTACGTGACCATGTCATCATGTTTAATTTGTAATTAAAGTTTTAATTCTTCTGACTGAAGAGATGAGCTTTAAAGAAATAAGCTGTCAAACTGTAAAAGTGAGCATCAAATATGACTGTACAGAATCTCATATTTTAGCTCTGTTGGGTATATTGTAGGGTAGTTTGTATGCTGAGGCAGATCTCCACGTGGAGATATAGTGGGAGTAATGTTTTGCTCATAAAATTCTTCTAGAAAAAGATGAAGTCCAAGAGATTTTTGAAGTTGTTTCTGGGAGAGATTAAATAAAAAAGGTGGCAAAGATGCCACATGTTGCAGTAGTAAATCATGTGGTGGTGTCAGGACAATGTCCCAACACATGCCTCCCTTGTGACGGAGTGCACCTCCCTCTGGTTTCCCAATAATTTATTTACAGCCATGTGTATTGTCCTTCCTGGGAATTCAGCTGAAGGTGTCACTGAAATGGTCTCCTTTGGTTCATCCCTATCAGGCTCTTCTCTCATGGCACTTTCATTTTAGTGTTTTTCAGTTTTAGAATTCAGAGCTGTCAGCTCTGTTTTGCTGGCTCAGACTGTGCCTGTCTCTGCTCCTTAAAAGAGAATACTGACCTTCCTGCATGGCTCTCCTAAGCTGTTGGGATAACTGTGGGCACTGTGGCCAGTGGCCTTGTCGTTCCACACTGAGGTGAATGCCTTAGCAAATGTTGGAATCTATTAATTTTCTGGTGTGGCAACTCATTTGTTATCCCCTCCGAGGCCCCTGTGACCAGGACACCTGTGGCACCGGCAGTGTTTGGGGAAGAGCTCTCTGCTGGGACCCTCAGGAAGGGAAGCTGAGGTTCATTAGCTCAGGGTAAAGGGGACTCCTCACTCTCAGTCTTGTCACCAGTCACTGCAGAGAGACCTGCCCAATGTGCTCAGCACAGGATGGGCAAAAGACAAAAGTCTTTTAGGAAAGCCTGGCAGCCAAAGGTAATTAGCAGAAACTAATGAGGCTGTGCCCAGTGGCCTTGTAAGAGCTTCAGACACAAGGGCTGTGCTTTGGCAGAGCTGAGCACTGAGGGTCACAGCTCTCCTGCTCTCATGTTCTCTAGCCTGTCAAATGTGCTCCCCCCCTTGTGAATTATGGTCCCAGTGACATGGCCCCACTGTCCCCAGTGCTTCTTGCAGTGCAGAACTGGAAACCAACCCCATCCTTTGCATACAAAGTGTGCACTTGTCTGTTGTGTTTGTCTTTTGGTATCTCTAGATGCCCAAACCAGTCTGTCCTGTAGACCTGGCTGATACTTGGAAATATTTAGGATGATGAAAAGTACAAAAGGGCATTAGCTGATTAAACTGAAAAAGGCATAGTTTGTTTATAATGCTATTCCAAAATGGAAAGCCTACAGAAAGATGACGGATTACAGGTTAAGTGATTGGGGTCTCAACCTAAGTCTTTATTAATCTAGTTGACAGAATTTAGAGAAATTATTTCTTGTATTGATAGAATTTAGAGAACTTTTTTTTGTGCTCCTTGACAAGTGATACCTTTTCTCCTACTGTAACTCCTCTATTTCTTCCTTTCACTTACACCTCACAAAAATGAAATAACAATTGAAAACAGCAACAGCAAAACTCCTAATCCCAGACACTTGAATCTCTAAGCTTTTTACCATGGCTAATCCTGTTTTGCCAATGCCTTTCAAGTGGTTTGACTCCCCCCCCCAATGTAAATGTTAGTGATTACTGTTAATGAACTGTTTCTTTCAGTAGAAGAAGTAGTTAAGGAGAGGCCATCAGATCTCATAATGCTATCATGCCAATCTTTGTCTGAAGCAAAACAGATCTTTCTTATCTTCTGCAAGTAGCTTTCCACGTGGCCAAATAAGGACAAATTTTAGACACAAGCACACTCTATTTTTTTTTATTTCGATGTATAAGTTTCTTTAAAATTAGTACAGCTCTAAAAAAATGAATGCCATATTAGATAATGTTCCTTTTTTTTGTCATTTTACCACATTAAACATGTATCTTCCAAGTTTAGTCATGGATTGCAGTAAGGAAGACACATTGCTTTTAAAATACCAGGCCTGAAGCAAACCCAGTGTGCATATACTGAATTGCTTCTGGTACCTGAGGGAGCTTGGCTGTCTGGGCAGAAATGCAGATTTTCCTGTATGTGCTGTCTTGTGCCCCAGGCAGGGGTCAGCAGTGTTTATGGCTAAGTGACTGAGTGACTGCTGCCCCTTAGGATGTAATTAAAGTTCTAGCATTTTAGCCATAAACTGCTCTTAACTTTCAAATTTATAACCATGGTGTTTGCAGTAAGATTAAATAAAGTTAAGAACCTCTATCTAGCAGCCTTCTATTCAAGTAAATGTCTTAAATTAATTAAAATGACACTATTCTTCTTGTATAAAATATAATTGTGTTTGTCTTGGAGTTTGGTGTTGTTGCAGAAATTCTGTGTTTGCTTTGTGGAGCAGATTATTGCATAGCAGGGCAGAATGATGCCAATGAAGGAGCAAATTCAGGACAAAGACCTTGCAACCCCCTAACACTTCTCAGAAAGCATCTTCTCTGAAAGGGCTAGTGCTGCCATGGAGGGTCCTGATCATGTCCAAAAATAAGAGTCATAATCCAAAAATGTTGGTATGGATCAGATTGCTTTAGTTTTTCTGAATTCCACATTTGTATGTTGGTGCTCTCACCCCTGAAACTTGCTTTGATTTTATGACTTATTTTGCAGTCAAGTGCTGGTTTTGAAAGCATAAAATTAAGGAAAAAAAATTATTGTATGATCAGCTAAGTGAAGATGGGTGGAACAGCTGCAGTCATTATTACAAATATTCTTGACTTTTGGGTTGACCATCAGAGTTATATAAATAAAAAATAACTGTGGAAGATTTAGAGAAGTCTCTGGCATTGCATGCATGTTTCTAGTAAATAGTATTAAATTTCTCTGACTCTTCCCAAATTCTGTAACTAACTGGTGTTGTTCAACATGTCAGATGATTCTCACTGTCTCACTGTCTGTTAACGTGCTATAGTAACAAAGTACTAAAAGGGGGTTCTTAAAAAAGAGGGAAAAGGACTTCTTATGTGGGCAGATAGCACAAGGGGGAACAGTTTCAAACTAAAAGATAAGAGTCTTGTCAAAATTTCAATTAAAGTACATGTGTGGAACACAAAAATACTGAAAGATTTTAGAATCGTAGTTAATATACAGTGAATGGCTTTCAATTGATAACATACATTATATTTAATATTTTGAAACTAAATTCACTGATGCACTAAATAGGTCAAAACTTTAATCATAAGTCATAGCAGAATACACATTTGTTGCTTTAAAGTAGTTCACTGGAATTAGTGAAATCAGCCTAGATCCCCTCATAAGCTATCTGAAGCTAAGCCAAAAATAGTGGTTGTTAATTCCATTTCTATCCTAATCCTTTCTCTGCTTGTCTAACAATTTTCTATTTTTTCATAGCAGAGTATCTGCCTCAAAAATTCATACTTTCTTATATATGTATTCAGATGTGAATTTCCTTTGAAATTTCAAATCAAAATATTTCAGACAGACTCAGAACTTAAAGTAGATATTTTTGAGTAAAATTCCTTTCCTGTAAATTATATTCTTACATTTTAAAAATGAAAGTTAAGCCAAGCAGTCTGCTCTTCCCAGCACGCACAAAGAAAGTTGGTTTGGGTGCCTATGTAGCCACAAGATCAGTATGTTTCTATCCATGTTCCATGTGGGTAATCCATTTCTGATTAGCTGATTCACAAAATACAAAGGTGTTGCATGGCTGTGACATTGAAGAGGTTCCATGTTTTGGTGTTGGATTTTTAAAAATTTTGGCACCTAGCAAATAGAAGCCTTGGTTTCTGTGTACATGTACATATCTGAATGCTGTAAACTTTGTAAGAGAGCCCTTCAAACTTCCCACAGCCTTGTATCATTTGTAACAGGATATGTTTGAAGCTTCCTTTCCCTGACTCTCAATATTTGTGTCTGAGGATTTCCCATTAGTAAGTGTGGTTTCATCCAGGTGTGTGTGAGAGCCTTTGCAAGTGTTATCTTTTAAAGAGATTAAATGTAAGATTTTCACCTTGTTGGCAGCTATTGCTCTGGTGTTTAATCCTCTTGACTCCTTTGAACACTGTGTATCAGACTATCCTCATGTGCAGAAGTGGCTGCAGGACAGGCAACATAAATGAAGGATGGGAAATCACTTTTTTTCTGCCTTCACTCCAAATTGGAGCAAACCCTATGCTAGAGAGTATTGCTGCTGGTCACAAGTCCCTGCTACACAACCCATAACCCACAATGAGAATTTTTGTAAGAATTATTTTTTAATGTTGTCATGCTCAGTTTAATTTCATTATGGAAAACAGCTAACACAAGTAGATTTCAGGTGATGGGAAAATTGCAAACCTGTTAGCCTGCCAAAGTTAACCATGGAAAGGGAATTACAAGCTGCCTGGATCAGCTGTAGAGCTCTTGGTTGGCAGAGGGAGCAAAAGGCATCTTCTTACCAGTTACATTGGTACATGACTCTTGAAGCCTCTAAATATCACATTAAAAGGATCACAAATGAGAAGCTTCTCACTGAGAGGGTTGAATGTGAACCCTTACCACTGTCCTTGACGGTAAGAGTGAACTTCCCTGTTACATTTGCAGAATATTTTTGTTCACCATGTGTATGTACCTTTCCTGTTCCACACATTAATTTTTATTTAGTGATACAGTTTACAAGAAATTGTGCAGGTTTCTGTCAGAGACCTGCTAAGGAGGCAGAGGGCATGGAGTGTATCTGAGAGAAAGTTGTTTAAATGACAAATACTGGCTTTCACTCTCTACATCTGCATAACAAAATATCTGGTAGTACTTGACCTAGAAGCAATGCACAAATACTCTGGATCTTTCTGTTCAACACAGTGAGTTCTTGTAGAAAAGACATATATGTATTTGTGTGGGTAGATATGGATATATAAGTGTATTAAAATAACTTCAGTTGTACAAATGTTGCAACACCTCTGTGACACTGAGGCAATATCTATAGTCAATCAGTGGAATATCTGATTCAATCAGCAAAATGGATTGCTAAATCTGGTAAGATTCAAGATCTTCAATTGCACCTTCCCTTAGATGTGAAACTGCTAACATAAATGTTAATAACATAGGGTACTGTACCAGCTGGTAGAAACAAGGGTTTTCTGAAAAATAGAAATGACTGAGTGCACTATAAAAAAAGGACAGAAGAATTTCATGACTTTGGCTAAAGATTTTCTTGTTTCATTTTTATCCTGGCTCTGGTGCCATGAGTGTGCACCTTCCACAGTCAGCATGAACTTGTGGGTTTGCAAAGGTGAGTGGCCCAAGAGCCCAGAGCACACACCCTTAACTAAGGCAATGCTGAGGTGCGGATTCTCCTTACAGAGAGAGGGGAATTTCACCTCCAGCCTTTCACTGGTTCCATCTTTGCAGCCACCTCCTGTGGTGCCAGAGGCGAGCACAAGCTGGAGTGCTGCCTGTTATGAACGAGCTCCTGAGTTTGTTCTGTTCCCGTCCTGTTCTCTCCCCCAGCTGTCTCCCCCCCAGACCCCGCTCTGCTTTCTCCCTTGTTCTGTTCCCCCCCCAGACCCCGCTCTGCTTTCTCCACGGTTCTGTTCTCTCCCCCAGACCNAACTAAAAATGGTACTCCAGTAGCGAAACACGGGAGAGAAGACGAAATCGCCAACCAGGACTTTTCTGCTCTGTCTCCATGACCTAACAGCACGCCGTCGACATGACATCCCTAGACTAGATGAGGGTAGCCATGGATGTTTATTATAGGAACTGCAACTGTGTCTCTATTTTTTTAGTCTAACTGAGTTCGTGATTCTCTGGCTCGTTCACGGGGAGTGGCAGTGCTGCCCGTGACCCTTTGGGACCCCCACACAGGGCTGATATTTCCACTAAAGGCATTTAAAAGGAGCAGGTTTCCTTGCTCTTATTCTTTTCGGTGCCCAACATTATTTGTTCTGGAAACACTGGCAGTGACCCTGCGCTGGCCTGGCAGAGGTCATTTCCTTGGGTTTCATGTCATCTCTGTCACAGGTGTGTAGTATCCTTTTAGAGAACTGCCCGGAAAATTATTCCAGGCCCAAGCCTTTCAGTTCTGTTCTCTGAACCACTTCTCAGGGTGATAAGCTGTTTTTCAGCTGAAGACCAAGAAGCCTTTCCCAACAAAGACAAATTGGTCAAAACACAGAGGAATTAATAATAAAGATAAAGACACCTGTTTGCTGTTAACAGACCCTGGGAATGAAGTGTCTTCTCTCTGGACCAATCATCTTTATTCTGTTACGAGTCATACTACTTAAATAGTGAGTTTTCTGAATAAACTTCGTCTTCTCGCCTTCTCTTTCATCTCAAGAATAACCGTGTGACTGTGTCTCTTTACTCCACCACAACTAAAGGGTTAGCACCCTAACACCGCGGTCACACAGGTGGTCTAAACAGCTTTGTCCATACCTACTGTACAGCTGTGTGGGCTCAGGGAAAAGAGTGGACTAAACCCGTGATCTTCTTGTAACATGAAATATCAAGAAGCTTGTAAGGAAAGGTATAGGGAGAAGGGAAAACTTGTACAGCTGTTGTGGCTTTAAGGTTTAAAAGCTCCATCAGTGACTGGGTAACTTCTGAAATGACAATGTCAAGAAACTAAAAACTAAGGTGGTTTTTTTGTTTTGACAATACATTTAATATCATTGACTTAATGACAACTGTGGTGAAAAGCTATCTAGTTTGAAAATACTTCTGTCTTTGCTTAAGTTACATGACATCTCTGGATGTCCCAAAAATGGCTCCAGTGAGTTTGGGGAGGTGATACTTGGTAATGTTGAGATAGTTATTGTTAAAACGTAGAAAACATGGAGAATTTTTTCCTTTTGTGTTTTATGAACTGGGGAAAAAGCACAGAATTTAAAAAAAAATCCTGGATCTAATTTAGGGAAAAAACTCTTTGGGAAAAGTGAAAATGGAAACTGACTGATCTGAGTACACTTAGACTAGAGTACTGCACTTTTTTAAAAGTACTTGTGAACTGTGAAAGGCAAGAAGCCCAAGCAGAAGGTCAGTAGAGATTATAGTTTCCAGTACATTTATTTCCTACTTAAATTGCTTCTTTTTCTTTTCCACCATTTCTTGCAGATCTCTCTTTTTTGCCATGTCATCTGACAGCCACCAGCTGATCACCCATTCCCACCAGGACTCACTAAGTTCTACTTGTCACAGTCTCTTGAATGTCAACAGTCACCCCCTATCCAAGAGCTCCTCAAATCTGGCCTGTATTGGGCACTCGAGGAGTTTAGAGGAAAGGCAAAACAAACAGGAGCTGAAGAAAAGCCATAGTAGCACCATCTGCCATATCCTGGAAAACAGGAGTGATGCAAGGAATGTGCAAAGTCCTGGATGGTCCTCCTTGCAGCCTGGGATGATGGGACTTGGATCAGAGGTCCAAACCATAAATGACCATTCAGCCAATGACCATTCAGAGGGCAGAACTAAGAATACAAACCATGTTCTTGTCACTGAACAGTCCTCAGCATCCTGGGGAGTGGGGGACACCAAGATGTGTGTAAAGAGCAGCACTGTTGAGAATGTTTCTTCAGCCTGCTTTGTTCATCAGCAAGACTCGTGTAAAATGGAAGAATCAGGAGCTGCCCTTCAGAGAAGCCACTCAGACCTAACCTGCAGCTGCAAACAGCATACTTATGTCACTCACACAGAAACCAGTGCTACTCACTCCAGCCTAAGCTCTTCCGGCTGCAGGCATGGTCTGCCAGTGGCTAGGATGTCTTTCCAGACACAGAGATATGGATCAGAAACAAATGAAAATGCATCTCACTGTCAAAACCTTGTGACCCATCTTCCAGTCCTACCTAGAGACCAACAGGTACCCACAAATACCTTTGACAGTGGCAGTATTCCACGTAACACTACTGTTTACACAGATCCTGGCACATTTCACACTGCTGTTCTAGGACCCCACATGCCTGGAAATGGTTTCCCAAACAGGACAATGTTCAGTCAAGCCCCTGGGATTATTCATGGTGGTCTGACTTATGGCAATATTCCAAACTCTGCGTACTCCCCCATGGTGATGACGGTTCACAACAACTCTGTGGGGCCCTGCAGTCTCAGGCAGGATGCCGTGAAGGCAGATGCCACCATCCCAGCCTACTGCCACTCCTTGCCCATCCCATCCATACAGCTCGTCCCACGGTTGGTGTGCTCCGTCAGTGAGACAGGAAAAGAGCAGGCAGCACCTGGATACTTTAATTCCTTTTCTGCTTCAGACATTCTGACATATCCTAAGCTGGTGTCTTCAGTAAGTGAATCAGGCCTGGATGCCAAGAAAATCCTGAAGTGCTGTAATGTTCCTGGAGAACAACTGCAATCTGCTCAGGAGGAGAGAGCTCCTCCAGAAGCCAAGGCTGCCCGTGTTGCCCTGAGCAGTCAGCAAGGTGCAGACATGGCAGTGACAACTAAGGATATGTGGACTATGACCTCTATGAATGACATAACCAAAGGCCTGAAACCAGCTCTGGAGCATAGAGATGCCGAGGTACAAACTCTTCCAACCATGGAATGCAAATCAGTGGCAACAAGCCCAGCAGCTGCAGCAGAAGGTCACTCACATGTGTTCCCAGAGGTGAACCTGGAGCAAGACTCAGAGGCCCCCAAATCTCCAGTTCGTGAAGTGAGATGGGACGATGAAGGAATGACGTGGGAAGTGTATGGGGCATCTGTGGATCCTGAAGTCCTCGGGGTAGCCATTCAAAAACATCTTGAGTTTCAAATAGAACAGTTCCAGGCAGAGCCTGCTGAGGCAGCTGAGAAAAGTAATGAGAAAAAAAGGCCTTTCAGAACAATGATGCATTCCCTGAGATATCCAAGCTGTTGTGCTCGCTCCAGTACTGCAGTGGAGTGAGCACAGCTGTAGGGTGTAGGATAGCTGTGCTGCTTTTAAATTGTACATAAATGCTGACTCTTAAGTGTTAACACAGTAAATGCGGATAGCCCACATCAGGATGAGTGGGAGAAGTTCAGTGATCATCAAATCATAATCAATATATTAAAGCACGGAAAAGTCCATGGCTGGACCATATAACAGAGAACATAATATTATACTTAAATAATGCCATCCAAATGCTCTTGACTGTATTTAATGTAGCACTGTTTTCTTTTATGTTAGTTTTAAACTGTATTGTAAGGAATGGAACTTCTTTTTTCATTATACATCTTTTTGAAATAATTATGATTTTTTCTGTATTTTAATAATTTAGGGTTAGAAAACAAAGTTTAAAAATTATGCTTTAATCAGAGTTCTTAGCTTTCAACCACATTCCCTTAAATTGTTTTGGCAGCTATTTTGCTGTTAATTTAATAATCCTGACTATAAGCCCACTTTAACCGTAGACAAAATAACAAACTACTGTAATGTTCTATGTCAAAGAATTGTAACTTTTTTCTACATAACTATAAAGTCATTTCAATGTTGCTAGTCTGACCTCTTCTCTCAGCAAGCTCATGTACAGTTGGAGAATACTCCATCAACTTTGCAATTAGTTTGTAATTATGATGAATTACAGTCTAAATATCCAGAACTTATGTTTACCAAGTGATTGATGCAAATGTAGAGCATTACCAAAGATGACTGATGTAATGTGAATTACTTACTGAATGCTTGTTTTAGAGATCTGAAACGGAAGCTGTTCAGATTAGTCTGTGGCATCACCATACCCTACAACTCACGAGCAGTTTTGGTTTGCTTATGTTAAAATTAATTTCCAGTGAGCTTTATGTGCATCTATCCTGAGCAGTGGTTATTTGCCTCTTGCATAAGCCACAGGGGACAGTTTGCACGTAACCTTTGCCTGTCTTGTGTTCCCTCTCTGGTCTGACGTCAGGCGGCTGCTGAAAGTGAGACCTTGTGTCTTCCCCAAAGGACAGTCCTAAGGTTATTCTGAGTGCCTTGGTCATTTGGGCAGCTTAAAGATTTATTTTCTTCTAAAAACAACTTTGCAAACAAGTTGTCAGTGAAAAACGTGTTATGACAGTGTAATGCAGCCATAGTGCAGGGTTTGAAGTGGAAGGTTTGTCAAGGAAGTTGAGCATGCTACTTCCAGTGTCATATGTGCCTTTGGTGAATGCCTAAGGTTCTTGGGGAAACGAGATGTGCAATGCTTTTTTTTATGAGCAAAAAGAGAAACATTCATTTCTGTCTCAAAGGAAAAATTGCAGTGTCTGAGAACTTACTGCTGTGGAATTAGCCACTCTTATTTTAAATGTGTGTGGTTGTGCTTTGTTGGTTTGATTTTTGTTCCAGTAAGTTAGCAGACTGTCTCCATAATGTTCACCTGACATTTGCATATCAAGAGGAATCCTTGGTGATTAGGACAGCGTTAAACTTTCATCTAGAAAACCCTTAAATGTAGGATCTCCTAGCTGGAATGTCCCATGATGCATAAATTTAATGATGTAGAGTAGTTCAAGATCAAATTTTCACTCAAGCGAAAATTTAACAGTGGGATTTAACAGAGCTGGCTCCAGTGAAATTCACCTTGCATTCAGAAGGCTTCATTCAGACCCTGGGACTTTAGCCTCAAAGAAGTCTGAGCTCAAAATGAGTTTTATACAAACCAAGTGTGAAACCACTGGAATATAATGCCTTACTCAGGATGCCTCTATAGCTAAGAGTATCTAAGTTCTGATAATGATTCTGGATGTTAAAATTCCCTTTACTGAAGCTCTAATAGGAGTAAGGAAGTGTAATGAGTAACTAAATAAAATTACTCTGCTGTTATTTAGAGTTCAGCTAAGCAGTTTCTATACAGGCTTATTTTATGGCCCAGAGTATTGAACATTGATTTTTTCCTTTTTTTCAAACATTACACTTTGAGAATTTTAAGCACTATAGTGGTCTAAAACCTTATGCTATCTATTAGCTTGGCCTTGGTGTGCAGGAGAATTAAAGATAGTCAAACTAAAGCTTTAAAATAGCAAGAATACCTTCCTCCCATGGCCATTGTAATCCATACTTTATTTGACACGTGGAAAATCTATATTCTCCTTCCCATCCCGCCATTCCAAGCACCACTCCAAAATAAAGCCTCCAGCTGTAGGAAGATGATATAATAGGGCCAGTATTTCCGGTCAGAAAGAAAGAGTTTGCAGAAGGAACTGGAATAATACAGCAAAATCCCTTGAATTCTTTGTCTATTGCACTATAAAACCTGGAAAAATTGAAGTATTTAATACAGTTCTTATGTGTCAATTACTTATGGTTAATGCTTTGGTATGACTTGCTACTACAGTCCTAAACACTGATTATCATTACTGGATGAGAAAAATAAATTACAGGTAAAGGCAAAGGATACCAATGATTTGCAAGTTCAGAAAAACAGATTCTCCCTCATTATGGACATTCTGAATCTTCATGTTATTAACCAAGGTTGCTGTTATTTACAAAAAATAGTATTTATGTTTGAGAACTTCCTACACTTTTGGAAAGGTTTAAAGAATATAATGAAGAATATTGTAAAAAATATTATAAGAATATAATGGAAATCTGAGGGAAAATCCTAACAACAAACTTTCATCTGCATATTAGTTACAGGGATAAAACAAACCGTTTTACTTGTACAATCAAAGTCTTAAAGAAAGGGTTATTTAGATTCATTTTGCATTCAGGTTCATTTTTTTTAAGAAAATCAAATGCAACGATTTTGTATATTAAGTATTTTCTGTTGAAGTGTTACTCTTCTAAATGTGAGAACTCTGTTTTTTAATGTTTTCTAACTTTGGAAAATCCAAATCCTTTACATTCTATGCTTAAATATAAATAAAGTAGCAGGAAAATTGGCACTAGATTTATAACTGAGAGGGTCAATGCTGAACACAGATGCTTGTCAAGCTTGGGTGAAATCAGGGTGTATTATTTTCTCAAGCCCATTTGAAAACCGCTTTGCACTGCATCATGCTGCCTGTGCTCCTCACACTGAGTGTTCAAGCACCAGTTCAGCTGAGAAGACTGGGGCTGCCTTTCCCAGGAATTCGAAGGGAGGGATGCACTGGCACACTGGGTGCTTAACACTTTTGTCTCAGTGTGCCTTCTTTACCTTAACATAAGGGAATAGCCCCGGTTAATGCAGTATTTTGGATATGTTAAGTTCTCCCTAGACACTAGCTAATGTCTCTGGAAGGGTTTCATTGTACATTGTACATTGATACTTGATGGCTGAGTTGCTTAGCTCAGTGGCTCAGCAGAGATTGAAGGCAATTGATACTAATATCAGCATGCTGTTGAAATAGTTCTGAAAAGGTGTTAGACTAATTAATTTCATTCTGAATTAGTATTTACTGTTACCATTCCTAGAGGAGAGGCTAACACCTGCCAGACATTTGACACTGACTATTATCATTGCAGTTTCCGTTTGAGATAATCTTTGGCTGGGGTTAAATATTGTAATAGAGGGTATTACATCAATGCTTTAAATAAAAACCTTCCATAGTTAAATCAGTTCTTTAAAAAAAGCCTAAACAACACACTAAACAGTTGCTTAGTCATTGTCACATCAGTTACTATTAAAATCATTGCATTTATTTGTTTGGTCCTCACCTGAACATGTTTTGCTTTAGGAACTCCTGTTCCACAGAAAGCCTATCTTCCTTCCAGATATAGCTTAAGGAAGCTTGTTTTGTACAGCTGAGCCAAAAGGCCCCACAGAGCAACACTTTTGCACAGTCCCCTGAGGAAGGGGCGAGTGAGAAGAGCAAAAGGCAGTCAGCTGTTCTGTACTGAAATGTAACTAAGGTGTTTCAGGGGAAAAGAGCATCTCCACGGTATGGTCAGAGCAAAGTATTTCTTCCTGATCACTTCTCTGCTTATAGCCAGTAAGAATAATGACAGGCTGGACTAATTGCATTATTGGATAGACATTTAGTCTTTTAAATCCAAAGCAGTAACGACCTGTCTGGAGATGTGCTGAGGTAAGAGGCCTTTTAGAAGGATGTAACTCACTATTAAAGACTGAATAAGAAAAATAACAGTGTAGCTTTGGTCTAGGAGAAGTAATGTGTGGTGAGGTTGGGTTAAAGCAGAAGCTGAGAGTGGAAGGGAGATCGAGGGACCACAGCTCCACAGAGGTAACAGGGCTAGGTGTCCTCCAGACACTGCTACTGCCCCCTCTCTCAGGAGCTTTTCCAACTGTGAAATTGCAATGTTAATACTTCATTGCCATCTGTTCCTTTCAGACATGTTGAGGTCATTAATTTGTCTTCTTAATCCCCCTGAAAATGAAAGCAGTTTATTAGTGCTAAGTAATACTGTTAATTGGCAAGAGAGAAAGAAGCAGCATGTGGGTTTATGAGTTGGAAATAAATAATTCTAATAAACTCTCACAGTACCAGATAAATAACTTAGTGGAACTTGCTGTGTCAGTCTCTTTTGTCTTTCCCCTTCAGGGGACTTTAGGGTCTAGGATTGATTTCTAAATTTTATTTCTTTTCCCTCCATTCAGAACTATGGATCTGAAATGGAGAATACAATGTTCTATTCAGCTTCCTTACAAAGTATTGTTATTTACACAGGCCACAAGATCCAGCTGACCCTTCTCAAAACAGGGGAATCTAATGCCTGTGAGACTGCGTGCAGAGCCCTGGGCTGCTCATGTCTGCAAGTACTGCCTGTCCACAGTACTGGGTGTCCTGCAAAGCCCACATGCCTGATGAGAAAGGGAGTTGTGGTGCCTTCAGTTGATGCTATAGTCCAAGTCATCCCACTACCCTGCCCCTCTACAGGAGCAATTCTACAGAGCCATGTGGTTTTGAAGGGAAAGAGATGTTTAAGCTTTGTGGGTGATGTGGATTAATGAGAATTTTATTCCTTTTTTTACTCAGAAAGCAACTTGCTTTGAGAAGTTCTGCCCTATATAAAAATGGTTGTGTTCCCTTTTCACGTCTGCCAGTTGAATGAGTGTATCCATTTTCTGCAAGGCAACATGCTGCCACAGGGAAAACCAGTGCCATGAAGTTGTTTCTTTCCCCTGGAATTCTCTCACCAGACTTGGCACACAGTTGCTTGTTGCTTTTACTGTGTGAAGGGAATGGTGCATATCCTTTGCCATGGTTGCTTGGATGTCTGGCTTCCATCTTTCTCAAGGTGTAGAGGTGCTGACAGCCATCACATGTACCAGGGCCAATGTGTTCAGATAGCAGAGTACTAAGCTGTAGCTTGTAAGTCTTTGGAAGCATTAATCCTTTCTAATATGTGACCTAAACAGATGTCATCTGTCTTATTATCAGGCTTTCAGTATACTAAGGCTATGCCACTCAGATGGCATGTGAAAGAAGCTTAGAAAACAAAGGGAGAGACACAGGCAAGGAAACGATGTTGCAGACTTCCAACCCTTCCAGTCACTTACTGCTTACCTACAGGCACTAAAGACAGCTCCAGTAACAATGGTGTCACAGGTGTGATGCAGGGGAGATTTTGTCTCCCGAGGTAGCAGGACATAAGGAATGTGGGTCAGGCGTTCCCGTGTACTCCTGCTGGCCAGGATTCCATCTCCGAGCTCCACCTGGCGCTCAGCGCTGGCACACAACTCTGCAGGACAGACCCACTTTTCCCCTCCGACATCTTTTGGTCTCTGCTCACCTCTTGACAATTTTTACTGTAAGGCAGAGATAGAGTCACAGTTTGGGATGCGGTGAATCCTGCCCGAACACCCTTTTGTTTGTGCTTCCCAGCAGATCTGCTAACGGGCAGCTTTTTGTGGTGCAGGAAGCACACAGAACTGCCAGGCCTGAGTGCCAGCACCTGACCTGTGCTGTACTGCCCTTAAAACAACTCCAACAGGAGCTGGAGTTTCTGCTCCTTCTCCTGACACACACACAACATCTTCAGTGATTAGACATGCATAAAAGTCAGGCCTTTCCCCTCCTCTGATGGCTTTTGGCAGGCTTGTAGGGAATTTGCTTACAGTGCCTCTGGTGCTGGTTGTAGTGCAAACTGATGCACTCCAGATTGGGATTGGGCAGAAATTTCTGTGTGCAGGTTATTTGAATGCTGTCTTGTGTTCACGTTATCTGAAAATCCAACAAATGCCACTGACTCAGGGAATCCAATTTTAGAAAAGCTTTTACATTGATTTAAATTCATTATGTGATGTTATAATTTATTATGTTGTAATTTCTTCACTTGTTCACATAGTGATCTGTGTTTTCTAAATTTCATGCTTTTTTTCAACATCAACTTCACTCTTAGCAGTAGAATGAGGGGCTAACTTACTGTCATGCTGCCATAACTGCTTTCTTAAAAAGATCTTGGAAGAGACAAGTGTTTCTGAGAAAGCAGAAGAGACCTGTTTCAATTGTGTGATCCATGTTGTTCAAGAACCTCAGGATCTTGGGAAAAGTGTTTCTGAGAAAGCAGGCGAGACCTGTTTTGATTGTGTGATCCATGTTGTTCAAGAATCTACTCCCCCACTCATGAGAGCAAACCCTGGAGCTGTAACACAGCCCTTGTGTTCCGAGTCTGCACTACGAGTCCTTTCCTGCTCCCATTTTGACTGGAGTGTGTGTGTGTGTGTATATACTGGGGGGAGCTGCAAAATGTTTAGTGACCAAAATCACACTGCTGTTTTGCTACAGGCTCAATCTATGTTTATGATAGAACAACTTTTCTGAAGCAGGTTGAAGCTTTGTAAACTTTGTAAAAACAGTTTTAGTTTAGTTAGAATTGTTTACACACTGTTTATGTGCCTCCCTCCTTCAAAGCATGAGTCCTTTGGTCCTGTGCCTGTTATTTTTTGCATTGATAGGTTTGGGCCACAACAAGTAAGAGATTTGTTTACATCTGTGGTGGGATCCTAATTCACAAAAGCAACCCATTGCTTTCAGGAGTTCTGCCCGTGGTTAGGCTGTATGCAGAAGCTACAGAAGTCCTTTCTGAGGACCTCTTTAAACGAAAGATGAGTGTGGAGTTAGGTGTAGTCGGTACTTTTGTACAATGTGAAGCGGGATAGAAGAATAGATAGTAATTTAAAAGCTTAGAGAAATGAGAAATCCCTAAACTAGAAAAAGGAAAAAGGCAGGCTGTGGTGTGCAGGAAAAAGCTATTAAAACATCTGTTTACAGTATATATATGAAACTGTTTGTGTGGGAGTTCAAAAACATTTTGTTCCTCTCTGGCACTGAGGTGCCTCGACACAAACAGCAAAGATTCAAGGTGAGTAAATACAGTGCAGAGAGCTTTGAAAGTGTCCTGCAGGGCAGTGAAGCCTTTGAACTTCAGCACAAGTGGCAGCTGCTCCACTCGGCTCCTTGGGCGGGCTGGGGGCTGAGCTCACGCCGGGGCCACGGGCGGGAGGGGCCCTGCAGGAAGGCTGGGATGGATCTGGCGCACAGCTGTGGGAGCGAGTGCCAGGTCACGGCCTGCCTGGAAGGGGACCAAGGACACACGTCACAGAGGATACGTGCGAGGGAGGGTCATGCACCCGGCTGGCAGGGACGAAGGGAAACCAGCCCCTTTCCAGCGGCTGAGCTGGAGGAAACTGGCGATTCCCGCGGAGCTGCGTGAGGGTCCCTGCCGGCTGCAGTGACGACTCTTCTGGAATTTCATACTCTGCCTTGGGACTTCTGCTGCTTCTGACGGGAGCAGCCGGCAGCTTGCTCTGCCTTGGCGTCCGCAGACTGTGCACCTGCAGCTGTGCCGGCCTTGCTGCTCTTCCTTATTGTCCCTTCACGAGGCAGGGATGGACTGCTCAGCTGTGTGGTAGCATTGCAGAACAGGGAAATCACATTCTGGGGCATTTCACAGAGAAGTTAACACAGCTGCTGCCCTTCAACTACATTATTGCAGTTGTTGAAAGAGGAATAATCTGAACAGAAAACACAAACATTCTTTAAACCCCATAAAATTTGCTCTAGAGCCATTTCACCAGAGAATATTCTTCAAGTTCTTTGTGGTTTGAGTGGTGCCCAGTAGCACAGTTTTGCAGGTCCATACCTAAGAAACGCAGAAAAAGCTTCCAGTTCTCTATCAAACCTCATGTTTCCAGGGGACGGGAAGGGATGAGTCCCTGGTCTTCATTTCTCACTGCAGATGTGCAGGAAAGAATGTCTTGAGTGTGACAAGGGAGTCATTATACACTTTTGCCAAATAAAGGAAGGATGGGCTTTATGCTGCAGAACTGTAAGTGGGATTCCCATTCAGCAAGAAATAGTACTGAATCTTGGGTATAGGCATGAATTATGTGGTGTCACACACTTCTGAAGGGAAAAGCTGCAGGCTTTTATCCTCATTAACTATTTCTGATGTGTGTTTAGATCCCTTTCAGGCATCCAAAATGTTTTTCTTCATACTCTGCTTGGAGACTTATTGTGAACACGGACAGACAGTTTCGTCCAATGCTGAGGAACTGCCCACTACATCTCCAACTTTGCTGCTGTTTTAACATAAGCACATTATACTGTTTATTTTCCCATAAAACTGCATCTCTACCCAACCTTTTGCCTCTGTTTTAATAGATCACAAACTTGCCTTTTGCTTAAGCTGTTGTAATTTTAAATTTCCTTTTCTGATCCACTATGCAGTTTGTGTAAAAAGGCACATCTGGCATGGCAAAGGGTATGGCTGAGGGAGGAGCAGTGTGTACTACCATGAGGGGTGGGAGGAAAGAGACCATTGAAAGATCCATGGGGTTCCTTACCCTTGATATTGGAAGATGTATCCAAAGAGCAAATCCTCTTAGGAAGGCATGACCTTAACCACAATGAGTCCACATAGAAAGTGTACTGTGTGAAGCAACTCTACCAACAAATCAAACTCTCAGAACCATCTAGATTATGATATTGCCTTGGTCAAGCCTGTGGAAGACATGACAGAAACCTGTCATTGTCCACTGTGCCTGTGGAGAGGCAGCTTTCTTTCCTCGGGGGAGTCCTGCTGGGTAACTGCGTGGGGGACACAATAGGTTATGAGCACTCCTGGTTTTCCAAGGTCAGGCAGGATTGGTATTATTTTTACTCTTGCATCCAAGTACACAGAGGAGGATTATGTAACACACCCTGTGTCTCTTACGTGTTTAGACAAGGAAGCCAAATACCTGAAACGCTTGTTGCTAGGGTAGCAGCACATCTGGGATTAGGTGGCTGACTTCTACTTTCTCTTATGTCAGCACTGAATAATTTGTACTTGTAACCGCGAGTAAGGTCCTGTTCAGAAGACCTGGGCTCCTTGGTCTGTGCCCAGACGAAAAAATGTGTAGGAAATTGTGACTCAGCTACTACATCCACCCAGCTACTTAGATTTCCATTTGGAGTCCTTTCTGCTTGAAGCCCCATAAATTCTTTGTTAAGCCTTAAGTGCTGTGCACACACCTACAAAAGGCAGCACCTCACAAATGTGCTGGCTGGGTGGTCACGGAAAGGCTGAAATCTCACAGAATAGTCTGTGCTGGAAAGGACCACCAAGGCTCATCGATTCCAACTCCTGAATAGCCCCCGCGGGGATCGAACCCGTGCCGTTGGTGTCACCGGCACCACGCTCTGACGCGCCGAGCTGAGCTCCTCGCGCCTGACGGCTACAGCGCGCGGGCAGGGAGCAGGGACTGGATCCTTTTTCCAGCTGGAAAGCGGGATGGCGGTACTGGCAGGTGTTCTGCCGTGCTTCACACTCGCGGAAAGGAAACCCCAAAACCTGTACCGCGGAAAGCTAAACCAAGCCATGTACTCTGGGAAGTTTCCGGTGGACGCGAAAACGACCCAGACCGGTGGCTGGCCCCGTGATACACGTTCTGTGCTCCGAGGATTTGCGGTGCCGGGTCAGCCGAGATTCCCGGATTTTGGCTGCCGTGAGGAGCGGCAGCAGCGCCCACGCCGCTCCCTCAGCGCCGCCGCAGCCGCTCCGCCGCGCCGGCAGGGGGCGCGCGGGCCGTCGGTCTCGCGNGGAATCCCGTGAGGAATCCCGTAAGGCATCCCCGTGCCGCGCTGCGGGAAGCGCCCAGCACCCGGCCTGAGTCGTTCAGGTCGGTCGGGAAATGGACGCTCCGCGGCGCCGGGCTCACACACGGAGACGGGGTTTTGTACTGATCTCACCCTCCGTGTCCCGGACAGGTTGTGCCGCGAGCGCTCCTAAAGCCACGTTTCTAATTGCAAAGGCAAAGTCTTTTGTTAGCAGCTGCGCTTCTCAGAGGTTATATAAGCAGTAAATGTCTGGGTTAGGAATGGTCGGGGTTGTGCCACATCGTGTTTGTTGAAAGTTTGTCACACCTGTGTTGTTCGATGCTGGTAAATGGTGGAGCCAGAGCTTCCGGGGGTTTGCTAAGCATTCTGACAGCTTTAAACTCGGTGTTCGTGGTTGAGATTGAAGAGAAAAGCTGACAGAGAAACAAGGTTGCCTTCCCCCGAGACTTTGGATGTCAGGGTAGCGGAAAAAGCTGGCAGCCATGTAAAAACCGCAGTTCATCACGCTGCGAGTGCTTTACATGGGCTCGATGGAGGCGCAGAGAGCATGGCAGTGGGATCTTTGGGGCCACGTGCTTCAGGCAGAACCAGGGCTTTATCACTCGTTTTCCGATAGGTTCTTAAGTGCGATCCTCTGGAAGATGCGTTGTAAGTGCAATCTGCGTTAAACTAAATCTACCCCACTCTGAGGTATCTTCTTTGGTGTTGTCAGTAATTACAGTATAGAGATTTCAGGCCTTCATACTCAGATACTTTGTGATTTCAGTGCATAAAATATATATTTGTGATAGATGGAATAAAATGGTGATCAGACTTCTTCACAGCTGCATTAGTGACTTGTGACTGTTCAGAGCCCAGCTCTTGTGAGGGTGTCTCAGTACAAGTGCTTTGTGCACTGACCAGGCTGTTTTGGGGCTAAAACAGGCAGAAAAGGTAGTCACACGTGTTCAGGTCTGTGGCACAGATCATATGCTGTGCAGACAGGTGAAATTTTACCTGAATTTTAGAAAATGTAATACCTGGAACTTCTGTTACTAGTTCTTAAGGTGCTTATTTTGCTTTTTCTCTTACTTGAAACTTCTAAAGGTTATTTTATTTTTCTTCACAGGACTTAAAAAATAGGGGGTTATATATTTGTTTTGGAGTAAAATAATCCCCCTAGCAGGAGCTCCATACATATACTGGCACTGATGCTGCACTGTACAAAGTGCTTGTTATGCTTGGATGTAAATGGGAAATTCCCAGAATCAGCTCGTGTACTTAGAGTACTTCACTCCCTGACCACAGCTCCCATCTACCTAATTTGGGAGAGCTTCTTAAGAGGAACTACTGTTTTTTGGTGGGGTTAGACGGAAATCCACGGGGATTTCAGTTCAAACAAGCCAGCTGGTTTAAAGCCACATAAAGACAGGTCAGTGAGGCCTTTGGAGCAGCCTTGTCCTGCCAAATGGAAGAAATCATTCCACATTTATAAATAGAGCCTGTTCAGTGGGAGGCTTCGTTCCCTTCAGAAGCTTTTCCCCAACAAAGGCGGTGCACAGCCCTGTTTTTGAGGTGATTTTTCCACACCCATTTGAGATGAAAAACAATGCTCTTCCCAGGGGCAGCGGGGATGGCTATGCTGAGAGTGAAAAGCTGGTAGAACCAGTTTCCTGCTGGCCTGTTTGCAGACTGCAGAAGAGACAGGGTTGCCTCCTTCCCCTCTGCTCCCCAGCCACCAGATACTTTATTAAAAGCTTAAAATTTTTGTCCAGCAGTTTCTGACCTGTGGGAATTAACATCTCAGGGGTGGAGTGTAAGCAGCCAGGAGGTTGCACAGAGCACCTGTAACCAGGAGTTGTAGCTGCAGGGTTTTGTGGTGACACCTCTCCAGCGAGCCAAAAGTCTTCCTGTAAAAACTGGTAGTTATTTATTAGGAACAATAATATCATCTTCCTCATCATTCAAGCAGCACTTTTGGTTTCATGGCTATAACATTTTTACTGATTACACGCTGGTGAGGACACGGGCGTGGCCCATCCCTGGGAGTGCTCAAGGCCAGGCTGGATGGGGCACTGGGCACCCTGGTCTAGCAAGAGGCGTCCCTGCCTATGGCAGAGGCGTTGGAACAAGATGATCTTCAAGGCCTTACCAACCGAGGCCATTCTGTGTGCTTTCCTCAGCTGTGTGTGTGAAATTGTGGAAGCGAAAGTAGATGTGACAAGAACTGTGTATGTGTGCATGTCATTTTGGTCTTTCCAGGAGCTAGCTTGCATCCGAGCGGCTTGGTGTCAGGATTTCTGGCACGCCGCAGGCTCAGTGCTGGATGGGGAACCTCACTGCTGGGCTGTGCATGGCTAGGGACGGAAGGCTGAGCTCGGCAGCTGGGTCGACTCGCAGCTCTGTAGCTCTTGCTGCTGCATCCGCGCTGCATGCCTCAGCGCTCGGGTCTGCTTTGTAGTTGCATGAAGAAGGCACATTGCCACAGTTCTGAAGTTGCAAGAAGTCGCGGCTTTGTTGCAAAACGTTGAGGTTTCGCGGTTTGAACTGGTAGTTGGATGTTTGCAGACACTTGGTGTTTTGGCAGAGAGGAGCCAGGCCGGGCACAGCGGATGCGGCTCGGCCCGGCCCGGGGCCGGTGGTCGCGGCCGGCGAGGGCCCGCCCCGGCGCTGCCGACGTGCGGCTCGGCCGGGCGCGGCGGCCGGGGCGGGGCGCGGGCTGGGCCGCCCCGATAAGGCGCGGGGCCGCTCCAGCGAGACAGGGCTTGGAGCGGAATTTGCAGGGCTGGGAGCATTCCGGAGGCTGTGCCTGGGAATGGAAGCCGCGTTATAAACAGGGCATTGCGGGATTGCTTCCTGAGCGCGGAAAGTAAGTGGAGATAATCTGTTGGGGGTGTGCATCCCATCCCCCTGCACATAGTGGGGACTGATGGGGACCCCGGTGTGCTTGGAAACAGTTTGATGGTATAGAAATGGGCAGAGCGGGTGACGGTGTGTTGCAGCCGTGTGTCTTCTTGCAGAAATAATTGTATATTGTTACTGTTCAGCCGAAGCGTGTGATCGCGGGTGTTTCAGAGCATGTGACCTGAAAACGTCTAAAATTCTCCGTGCTATTTGGGAATAACTGGGAAGCAAGGAAATAGGTGCCTGCCCCCACTTAGTTTTGTTAGAGGCTTGTGGAAATTGAAAAGAACAGTGAATTGGCTCTCATGCTCAACCTGTGAGTTTTACTGGCTTATTTGTGATAAAGCCTAAGAACAGCCATTTTAGCAGGAGCTGGCTGGCTGGAGGAAGGCAGCATTCATTCTCTCTGTACGTTGTGGAGCAAGTCTCTTGTAATCGTGGAAAAAAGGAAAAGCAGCAAACATTAGTTTCAGAGATCATTAGAGAAGTGTGCGTAAGCTTCTTAAATTCAATTGTTCCATTACGAAGTTGCTGATACAGAGTGGGATAAAGTAGGTTAACATTTCCACAAGAGTTAAGTACATTATTGTGTGAGCAGATATGGTAGTTTTATTTAGCCTTTCAGACTTTGACTTGTTGTTATGTAAGAATATGAAAATGAAATAATAACCAGTATGATTTTTAAGATTTTCTTTTGAGTATATGATAGTTTTTAAGGTATCTAATACCCTTGTTTTCTTGGCTGGGTGTATTGCTGTCATCTACTTGTTAGATTACATCTGACAACTAGGGCTCCCACTTAAATTGTTAGCTCCTACTTCCTGTAGGTTGTGCATGAGAGTTGAAAAGCAGGATAAAGTCTAGGGACTGATGTGAGAAAAAGCTTAACTTACCTTTTACTGAACACTGCTAACATGCTGAAGATCATGAAACCTTACAGAAAGTGAAGGTGAACAAGCTAGGTTGTGCTAATACCAGGACAAAACTGGCATTCATAGCACAGCATGGAGAATGATATATTTTGCACTTCTGCACCATCTGATTTGGTGCAAAATTACATAAGCTTAAAGATTGTATTTGAGTTCTCTTGTATTTGTGCTCTGCAGTTCCTAGAAGATGAGATGTTATGGTGAGGATGGGATTTAGTTGTGTGCAGGGTCTTTGGGTGGCTTCTGTGCCTAGTCTATTTCTTGTGTCTGGAGGTGATGGAGAGACAGGAAGCCCACAGTGCTAAGGGAACTAAGGGAGGTGCTGCCTCTGCTCCTGTCCCATGGTGAACATTGCTTTTTCTATCACCTTGCACTTGCAAGCCACTCTTAGCCCTCTCCTGTGTGAAAAACACACTTTTATATCTGTCTTGTAGATCTTGGTTGTAGAAGGACTTTCGGGTTGCATGATCATGAGGCTTGGAAATTGCAGATTAAATAGCTGCTCAGTAACACAAACTCTTGGTTGTCTTCTTGTATTCAAAACTACTTTCAGTTCCCTCCAGAGCAGTGGTAAAATCTGACATTTTAGATTGGTACATGTGTACGCTTAAATCTGCTGGGAATTTCCATAGCTGTCTTTGCAGAGGACTTGTTTTAAATAGAAGAAACACTGTGAATGTTTAGCGCTTCAGGAATCCCATTAAACTGACAGGAGGATTCAAACTCTGAGGAACAAAGTAACCTACTGTTTAGGAAAAGTGTTTACACTGATCCTTCCCATTTTTACTAAAAACTCATAGTTTCTTTTTCCCCTTACTCACAGAATCCTTACCAGTATAACTTCTGTAGAAATTTTGTATTTGAGCCCCTTCTACTTGAGTTGTGTTGAAGCTAAGTTATCTCAGCTCTGACCAGGACAAGATAATGAGTAGCTGTTACAAGTTCTGGCCTTTGCAGCCTAGTAAAGAGTGATCTGTATAGCGACATGTGGGTTTTCAGTTGAAGAAACTGTATTGGAATTTTCTCATTTATGGGAGCCAGCTCAGAGGAAAAAAGGGTGGCTGAAATATTTCCTGCCTCTGGTCAGGCTGTTCTCCCCCAGCTGAACCTTTCTTGAATCAGTCCCTCAGCTCTGGAGTTGGCTGGCTAGGCATAAAAGCTGGAGGAAGGTGACTGGCAGGGGAGGATTGCCTAAGCTTCTGTGGTTGAAGCCGTTGTCAAATATCTGTTGGTTTTCCTGTGATTGTGCAAATTCTGTGGGCTGATGTGTTTGAGAGACCATTGTTGCTTCTGGAGGAGAGCTTTATCTATGTTTAGAAAACTTGCATCTGTGTAGGGTCTTAGGGGCTTTTTTGTTCACCTTTATAGTGAAGTAGAGCAGATGGCTCTTCATATGATGACCTTCCTCTTCTGTTAAAAGAGGAATAGAAACTATTAAGAAATCAGTTTTTTTCATTGTGTTTTAGGAACACTTCAAGAATGAGTCCACCACAAGACAGAAATAGAAATTCCTGCAGCAGTGAGACTCTGGCAAAGTGCCTTCAAGCAAAGAAGGACTTGGAAACAGCTATATCTGGAATTGTCAAAGCTGAACAGCAGATTAAAGAAAACTGGCGGGAGGTAATTTTAAATTACTTCTTCAAGATTTTTTAATAACTAGCATGAATCAATTAAAGTTTTTATTATTCCAGAATATTTACTGTTATCATGGTGGTCTGAAATTTTCCTAGCAATTTGCAAACATGTTACTGTGTCATTTGTGCTCTTGATAAAGGTATTCCTGTATTACTAGCTTAGGCATGCAGAATTTCCAAAAGCTGCTGATTGAAACATCAGAATAGAGAGAGAGATTACAAATAACATTGTTCTTTGATACCTCTTTAAAGGTAGCCTTGGAACTGTTATTGACCTGAGCCATGTGGTGCTTTGGGTGACTGTGATTAATTTTTGGGAAACAAGTCACTCCAAAAATACCACTTGCCACTGACAAACAGTAGTTTGTAATCAGTGCAGCACGTGTATGCTCACTCTGCTTGACAAATGTAGAAATGGTGTGTGTTCCCTGACAGGTCAAGGCCAAGATCCACAGCCACATCAGCCGGCAGCTGGAATGCCTGCGCAGCCGTGAGGTGTGGCTCTTCGAGCAGGTGGATCTCATCCAGCAGCTCAAGGAGGAGGCCTTGCAGCAGCAGGCACAGCAGCTCTACTGGGTGAGCCTTGGCTGTCAGTCCCTGCACTGGCATTTTCAAGCAAACCTTGTCCCTGTGAGTATTGGCTCAATTTTAATGCTGGAAGCCGAAACAATAACGTGTGTTTTGTCTTCCATGCAGTACTTGGGACAGTTCAATTGCCTTATTCATCAGCTGGAACGCTCCTACAGTAACGAACTGGCAAACCAGATTTCAATTTGCCTGGAGAGGTAAATATATTTTATGATGCAAGTTACCCCAGTTGGGTTTATTTTAACTTATGAATTTAATATGATTATTTTATTCCAATATAACTAATAATAGATCTCACTGTTCCCACATTTTTAATAGTTTCTAGAAATAAGAACTTTAAAGCAGTCTGAGGTGATAAAGCAAGACTATAATGAGGAGAGGTACTCATTTATGCAGATTATTTCGAATAATAGTTGTTGATGGCAGTTGAAGTAAGAAGGTGAAACTTGTGTTTTGCTGGCAATTTATTCTACTCTTGATTTGTAGATAGCCATTCCTTTCTTGTATGCCATATCAGAAGTCTTCTTTGTTACCTAATTACTGCCAAGTAGCTTGAAAGCTGTTATGAAGTAATGGACTAACTTCCAAAACAGGACAGATGAAGAAGGTTGTAATTTTTTTTTCCTTTCTGTACCTATCACCTTACTCTTTCAGACTGGAAAGTCTTACACTTAAGCCTGAAGAGTCTTCCATCCTGAATTTTGAGGCTGACACGTCTTACCTTCGCCAAGCTATTACCTCATTTGGTTCCATTAAAACGATGGTAAGTACCTGGACTTCTCTGGGTTGAAATACTTGCCTCAAAGATGTTTTTCAGTAGTGCAATATATTCCAAGTGATATTTTTGCTTTTAATAACAGCTTGAATTGATCCTGTGCATGAGTCATATAATTTTAGCTGTATAATAAATACACAGTGGTTTATTAATTATTGCATGTAGTTTTTGCTGAGTTTAGTTATGTACATGTTATTTTAATGTATTTTGGCAGAGGATGAGGGAATGACTACTGCGTTCTTACCCTATTCCAGCAAATGAAAATTTGTTACTGTTTTCTTTAAATAACAATAGTTAAAACATTGTAAATGATTTCTGTAATAAAAGTATTTTGGGATTCTTATGTAAGCAGCATATTTCCTGTATTATTGGAGACAATTCTGTTAGGTAGTATTTTTATAGTCAATTTTTCTCCATTCTGTTTGTAAATGTTGAGAACATTGTCAGCCATAAAGCACTGAGCATTTGTAACTGTGCTTTACTTCTGCTTTATTGTAGAATTTGTCCTAGAAACTGGACAAAATGGAGATTTAAATTAATTTTTACTTTCTTTTTCAGCAAACCTCAGAGAGAGAGAATGCTTCTCCCTGGTTCCCAGGCCAGAATTGTGCCCTAATGAACTGTGAGCAGGTAAGATTGGCCTGTGTTTAATTGCATTAGAGGGAAGAGAACTCAAGCATGTTATGTGAGCTTGAGTAATGGCTTGTGTTTGTTTGTTAAGGTGCTTGAGTAACAGTGGCTATGGTGAGCAGAGTGATATGATGTTGTAGCTGCTCCAGGAACAGACAGGCAAGAACAGAGGATAAAAGTGTATGTGGGGTGTGACTGACAGGATTTTTAAATTGAGTGTTCCTTGATGTTGGAACTAGGCAATTCTATGGGTTTTTTTTGTAATTAGAAGGCACTGTTTTTCCTTTCTGTGCAGAAATACTGGTGCCTGCTGAATGCCTGTGTTGATATTGAGCACAGATTGGCTCAGCAGTCATTCTCCTAACCAAGGGCATTCATTCTCTCTCAGCAGCAGACGCTGTGTGGGACAGGGAGTGCCTCGCTGGCTGACTGGTTACTCGGAAGCAGGCCTGTGGGTGTGCGCCAGACTCCCTATGTTCCCAGCACCAATCTTGAGGAATGGATTACCCAAAAGTGTGTGTTAGAGCCCAGCCAGGTAAACCTTTTGTGCACTACGTTAGTTTTGAACTGGGAAAACCCAGTATCTAATTGCAAGCAGAATATGGTGGGAATGAAACCTTCTGTAGTACTCTTCATTCTGCCTCATGTTCAGCTGATGCTTTGGCACTTACTAGCTGAATGCTGTAAGCTCTTAACTGAAAACAGTTACTGAACATTGCCTTTTAGTTTTAATAGATGTATTCAATGTGTCTTTACTAGAATTTGAATTCTTCCAAAGTCTGCTATTTTGAGCAAGCCTGGGGAAATCTGAAGGATTTGGAGAACTGGCTCCTGCACAATCAGCAGCGTGATGTTGCTGGGAAGACAGATTCCCCTGGTCGCAAGGACTCCACCTCTACTCTCAACTCATCCTTTTCCACTATTGAAAAGGTGGAGGAATTAGAATCCCTTGGACAAGAAGAGATGGACCTTTCTGACTGGCTGCTTACTCCTGACACAGAAAATGGAAGTATTGCTTCGGATGAGAAATGGAAGAATGAATTTAAACCTTTTAGGGAAGAATGCAATTTGAATGATTGGCTCCTCAAAGCTGAAACATGTACCAGTTGTCGTGGCAGCCAGAGCAGAAGTGTGGAAATTGAGAACCTGGGAAATCTGAAGTGCCTGAACGAGCATCTTGATGGAAAGAAATCACCTGCCACATCTGCTGTAAATGCTTGGCTTCTTCAGCATCCTCAGGCCCCCTTTAAAGTCGAGGATGTGTGCAAAGCTAATGATCTGTGTGCCAGCTTTTCAGAATGTGTGTGTGATGAAAACTGTGGAAAAGAGGCACTTTGCAAATGGCTTTTGAAGAAAGATGGGAAGGACAAAAATGGAGTTCCAGTCAGCCAGAGAGATGTACCAGACCCTGAGCATGATAAGACCAAGTTTGCTGCCAGTTCCTGGCTTAGCCCTGCACAGCAGCTCCCAGGGGAACCTGTGAGTGCAGAGAAAGCAGATTATTCAGCAGAGATTGCAGAACCCTGGAAAGCATTGCTCGAGAGGCCTCTGACAAGCTGGCTGGCCAAGGCTGAGCACAAAGCAGAAAGCACAGAAGAAAAGGAGTGTAGGGAAAAAGCAGACAAGAGTTTCAAGAGTCCTTTTCTAGACCTCTTGGCTCCATTCCATCTCCCCTTAAATGTAAACAGTTGGGTGTTGGCTTCAAATGACCTAGAAAATGCAAACCCGCCTCCAGTGGAAGATAAATGGCTTCTGCGCAAGAAAGCACAAGTGAGCATAAGTTTTTGATACTTCTGTGTCTTATGTGACAGGTTTATTGCTTTACTGAATTCAATGACTTAATTTTCTTCCAAAGTTGTAGCTCTGCTGGATAATACTGACTGAAAGTTTTCAGGTTTCTTGGCTCTTTTAATGTTTTCACAATTGTTAGTTACTTAGCACTAAACAAGTTAATATGTTATATTAAATGAAGAAAACATTAATCTCAAAGACTCAAAAATCTGTTTGGTTTTGAACACTTTACAAAATTTGAAGATACATCAGAATGTATTTATGTTTGGGGTTGGTAATTAAGGTGACTTCTCTTTCAGGACTTTGGCCTTCCTACAGTTTGCGACCTTTTTGCCTGTATGAAACTCAGTGGAGATAACGAGAAGTGGCTCTATCGGTCTCCTTTACAGGTAGGATACAGATTGATTAGGCTCAGCAGTTCTAATACATAACTTGGGGATACAGGGGACAGATACCAGCAGCTAATCACTTCTTTAAACATAGTACTTTCCTCCCCATAGACCTTTTCAGCAGCTTGGACCATTCTCCTTTGTTATTATTCCTCCTCTTTTTGATCCCAAGCAGGGAGGGAATTACTTCTGTTCTTGTGTAAATCTCTGAACTGATTGACACTTGGTAACTCTCATTGTAGCTATGGAATTAATGTGTCAATCTCCAGGCAGCTTCTTTCTTACCTTAGTAATGTATTTACACCTGACATCATGTTTTTCCTTTCTGATGATACCTCTTTATTGTTGTTTTTGAAATAATTGAAAATGGTCCTCAGCAGGAGTACTTCAAACCCTAAAAGGCAGAATACTCAGTTCTAGGAGGAATGTTAATATCACTTTTTTTCCAAGGGTATCTTATAGTTGTTTTGTTTTTTTTTTCCCAAAGTGCTGCTGTTTATCAAAGAGAATAACCCTATTTTAAATTTGTTTAGATGTGAAGAACTGGAAGTGTCGAAATCATCCCCTTCCTGCTATCAGTCGCACATCACACTGAGTGACTGCAGCCAGCTGAGTGCTTGTGTTTTGTGTTTGGCCGTCTGCTTTCTCTTCTGAAATTATAACAAAAAGAAAGATTCCTTATCTAACATATGATGCAGAAGATCCCTTTCCGTTGTCATTAATTCTGAAATGTAAACCCACTGACCATAAGCAATCCGATGCTTTAGAAGTGTTAGCTAATTTGTATCTGTTACTGGAATACAGGGATCTTTAATGGGTTGTCACTTGAAGTATGTTGAAGCCAGTGCAGGTATAAAGCAGAATCTTCCTGGTGCTGTGAACATAGGAACAATAAACCACCTTTGACAGTGACTTCAGAAGTGCTGCTGTTCCTTCCAGCTGCTACAATTTTGTCATGTGTTGGGTTCCAGCTTACTTAGGCTGTACTTGCAAGCAATTTGTTTTATGGAGCAGTTGCTCACTTTGGAGGTTTCATTTGCATCTTGTGTTGGTGCGTTTCCCAGCTAAATAGGTGAAATCCAGACATTGAAAAATACATGGATTTATGGGACCTAACACATGACAGAATTGGTAATGTACTTTTAAATCAAAACTCTTCTTGTGAATTTTGAGCCTTTCAGAGAACAGGGTAGGGTGTTAATTTTCATGCACCAGTGGATCAGACCCTACTATGTCCCCAACATTTGCAAACTATTTGAATGTCACTGAAAAAGCTGTAAAATGAAACATGTGTTTTTGTTAGTTCTAGATAATTCATAATTAATTTTTATCAACTAAACCACTGGAAAGCAGGCATCTTAGCCACATAGTATTTAAAGGTAATATTTGGGGAATTAGATACCTTCAGCAGATTGATGTCATGCTAATTGGGAAACACTAACTTGGCAAACTGTGGCTCCCACTGATGCAGTTGAAAAAGGTATTTAATCTGTGGTTTCCATGTGATTATGTATGTGAAAGTGGGGTCCAGTAACTCGGATCTTCCTGAAGCTGTGGACATAATGTGAGCAATACCTCTTCAGATATTTAGTCTTCTAAGCCTGTAGGAATGAGTGCAAAGATGTTCTATGGAAACGTGGATCATGCCTGTCAGGCTCCATGGAAAAACTGTGAAGTTCCATAGCTTCTGGTGCAGCTTCTACTCACTTAACAAATTGCTCTTAATGACTCTGAAAATAGGCCCCCTTCTCCCCATCCCTGCAGCCTGCCTGGGAATAAAAGTGATTTGGTTCTTCAGAACCCTGTAGAAAAGAAATTATTATTAAGATCTGACCTTGGTGTCACTTTGCAGTGTGAACACATTCCTGTCTGATCAATCCTGTGCATTCATTTAAAAGTAAGTTTTTAGTCTGAGAAGGGGAGACTGCACATCTGAAACCAGACCCTGAAAGGGCTTAACATCAGCAAAACACTTGAGGCTTTTGTACTTTCATAGCCAGGGCTTTCTGCTGGAGGCAGAGAGGTGTTTTAGGAGTTCATTTTCCCCTTCACCTGTGTCCTTGTTGCTGCATGGGAAGACTGCACTGTGACTAACTCCAGTAACAGCCTGATGTGATTATCAGTTGAACTTAATGAAGGGGATTGATGTGCAGACCACCTCTTCCAATTAATTCCATGTAGTCGTCATTGTGTGCTACTTTGTCATTCATTATGAGCCTTTAAAACTTGGGGGTATGTATTCCTTTACTCAACTGACTTATTGTCACTAATGGATATTTATGTAAGACATTGATTAGTCTTTTCCATTAAAAAATAATTGCAACCAAAGTGTGTGTTATGTCTCATTTACAAGATGGTCAACAAAACCTGCTGTGACACGTGTCCAGTTTACCTCTGTCTGGAAGCTGCTGCAGCTGTGCTTCCATCCAGATGGGATTCACATGCTTTTGTTCATTTCACCACTGCCTGGAGCTGCACTGAGCTCTAGAGCAGGGAAACTCTGGGAGCTGGCACACTCCTACACACGTAGTGGGGAAACTCCTGTAAGATATTGCCTTGCATTGTGACTCCCTGGACACACAGCTGGTGTGTCTCAGTCACCTGGGCTTTGCTTAGCTGTTGGAAGAAACAGACTTTGACAAAATTATCCATTTGCTTCTTCCCACTCTTGAATACTTAGTGAGGATTCACGGATTTTAGTAGCATTTGGTCCTCTACTCCCACAGCTGAAGAACATCTGTGGTCTGGCTGAGCACTTAGAGCAAGTTCCACTGTCTCCCTTGTGTTTGAGCGTCAGACTCCCTGCATGATTGGTTCCTCCAGTATTTTCCAGTATTGAAACTGCAGCCTGCATTGTTCATTAGCAGAACGTTTACAGCTGGGCCTGGCACCCTTTCAACCATGATACCTTTCATGTGGGGGTGTGCGCACACACTTTTTTTAAAGTGGACTGGAAGTTCTTTGTTAGAAGGAGTCACATGCAGAACTCCTGACTGTGTATCCTGAATGTTTAGCTTTTGAAGACAGGGAAAAAGTACTTCCAAATTATCCCAAGACAAGGATGACAGTAGCAGAAGAGCATGCTATTTATGGATTCTCAAATGGCTGGAGAACTGTCTTTGAACAAGCTGACCTGAGAGATTGATCGATGCCCTGTACTGAGGAATGCTTCCTTCCCTCCCACACCTCCCTGGAGCAGGGTGGCCACAGGCTCCTGGGGCACCAGCCCCTTCAACTCCTTGTCCTCAGAGCAGGTGTGAGTGAGTGGGGCAGCTGTTCTTTCCACAGGGCAGGGAGAGAGGGGGCTGACAGGAGGAAATACCTTTGAGGAACACAGCAGGTATTAATCATGCTGGGAAAGTACCAAAACCGGTTGAGGTATACCCTCTGGTGTCCCTGCACTGGCTGGCATTGAACAGCACAGACCAATATTCACAAAAGTGCACAAAGCTCCACTTAAAGTGTACAAGTTTCCTATCTAGAATTTATTAAGCACAGGGGTAACCTTCTGTTAAAGCATAAAAAAGGATTTCCCCCTCCTTTTGAAGTCCCAGATTAGATCACAGGAAACAGACTATTAACACGGGATTGTTTTTCTGCCCTAACGTATGTTTTGCCTCCTGTTTTCAGAAGTTACTTCTGCTTCAGGGTGCCCAGAGATTTCCACCCTAAGTAGTGATTTTTCAACAAATTCCTCCAACTGTAAGAGAAGTCACCTGCTGACAGGGAATGGTCTAAGTAGATTTGCTTTCTGTTCCAAAGACTAAGCAGCCCCAGCTTCACAAGCCTCAAAACCCTTCCATTTATATCTGCTGTCTCAGCTCCCTCACTTGGTACCACAGCATGGAAAGCTGCCTTGGACTTATCAGCAAAGATACCACAACTGGCACCAAAACCCTGCTCTTCCAAAAGACAGTCAAGGTCTCCCATGCTCACATTTATGTAACGCTGCATGAGAGGGCCCTAACTTGAGCCAAATCTTGTTTTTAACTTGATTTTACATCCTTTTATTCCTACTGAACTTGGATATATTTTTGGTCACAATTTAAAGTAGCAACTTTGAACTGACTGCCAGTAAACCAAGAATCCAGTATGTCATGACACAGAATATTGTAAACACATTCTCTGTATTGTATCATATAATTCACCTCCCTCACTGCTGCCTCTGTGCTGGTTGTGTTTCATAGCTCAAGGTACAGATTACTCCATATACAAAGATTATGAACCAAGACTTTTAACAGCTGTAACACAGCTATTTCAGAAAACTGCTCCCAGCTCTGTCTTTGAAGCAAGCAGTTCCAGGAAATCTGAGTGCACTGCAGACCAGATAACATGCTAAGTTGTTCAAGAGTCAGCCTAGCCTTAAGGCTGTGCTAACTACAAACCTGAAAAGGCTTGTTTCTATATTATCTCCAGTGCACCTAAAGAAGGAAATACATTTGTTAAGCTTCACAGTTTACCCGCTTCAATTAGGGCAGACAGTTTCTGGGTCACATTTTAGTCCTGGAAAAAGTCTTTAGAAAACCTAAGATACATTGCAGAGTTCCTGACATTTAAAAAGCCACCCTTGCCCTCCATCAACCCCCAAAGCAGTTCTCAATCCTTCATCCAGCGTGGTCAAGAGTGCAGAAACACAAGTCCAACCAATGGTGATCAGGAAACATGCAGGGGAGAAACTCACTAATGCCAGCGGGGAGAGAAAAAGCTCAGAAGAAAGTGCAGGTGTTGTCCTGATGTCCCGTGTGACAGTGCTGTGCAGATGATGCCCTCATCACCCCTCCGCAGCCTACAAGTGGGGGACAGTTTCTTTGGTGGTACAGCCCTCAAAACATGCATGCTAGGAAGGAAGTCCAGCTCTTACACCACAACAGTGACATGCAGAGCACTATGGAATTGTGGAACATAAGGCTTAACAAATACCAGTATTGGCACGGGGTGAGAAAAGGCCTGCTTCCTTTATGCTACCCTAAGTGCTGGCATAAAGCATCTAATTTGACCTGGTATACAAGCAAAGCTAATTGAGTTCACCTGTGAGGACTCATTAGCTGGAGCACTTGCTCTATAAAAAGCTGGTCTCAGTGGTTATTTGCTACCAATGAGGTCTCTTAGCAAAGTGGTGTTTCCTCTTGGGGGAAGGTAAAAGCTACGTTTTCTTTACTGCTTTCTGTTGTTTTTATTTTGGTGTATGCAATGTAAATATTAAGAGCCATTTCAGTAGCAAAAACTCAAATGTCAACTTGGTTTGCATTAAACTGTCTAGTAACTAGTAAGTTTCCTGTTTTTCCCTTGCTCTGCCTTCCCTGTCTTCAGATCTCTTTAATAATTCACCTGTTTAATTATTTAAATGTGGAAGGAAGGAGTTGTTATACAGCAACTCTAATTACTGAACTAATTATCAACTTACTGTTTAACTTATCTGCAAGATGCTTGGTACATGGTTTAACACTGGAGAATGTGTAGGTTTATCACAGTCTTTGTTCTGCCAACAACCTATGAATGGTACTTCAGGCAAAAAGGTTCTTGCTAATTAAAAGTCCTGTAATAGGTAATGAGTACAGTCTTTATAGTGTTTGGTTTCTAATTGTTGGCTAAATGAGTTCTGAGATATTGGAGCAAATGTTTTGATAATCCACTGGCAGCTGTTCTGCAGTAGCAACTGCATTTCATCCATAAACAACCAGGTCCTTATTTCTTGGAACAAATAAGGGACTGAAGTCAAGCCCTGCTATGCCTTACCATAACCACCCATCATGAGACAATCAGTCTGCTTTGTCCACTTCTCCTCACCCACCAACTCCCCCAGGATTTCATCACGCTGGTCCTTTAAAATTAATCCATAAACAAGTCGCTGGATACAGCACACTTTTGTAGCAGGAAGAGCAAAGGATAGAAATAGTATTGAGTAAGTACCACCCTTTTTATTCTGATGATGTCCCTTTTGCTAGCTTGCCTCGTGCTGTCAGAATAGCAAGCTCTGCCTGTGCCATGGCTGCTGGGACTGCAGGGAATGCTCCATGGACGCAGATCTTACAGGCACCCAACAAACCTGGCAGCGAGTGGGAGCAGCAATGGGGGCCCAGCATGCCCGGCAGCTCTGGCCAGGGCTGCTTGGGGAGCATGGCAGGGAGACTTTGTCTCAGTGGCCACTCTTTTCACTTGCAGGTCCAACAAATGTTGTTGCCTCTCCAGCAACTGGCTGGTGGGAAGGGCCAGTCCAGCTACACTGTGTCAAGAGGTTCCTCCCAGCACAGCTTCCATCAGTTTCACACTAATTGTAAATAAAATAGCAAGGGGCACCAGATAGATCTCACAACTGATTTGATAGGTGACTAAGTAAGCGTGTCCTCTGCCCTGCTCACAGGGACTGCCGGGCTAGGGAGCCCTTCATGTGCTCCCAGTTGTTGTACAGGGCGTAGAGGCCAGTCAGCGTCAGACCTGCGATCCCACCTCGTGCTATCCCACGCACTCCACCTGCGAAAAACAAAACACATTGCAACTCATCAGTGCTACTTTCAGGAAATGCTCAGTGAACAGCAACTTTCAAGAAGCTGTTTAAATCTAGTGGCATCTTAATGAACAGTAGTTTCTTGAGTAACTCTCCAGAAAGAATCCCTGTGCTTTTTCTACCTTCCTCTCAAACCTGCTGACAGGCTCATGATCACTCATTCCTGACCCTGACACAAATTCTGCTGGGATGACTTCCTCTCAAACTGTGTTAGTGCTACTGCTTCAGAGAACCTCTATGGAGCACTGGAAGCCAAGATGGCTTTTCCCAAGTCCTACTTAATCTATTCTATCTGTCCTGATTACATTTTTTTTTAGTTAGACATGCTTTCCTCCTATTATAAAATCTCCAATTTTCAATTATGATAAATGAATTCTGGGCAGAAGGAGAAAGGGCAGGAGGGAAATAAGTGAACAAAACAGCAGCTGATATGGACATGACATTGGGCTCCAGAGATTCATTAGGGCCATCATGCAAAACCTATCACTGCTTTTGTGTCTTTAGAATTTTAAAACTTCAATTAAAAAACAGGAGGTAGATGAAACGTATTTACTATGGTATACGTTGAACAGCTTTCTTCATTCCTTTATTGGTAATTAGACTTATCACCTTGCAATGATAAAAACTGAGTCACACAGGTGATTAAAGTCTTAAGGTGCTGGTGAGCACCTTAGTGTAAGGCAGAAATGTAGGGCAAGTTTGGTTATTGCCTGCAGGTAGTGCACCTGGCTGGAACTGGGAGTCAGGTGGCATCCTATCTCCACTCCATCCACATGAGGACTGGGCTGTACAGGGGCACAAGTAGAGACTTCTGTTGCTTTTACTAAACAGCAAAACACTTCTGTGCCTTGGCAGAGCTCCCAGAATGCACTATAAGTGCACAGAACACCTTGGGAGTATGACCCTCAATGCTAGGAAAACTTTGGGGAGTTTGATTCTGCAATGTTTATCATTGCAGTTGAAACAAGCTAGATAATGTGTACAGTGTATAGAACAAGGCCAGTTTCTGCTGACAGCAAGATAAAAACACTGCTTGCTTTATTGGAGGAACTGGCAGTGCAGTTCAGGTTCCTCAAACTTGAAAACAAAATGTATCTCAGTAATCAGAGACTGTGGTTTTTTTTCTTTCCATTATGGGTCATAAAGTTGTCTCACAGAATTGCTTTTAGGCTTTTAGTGAGGCAAGAAGCTGTTGGCATCAGCTAGACTGACACTGTGTTACCTGTGCTGCAAGGTTAAATGGGTTTCACTGGAGTTATTAAACCTCCCTGTACTGCCCAGGCATGCAATGAAACCAAGAAGCTGCAGAAATGGGACTTGGTATTAGAAGCCATGTCTAGTCATAGCTTATAGAAATTTCATTGCCAGACCGGCTATGACAATTTGAGGGTTTTTTTAGGGTATAAGGCTGAGTTCTGTTGAGAATTCAACAGCTCTAAGAAAATCCCTACTGAATATGATCTATGTGCCTAAATCAGCATTTAGGAAAGCAAATGTAGATGCGTGTTTGCTAATTGATCCTGAATTTGTTGCACAAAAAACTTTTCATATGAAGGGCTTGCAGCTGAGTACACAAAACTAACCATGTGCAAGCAGTGTCTGGCAAAAAGCCACAGGTGAAATTTAAAGGACATTTTGTGCGAAACAAGTATTTGAGATAATAAAATACTGTAAAAATACTGACTCCTCATTCCTACTGGGGTAAATGAATACAGCATTAGAGCCCAATTTTCTGCTGGTCATATCAGGATTCAAGAGGTCCCGGCAGGAACCCCCAAAGGGGGCTCATGACTATCAGGTGCACAAGGAAACGTGCAACATCCCCACAAAATGCAATGACTACAAAACTATGACTATTCCTGTAGGCTCTTTCCTCACCCCCCAGGTTCAATTCCTCTCCTTTCCCCTTAAAATCCTATTCTTCCTGTGCAAGAACAGGTAGTTGAAGGACAATGAAGCCTGGCTCCATATTCTGTGAAGTCAGGGTTGTACAAGAAAGGTGTCATCTTTAATTTGGATCGCTGAGCTGTTTTCTAACGTCCACATATGAGGACTTTAGATGTGCTGTTCCCACTGCAACAAATATTGGTGTTCTCATGTGCTGAGTCAGCCAGGTAAGGATGGCAGCTCTGAACCCACTGGCAGAAGCCAACCACAGGATCTAAAGCCATCTGTAGGCTTGCAGACAACTTAGGGACATTGCTGGAGTTCATCAACAGGGTACTAAACTTGTGCAGTTGGTATAGGTGCATGACTGAAAGAGAAAATATCCAAGAAAACATGCAAGAAGTGTTTCTTTACCAGTGTTTCTAAACTCTGCTTCTGCTACAAAATGTTGGGGTGTTTTTTTTTAAATTTTTTTTTTGTAGCAGTTGCTCCTGGTTTCTGAACTACCCACAGTAATTAAAAAAAAAAAGTTATTACAAAAGTAAAAGGGAAGGAAAACTTTCCCTAACTGGTCAGATTTGTGTTTGAGTAAATATGTCCAGGTCTGTGGCAGACTTCAAACAGTAATGCACTTTAGAATGCAGCCCCGTTGCTGGGCAGAAAATCTTAGGGCCTCTTAGAAAATTAGCTTGTTAATAAAAATAAAAAATAAATTCTCCACTCCCATCCCAGCTGTGTTTGCATGATAGAACATGTTCCCACCCCTTCTCTGCAATCATTCTGTGCAAGCCTTTGATACCAAGTCTGCCCTGACAAGCCCTGCTGAAACATGGCCATGAGCCCCTAATCTTGCATGTTGCAGTAAGATAAAGGTTCCAGCTGACAGACACTTCTGGAAGCAGGTATTTTGAGATCAGGCACCTTGCATAAGAGTTGAGAACTGCTGTGGGTTTCCAAAGATAGATCTGATGCTTTCTAAACAGGAAATGAGTTTGCTGGCTTCAGCTGCTGCACCCTTTCACCACAAATATTGTCTCTCCTCTATTCATTTCAATAGGTTCCAGCTTACACTGTGCCATAGCACAGCACAACGTTCCAGTGCACTGTGCCATGGCACACAGCATTCCAACAGCACAGCTCTGCCCTTCAGCATGGCAGGAGCCACTCTTAACACTGAGCTGCACTTGTCCAGTAGGTAAAACCATGAGGACAAAATCTTCCCTTTATGAACTTACTGTCTTTATTTTCAGAATGTTACTCCAATGTTCTGGGATAGTTCCTGGAATGTTTAAAGCAAGAACCATCCAACAGCAAACATTACAAATTACCTTCACCAAAACCTCAGACCCACATACTTATGCCAAACAAAAGAAGAATAATCTTTAAATTGTGATTAGTTTTCTGTCTTCCAATCTCTCTCTGAATGAAAACAGTTTCTCTTCCTTCCAGGCCTCCAAGAACAAAAATACTTTGAAATGGTTTAAAGGGCTCAACTCAAGTATACAAGGCAATTTCAGTTTTGCTCCAAACTCAAGCTCAGTAACCATCTGAACCATCGAGCAATTATTTGTTTCACCATCTGTGGGGTGCCTGATGTCATTAGAAAATATCAAGTTTCCTCTTGCTGCTCCATGGGGTTCATTTCATGAAATCTTATAAGTAGTGGGCAAAATCTGTGGATACAGAAGTTATTGAGGAAACTGATAAAGTTCTATTTGGGAGCAAGATACATTCCAGAAAAGCATCTTGCATTTTCATATTGCTGTAGCTAAGGCAGTGTTGTGCTTAGAATACAGAAATAATAAAGCTTAAAAGAGGGAACATTTCCTATAGTTACTGTGGTATGAAGGCTAATTTAGAAAAACAATAGGAATATACAATTTAATTTACTGGTTTGGAAGTACTAGAGCTGTTGAAGTTACTTTGCAAGCATGATTAAAATTTGCTGTCTTCTCACTGAGTGAAAGCAGCAGTACCTGACAGAAGCCTACTTCAGCTACTGTAAATGGTACCTGCAAACCCTGCAAATCCCTGCAGCTCTGAGTTCACTGCTCCTGATTAGCAGAGCTAGGCAGCACTGTTCTCAGTGGCCACACATATTCCTAGACATCAGTCCTCAGGAAACTAAGAAAGCCTCAACAAGCTGATACCTGTAATGCTGCTTGTATGTTGTCCTTTACTTCTTCCTTATTTCAGATTTGAAAAAAAAACCAACTCTAAATACCATTTGATTGATAATTCTATAGACTTGTTATGTTAAAAGGGGTTCTTAAACTTCCAAAATGCCTGACAACCCTAAACTTAAGTGATGACAAGCAAGTTCTTTACTTTTTTCAAAATACTGTAGAAAAGTAGATATCCCAGGCCTGTACCTGCAGCAGTCCCCCAAAGGCTCTTCCTTCCCCCTCCCCAGCGAAGAGAAACAAGAAAACAGCCCTGTCTGGTCCAAAGAAAAACATGGGTTGGGCTCAGAGAACAGGCTTTTTACAGCTTAAGAAGTTGTCAGCTAACCCAACTGCCCTGAACTACCCACTGGATGTCACAAAACTGATCTTTAGCTCCAGCCAGATTTTACTGCTGGCAATAAAACATTCAGCCATTCCTAATTCATAACATATTGACTTTTCCGGGTTGTGTTCTGAGGTCTTAAAATTACAACTACTACGTTCAGCTATTGCTAGCATGCAATTCCCTTCTTTTCAGACACACACATTTTCTGTACCAAATTATGTAACATGTATTGCTCCAAAGGCATGAGATGCTGTAGCTAGGATCGGGCTCCTACTGCAAAAAAGTTAACAAAGGAATTTAGTTTGTCCAAAGAATTTGTTTACTTTTGTTACTGTTACCCCCTAACCTCAAGAGAGGAAAAAAACTACCCAAGAAAAAGAACTTCTACAACCTGTGTAACCCTCAGGTAAGAGGTAAAGGTTGGTTAGCTTTTTTGCTTACTGAAATCTGTCAGGAATTCCAGTGAGAAATTAATTGCTGTCACACTGGGTCAGGCCAAAGTCCCACCTGGCTCAGTATCTTTTCTTGAGTGATCAATCCTGCATGCTTGAAGAGGAGTGTAGGAGCCTCAGCCAGCTGTACTTTGGTGACAACTGGAACCAAGCATTTTCATGGTGGGAGGGTATAACAGCGACAGTGCACCGTGACAATAATTTTTGTTTGGTGTTTTTATGGTTATTTTCATGATTAATAAAACTATAAGAAAACCAAATAAAGATGGTCAGCTTAGAAAAGAGGTTGGAAATATGCAAGGAGGCTAAACATTTGTTTTAAGATGTTTGCCCTTTGTAACATTTATCATAAAAAACATGGCATAACAGATGCTAATTGCTGCCTTTGCTTAAAATTGAAGAAGAATAGTATTTTATTAAATGGAAAAACCATCCTTGTGGACTTAGGATGATATCAGACTCACTTTTAGCAAAACTGGAATTGACTGAGTTGCTGTAGCATTTCTATTGCATATACCACTGGCAGAGGAACCCAAAAGGTTTTTTTTAAACTGTTACCCAAACTGAATGTAGAAGTTCAGTGGTGAGTTCAAAAAATTGCTCCCATGAAAGTGTAAGACTGGTGTAACACATTACTCTTACTGCTGCATTTGGGCTAAAATCTAGTCAGTAACTGTGGCTTTAAATTTAAGTAAATGTGAAAGCTGGAGATCACTTTGGTCAGATGAATCAAACAGTTGTTTCAAAACTCCTCATATCAGTTTTCCACTCAATAGGTGTCTTTTTCCTAAGGCATGCAGTACTGCTGAGATGGAGCCCAGCTATCACCTGCTTTTAACGGGGATTGAACTGCTTCAGTCACTTCAGTGGGAAGTTTCAGTGCGTGATGGCACTGCCACTGAACACAGGGAGGGGGCTGAATTGCCACTGTCCTCACTTGCAGAGTTTTCAATCTTCTCTTATCTTCTCCCACATAAGCTGTGTCAAGTAGCTTTACACAACTGCCTACAATCAATGACTTTAGAACGTGCATGTTCTGTTTAACTGCTGCCAGTTTGGTAATGATTAACACTTCTAGAAGGACAAATTGTGAAAACTGGGTCCAGTTTGGGGCAACGAATCTCAGCCTTCACAAAGTCTTCCCACTATTTTTTTTCCTGTCCACTCACCAGATGCTTAATGATTGGTTTCAGAAATTCAATCTAGGTTTTGCAGTGTCCACAGGCGTGTTTTTCAGTGCAGCAGGACTGCTGACATGATTCCACATGTGGTTAAGCATGAAATTATAATAAAAGACCTGCCATGCATTATCCCATTTCTTCTTAAGTATGTTTTTGATCTCTTTACAAAGCAGGAATGATGAAAGTGGGAATCTGAGTGTTCGAACACCACAGCCTGCAACTCTGTATCCACCCCTTGTGGACTACAGAGCAGCCTTGATTTGCAATGGTATGTTTGTGTGAGCTTCCAGTGGACACTAAAATATGGAGATTTATAACTCAGTGTCCTTGACAGCTTTTACATTTTCCTTGTCTTAATGCCAGCATGTCATGGCATTCCATGTGATACAAGTAATTATTACAGCTGGATATGTCAGATGTGTGCTGATCTTTTGCATGGTCTAAATATTCAAGGTTTTAAGGTAAATATACACACTGATGCAGGCTAAACCTAGAACTTATAATTTTTACCATACAGAGTAAGAAAGGGTGTTCTGGCATAAGGTAACAGGAGAGGCAGAAGTTTCTCTGCACTATGATTCAGATGCACAACACACACTTGCAATACAGTACCATAGAATAGAGATTTACTGATTTAATTTGCCTTTATCAGGGCTGCCATTAGCTCTGTAGATCTTGTGTTACAAAACAAATGTCCCACTGTGCTCTGGAAATAAAAACCTTAGTCGTGTCAGATGACTGTGCATGTGACTGGAGTAGTTACCCATGGTTGCACCGCGCCAAAAAAAGATTACACATAATGCCAGCTCTATATTCTGAAAGGTAAGGGGGATGCTTCTGCTGGAGTATTAGATGACAGCTCTCCTTATTAATAAATTCCTACAGAAAATATTAGGCTTTTATATGCTACCTTTTCCAGCTCTTCTTGGTAATCTGTCATATCACTCATGAAATCCCAAGGAAGAAATGGATTACAGGAGAGCTACGTGCCTTTGCAAAGTTAAGTCTCATATTTACGAAGGCTGCTCCAGCCAATTATTTTTGGCTTCGGGTAGTCTAAGCCATCAGGAAATCGTTACTCAAACTGTTTTGCCCCATACATAAAGCAGGCCTTCAGGAACACTGTTAAGACACTGAGCCTCAGTTATATATGCAAAAGTACATAGGTTAATTCTTGCATTATCTCCCCCATAAAATACAGGTGTGTCATGCAGCCAAACATTTACTGAGTTACTTAAAACATTAAACTTTTTTCCACGTGCTAATGTACCCAGCAATCCTCTAAAATGATGATACCTCCAACTGTTAAGCTTGGAACATGTGCTGACAGCTATTCTGCTGATGCAGCTCAGACCCTCTCTCCTGCAAACAATTCAGTTTGCATCAGCCAAATCACCTTAAATCCATGCTTTTCTCAAATAACTTTGTTTGTTGGTTTTGACTACTAGGCAAAGACAAGAAGCCTACCACAAGACAACAGTTTCATGAATGCCTAAGTAATAATTTCATAAATACATAAATTTCTCTGTGAGTAGGGTTTTTGCAGCTCCAGGTACCACTATCACATTATTTATTATCACATGGATCACTCATAGGAGGTTTCATCTTCATGCAATCAAGTTCTGTGTTCTGTGTTTTCCTTCCTTGTCCCTATTCACTTTGGAAGGTAGTTCTCATTTGCCTCCATCGTTCATGGAGTTGAGAAACAATTAGTTTTATTCCTGCTCTTTCTGAAAATATGGCTAGCAATGAGGTGGGTATGTATTTTATACAACTTCACCATATATCTGAGGAAATAAATTACTGTTTCTTCAGTATATATGTACAAGAGTTATAACTGGGCTTTCATGGTTACTGTCAGTCCTGTGCAGTTGCAAAGAATCAAATTTAATTCAGCTAGATTTTTTTTAGTGCAAGTTTTCCTTAAGTAGCCTTAGTTGGGTGAAAAATACTGTGGGTTAGGGGAAATTGAACTAATAGCCATTTTTGCACTGTCAATTTTCGGAGAAGGACAGCATTTAGTAGAAGTAATGAGAATCCTAATAAATAGGATAAGCACAAGAGAAGGAAAAGAAGAAATATTTTGCTACTCTACCAGTGCTTTTGTACAGCATTCCTGTCAAGGTTCCAGCAGCTACAGTGTTCAGGTCATCTTCTGCACCTCGCGTTTTTTCAATGATGACTCCAAATGCACTGTAAAGTAGAGCTGGGGGGACAAAACCATGATTAAAAAATCCTTCCATGGTCTGAGGCCTAAAGCTTAGAATCCAGGCTTGGTGTAGTTATTTAGACTATGCTTCTGAGGAACAGATTTTCTGCTTATTTGAAGGGAATCCTCTGCAAAATCCCATCTTAGGTGTTTCTTTAAGCCTATTTTGCTAGTTCAAATTTGTTTGAAAATTCAGGGTTTAAATTTTTACTGGCAGTTTCATACTGTCTGCTGTGGATGACAGGAAACTAAACTAAGCACTTTCTAGGTAGAGAAAATTGCTGTCTGTGTGTGACAGTGATGAAATGTGATTTAAGTACAGCATTCAGATCATGCTACTAAGAGCTGGAGTACAGTGGGCTATGTTTCTTTCTAAAATTACTATTAAAATGCTTGGGATTTGACATTTACAGCTGTTTCACCTCTGCTTGTGCATGAAATCTTTATTCCCAGAGGGCCTTTGCTTTGGGATAACTTTAGGGGCTGTCCTGGAAAGGACTGGAAAGAGAAATGCATGGGCTTTTTAGCATGGATGCATTTATCATTTATGCATTTTGATGAAAGAAAACACCCCCTCTTCTCACGATATACTCATATTTTATGCTGGCAAAGAATAGTAGAGTATGTCATAATTTTGAAGTGATAAAGACAATGCCATTTAATTTGATCCTTGCCCTCCAAGAATTTGAAATCTTTCCTTCTGCTACAAGGCAGTAAATACTTCATAAGCAACCATAATAATGTCAATGAGTTAACAGCAGCATCATTCTCCATTCAGCACAGGCAAGGGTATTTGAGCTTGTCTTAGCAGCAAATAGATTAACAATGAGGGAAAGAAAAGCTGAATTCAACATAATTTTTTTAAATAGTTCCATACAGATGTTGCCTCTGTTCAGGAGCAGAATGGCAAAAATTGTCAGTAGTGACAAAAAGAATCCCTGACGTACAGAAAGGCTGCACAAGGTGAAGTAAGATGCAAAAATAATTCAGCTCCTTGAAAGAATTTCTCTGGTAGCTAGGACAAGACAGAGGTCTACCAGAATCCCAAACATAAAGTTCTGCTTAACTCTGTGATTTTGGAGGCCATATTTTGTAAGAAAAATAACAATTTGTTACTGGAATGCACAAACATTTTCTTGAGTAATCTTTCTTCAAACACAGCTGAAAAAACCTGTTAATGTGTCACTTAAACTGAAACCTTGAACTGCAGCATGCCTGCATCTCAGTTCTCAGACACGTTTTTGTTAGACTTGGAACAAGAAAAAAAATCCAGACAAAATATGGCCCAATAAAACTCAGCAGGCAATATGCATTTCTTATAGAAAAAATGCCTTTCTTGCTGTAGCTCAGAATCCTACCTCTAACCATGCCCTCTATGCTATGCCTCGAAAGCTATTGCCTAAATTAAATGGCAGCTAATCTGCTCCTCAAAAACAAGACTGAAATAAAATTACATAGATACAACTTAGCCTATGCTTTGATGCATTTCTCAAAAGAATGTAGACTGGGTTACAACATGATGTAGTCTCTGATTTAAATATTGCTAACTTCTACTACAACTTTGTAGGACACGTTCCATCATTATTTTTCTTCAAAATAATTTAATCAATTTTGGATTTCTCCTTTAAAAGTTACTGCATCAGTTTTCATTTTGTAAGATTGTGAAAGACTGGGGGGAGGTAAAAAATTTGTTATTTCTAGGGCATTAACTATTTCACTGACTTATGACATAATCTTGTTCTTCTGAGGCAATGGATGTGATTTTATTTCACAGCCCCCTCCCACCCAAACCTCAGTTCATAGAAATTTTTTCTCATACATCAGGCTATTGATAATTTTCTTTTCTCTTTTTTTTTCTAACCCACATTAGTTATAAGCAACATTTAGGTTTAGAACCAGTGGTATCCCGTGTGATTTTTCTAGCTAATGTACCATCATTTAAAGGATACATCTTTGTACTATCACATTTCTTCTTCACATAAATATTTTGTTGACTCTAACAGGAAACAAACATTGGACAGTTGATCACAGACCACAGAGTCTCAATGTAGGTTATTACAGTTATTTCAGAAATATTAAATTATATTTTTTGCCTTAAGTTGTAACTTAACTGGAATATATTAACAAGTAAACATCACCTGCAATTTCTAGTTATTTCTGATATAGCTAGAGTTTGTTTATATTATAGTAAAAAATTTCGATTTAATTAAAGGCTTTTGGCTCCTTATGCTGCAAATCCTATTTTAGCCTTTAATTTCCTTTTACATGTCCACTGAAATACCCTCAAGCCGCCAAAGAAAAAAACCTGCACTTTTTCTTGATGGATTTAATAATAATTTAGAGAATACTCTTACTCAGATAATACACAAATATATTTTCCCAACAATTACATCTTTAAACTGCTTTCCCTCTGAAGGAATGACTTTACTTACCCAGTGATCCCAGAGTGTTAGCCCATAACGCTCCTTGCCTTGTCACCATATTTAGAATTCTATAAAGGAGTTAAAGAGGTATGAAAACCTTTAGTACTCTGTGTTTACATCAAGGCAGTGTTTGACAGTAGGGTCTGTGTGTTTACACTGTATATGTGGTTAAGAAAACTGCAATGATGAACTAAAAGCTTCTGAAAGCAAATATTCAGTATCGTCAAGTCTTAAGAAAACCTTTCTCTCTTTTCAAGGCAAACTTGACCCTCCCCAAAACTCAAATCTTTTAACTTCAAATGACTTTCTAACCCAGATTGTCCTTCCTTACATGGTGACTACACACAGCTCCTGGAACAACTGATACACTTACGCAGACTAAGCTGAGTAAAAGGTCTCCAAGAAAGCCTCAGTGCTCCTCTACAAGCACCATGTGTCAGGGAGTGTGGGGATGCCTGAGCAAACGGTGTGGGCAATAAAGTCTGGACTGCAGCAGGTCAGGAAGGAAACAGACAGTCCCTTACAATCCCATCCATCCATGCACACCCAGCAAAAGGCCAAGAGGTGTGGCTGTGTGTATGGTCTGTGTGTAGGCTTCCAGACTAGCACTAAAGAGGAGAAGAGAACCTTTAGTGCGCTCTCAGAGAAGCACAATGCCACTTCTTGCTGGCACCAGTTGTTTCAAGAATGGTGACAACTGCAGCCAGAAGAAATGACTGATCTTTATCTCCCAGCAGTGTAACACTATCACAGGCATAGTATTGCTCTGGACAGCTGACTACCACTGGAACTTAGTTCAGCATTTAATGTTGGACACTTCCATTGCTTTATGTTTCTTCTGATTTAATTTTCTATTGGTTTTCCTTTTTTTATAATTTTCATTAGGACACAGATCATTACTGAATATGGTTAGGCTATGAACTAAACAATTTCACTTTGAAACAAGAGGAAAAAAAATCTAAGAGGCTAGGGTATTGATAACCTCTCATTAATTACAACCCCCACCTTTTACTTTATATTCATCCTGAATTGATAAGAGAATCAGAAATTCTAAGAACCACGGCATACTGTGAGGTATCTGATGACAAGTGAGTAACAGCAAAATTAAAAATCATTAAGAAATAAATCTGTGTACATTAAGGATAAATTGGGAGGAAATCTAGCTAAGCAAGTCTGTTCTCTGCACCTGATGAGGGAAAAACAGAACTTAATACACTGTTGGAATGTGATGACTTTCAGCAGACCTTTGCCTTTCAGAGTCAGCAGCCTGTGCACTGACTGCCACCTCCTGGGCTTGACCTGCAAAAGTCTGTGCTTAACATTAAGGCTTTGTCCAGTTCTGCTCATTCCAAACCCTAAAATACAATTCTGTTCATCTAGAGCATTATGAAAGAGTCATAATTATAGCGGTGAATATTTTGATAAAGAAGGGGTTGAATAAAGAAACAATTTAAAAAGGAGCAAAGCCAATATAAACTGTACCAGGAAAAATTCCTCTTCTAAAATTCCCTTGTTCCAAAGTATTCTGGGAGTGAAAATTTCCCACGTTTTCCCCCACTTACTCTGTTCCTCTGGTTTCAAATTCTTTCACCTAGGTTTTCCTATAGCTATGTCTAAGCTATCATTATTTTAAGAAGAGGCATCCTGTTGAAACAAATGTTCCTGTCTTTGCTGCGTTCTTTCAAACAATCAGGTAAGGCAAAAACACGGCAGTGTCATGGGTGCTCATGGATGCCATAACCCATAACAGCTCTCTCAGCAGCATGCACCAATGTCATCCCTAATGCAAATCCAGGCAGGCCCAGCTCTGCATTTGAATCTTTTCCTGGTTGTGAAAAGCTTGGGAAAGAAGGGAGACTTGTGCTCAGATAAATTACAGCAAAATATAGCTCAAAGCAAACACTGCTGCTTCTTGGAATATTTCTACATATAAAAACACTGCTTTGACTTTGAAGTAAATTCTTAGTAAACATCTAAGTAGTAATTATTTCTCAAATATTTAAGGTAAGTCACAGGACACACTAATTGTGACTAAATAAAAAGCAAAAAGGTTGAACTGAACATCACTGTAACTAAAAACATGTAGTAACGTGATCAAGACAAATACTGACTCCCATTTGTCCCCACTAAATTAAAAAAACACCAAAACACTTATTTTTGCAGTATTCAGATCTAACCTTGTATAAATTGGAAGAAACAACTCTGTCACTGAGAAGTACTTTTTTTTTTTTTACATAGAACACTTACTGTACGTTTCTAGGTTTTGACCATGCCATATTTTGTGTCTCCTTCAAGCCAAGTCTCAAACCATTCAGTGCACCAAATGCTGCCCCTAGTTGGAATAATATCAGTTATTACTTCTTAAGAAGCAGAAGAATAAACAATACTAGAAGCAAATACTGAGAATATAATCCAGTGTATAAACTAAAATCAAGTATCTCTTATCTTAAGACTAGAACAAGACATTTACAATCTCATCAATCACTGTAGCACATAGGCGTTACCTGGATAGTTGGGAAAAGTAAAAACCGCAACCACCTACCTGTCATACAACATCCTCCAATGGTAAAAAAGGCCAGCTCAAATCTGCCTCGAGTTTTGTTGGCTCCTGTGGGCAAGATAAACTCATCTGTATCCTGGGGGAAAACAAAAATAAATGCTTTTGTATTTTCCAAGTCTAGTTCAAAATGTAAGCCATATTAAATTTTTTCTTTGATCATGCAATAAACTAAAGATGGATGAGTATTTCTGGAATACTACAGCACAGTTGCAGAGATGGAATATACTATGTGTATACTGTATCAAGCATGAAAAAGGAATGTAAAAAGTTCAATTGCTTGAGCGCTTTTTTTTCCTCTAGCTGTGCTAACTTCTTAAAAATTACATACGTCAGCCAAGGAACTCATATTCTGTGGGTTGTTGGTTGTTTTTGTTCTTAATGACTATTTGCTTAATTATTAATTACATCTTGCAGCAGACAATATAAAAAACACTCCTTCCAAAAACATTCCTGTTGTCTGATTATATAGCACTGTTTCCTCACTGAGCAACCCAGTCTGATACAATAATGCATTAAGTTTCCCGATCCGATACTAAATAAAAACTGCCTTCTTATGAAAAGAGGTATTTCCTTGCACTAAGTGACCTATTTTAAGGATGCGAAAAATGCAAGGAATACACTCAAAACTAGCGATGATCAGGCATGAAATATGTGAGGTTGGTTAACTTTTTACTTGTCCATCTTTCTCCTACAGGGACATACTTGTGCTCTTGCAAATCAATGGTCTAAAAAGCTAGAGAAATGGCCTAGAGAAACTGGCATATGTGTAGAGATAGTGTGCCATGGCATCTCTTCAGGAGACACTGACGATGCCTGTTGTTGATAAGGTGCTAAAGCAGCAGATCTCTTTTAAGCTTCTTCTATGTTTTCCAGTCACAGTATTATCCACCCCTGCTTATCTGACAGACTCCAACAGCTGCAGGCTCAAGGAAATGCATTCTAAAGGGCTTTACTGGCCCACACTTGACACTGAATGTGAATGGCAATACTGAAAAAATAGCTCCTAAAATGGTGAAGTGTAATTAATAAAGTGAACTTATAATACGGTTTCTATCTTCCTCAGGCATTTGGAGAAATTCAGTGTTTACATGTTTTCACTACTGTCCCAAAAGTCAAGATGAAGCAATCATTGCTGACATAACATCTTAGTTTCTAGAGACAACCTCAAAAGCCCATTGTCTAGCCTTCTGCCAAAGGCTGACATGCAAATTTGTAACACTTGCTACCTGCTGCAGGCAACAGCATTGCAGAAAACATCTTGTTCCATGCCTGCATTCACAGACTAACCAAAAATGCAGGGTTTAAAGCAACAAGTATCAGTGGACCATTTGATATCATGGGAAGACCTGAATGAAAATGTAAGATTCTCAACAGTAAGGCTGACTTTCCTGCTGCATTCTGAAAACAAACAGATGGTCTTTAAACACCAGGAGACCCCCACCTCTCCACATGCACCTTCATGAAAACTCCAAATGTAAAGGCTAATAATTTCTTATATTCCAAAATATTAGCTATGTCTTTTTCCTTCAGTATTTAGAATCCTAGGAACCTGTGGAGACTGTTTATTGCAACTCCTATTGTTAAAAGAAGGGTCAGTTAGTGCTGGGCACTCAGAGCCATTCCCATGTCTTGTGATTGTCTAAGGAAGGAGACCTCACAGCTTATATGGGCAACTAGTTCAGGTTAAAAAAAAATGAAATTCCCTTTTATTTCAATGCACTTTGCTATCACCTCAACATACTAGTACTAAACATGCAGGGCAGTGAAGTGTTACAACACAGACTGCAGCCTCTAGTGTTACATCAATAGGTATTTTTAGAACTGTATCATGACACTAATGCCAACATCTTTGCATTTAAAGCAAACTTCTGTTTCTAAAATCTATTAGTACACACACGCTTTGTTCCAAGATCCCTGCTATACCATATTTAACACCACCATGTTCTCAGACAAACTGTACCAATTAAACAAAACTACTTTAGAGAGTGTTTTTGGAGAAAGTCTAAATAGTCTCAGCTTCTTTCTGACCACTTAACAACAGCAGCCACAGTACTGAACCCACTTCCACTAGAGGCATAGCCTTGGTTTTCTATCCTTCTAGGAATGTTACATGGTAATCTGGACTACTAGGGCTTCTAGGCCCCAGAACTGCACACAGAGCTTCCACTTAAAAAAGAAAAGTGACCCAGCATGCCATGAAACAAGGCACAAGTTAGCAGATACTATGCAACTGTTGACCTTTAAGTGCTAATTCTACAAACTTCATGTTTTCAGACAATATGAGCCATGTACGTAGAAAAATACTAATTAAATAAAATCATTTTCATGCATCCTAATTGGAGTAATTTAAACATTCTCAGCTACAGTTAAAAACTATGAAAAAGGAAAACATTACTTGATTTAAAATATTTTCCTTCCTTATGATGGCCTGATTTTATATTAACTGATGTTAAGATGTGCAAGTGTGACTGCTACATTATTCTTTAGAATAAAATGGTAAGCTATACTTCATGATGGTCTCCCTTCAGCTGGGTAATGAGAAAAGGACAGTGATGTGAAATTTGCAGCTGCTGTGATGACAAAGCCTGTTATCAGGTCTGGAGCTTGGCTGAATACCTCAGTAAAATGATCGAACTTGTCACAGTTCTGAAAACTCATCCATGAAAAAACGGGAGAGATTCTGGCTGCTCTTACTGATTGAAGGGGCTCAGTGGAGGTGTGAGCAGTGCCAGAACATGTGTGAGGTGGTGTTGGCCTTAAGACAGGGAGGGAGACCTCTTTCCAACAGCAGCAGGCTTGTACTGACACAACAGCCCTACCTATCCTCTGCATTATCAGTGCTCGCTTTCTTCTAGAAGTCACAGCACGTCAAGATCTATTAGGGACAATACTGAAAAAAATTGTTTCTTTTCACTGTTCTTCAGTTCAAGACTTCAGTGCACAGTGCCCAGCACTGCGGGAGGTTTGAGGTGTTCATGTAGGATCATGCAAACACTAAAATCGAGTTCAACACAATAAATACAGCCAGCTTCTCACCTGTACTAGGTACTTGGGGTCCAAGTTTAAATACGGTGACAAAGGGCTCATCCCAGTTACTAAAAGGAAAAAATACAGAACACTTTAACATCAACTTCCATAGTAACAATTCACATTATGTAAGGCAAAAAGGGGCAGATCTCGTGCGTGGCAGAAGGGAAAATTCTGCCGTGAAGTTGCCCAACGCCTTAAAAGGCGGCACCGGCCGGCAACTCGCCCTTTCCAGGAAGCGAACGGGAGCCGCTGGGATGAGGTGAACAGCATGTCCCTGTGACCAGCGCCCGTCGCGACACGCGGCCCCCGCCGAGGCCTGGCACCTCCGCGCCCACCCCCAGGAGGGGCCGGCGGTCGGGATCGGCCTCCTGCGGCCGGGCGGCGGCGGAGCCCCTCGGGGCCGCGTGACTCCCGACATCGGCACCGCCACCGGTCTCGGTACCGGCCTCCCGGCCTTGCAGCGGCCGGTGAGCGGATATTGCCCCCCTGAGCGGGCCCCGCCGGCCACCCCACTACTCACGCGGCACTCCGGCCAGGTCGGCGTGCGAGTACCCGAGCCCGCCGGCGCCGAAGAGGCCGCCGAGCCCAGTGCCCTTGGAGTTCCCGCCGCCCTCCATGGCGGCCCCGCGCCCGCCGCCCTCGCCACCACCAACGGCTGCCGCAAAGCGCCGCCCTAAAGCGCCGCAAAGTGCCGCCCGGCCCCGCTGCTTTGCGGGTCGCCATGGCGACGGGGTGAGGCACGCCAGGCGCCATCTTGCTGCGAGCGCCGGGCCTCGCTGGCCGGACGCCGCTCATTCCCGGCCCCGCCGCGCCCCCCGCGCCTTGGGAAGAGCCCGGCGTGCGGGACGGAGGATGCGGACGGGCAGAGCCGTTGTCGCAGCGTCGCGCCGTCCTCGGGGGGCGGGTGCTGGCCGGCCCCGGCGGGCAGGGCGGCCCCGCCGAGGATGAGCGCGGACTGCGGGCGGGAACCCCCGCAGAAGAGAGCCCGGCCCGGCCCCGGCAGCCCCGGCGGCGGCTCCCAGGGAGAGCGGCAGGAGCGGCCCGGGGGCAGCAGCTCCGCCACCGCCGTGGGGAATAAAGGTTTGTACCGGCCCCGGGACGGCGGGAGCGGCCGGGCGCGGAGTGGGGCTCGCTGCTGTCCGTGCCTCCCCCGCCTCCCTCGGCCGCCTGCTCACTGTCGGGTGCAGGGACTGGCCCGCGGTGCCCGCAGAGCCGGGGCAGCGCTGAACCGGCCCGAGCCGGGAGCGCTGCTCGGCGCCCCCCACCAGCCCGGCCGCCCGCGGTCGCGCCTGGGGCTGGGCGGGAGGAGAAGGAGGCGACCGGGCCGGAGGCTCCGAGTCGCCGTGTCCCTCTGTGCCGCCCAGGACATCTCTGCCGTGCTGCTGCCGGCCTGGGCAGCGTTGAACGGCGGGGGCTGCATGTGCCTGTGCACAAAGCCTGCCCGGAGCTGCCGCCCCTTGTGCTGGAATTGTCTCTAACTTCACTTCCCGGTGCCAGCGTGTCCCCCGTATCCCAGTCCGGTGGTGTGGTCAGTGCGCGCTGCTTCCCCGTGGAGACGGCTTGGCGTGCAGGATCTTCATACTGTTTTTTTACCTGATTCTTTGCAAGTTTCCACTAATAGTGCAAATCATCGAAGGGCGGTGTGAGCCGGTAAAGGCAGCCTGTTCCGCAAGAGAGGGGACAAATATTTAGTGTGGGGAAAAAAGGCTTTCAGCGGGGGTTGTGCCAGGCTGTCACACAGCGAGAGCCAAGAGTAATGACAGGAGCTCACAGGAGCACGTGGCTGCCAGCTTGGATCGCTGCTGGCCCCATAGGGTGGGGTGGCTGCTCCTCCTGCCGCCTAACAAAGCTGTGTAGACGACGTTCCCGCGTGGCTTCCTTAGATTTGTTTTATATTTGGAACTAACGCTGTCAAAATAAGATTTTAATGCATCTTTTTCAGGATTAGAAAAGAACGCATGAAAGGGGAAAAAGATCCCAAACATTTGCTGTCATCTCCAGCTGATGAGTTAAACCTCACTAACCCCGAACTAAGAGGCAACTTTGAGTAGATGATAGTTTGGAGTTAGAGATGTACATTCCTACAGAGTAAACGAGAATCTTCTGAAAATTAGGGTGTTTTCCAAAAAGGTGGATTGCAGGGGATGATTTGTTTAATGGGAATGGTTTGGGGAATATTGAGTAGAAATAAAGGTGCCATTACAAAAATATGGTAGCAAAGTCTGCTTCTGTTGTTTACGCTGAGAATAAGCATGTGTTCTTTTTGTTGCCTCATGTTTTCACCACCTTATCTGTAACAAAAAGCCATGCTGGAAGTGTGAAAGTGATGTGTGCTGTGTTGGTTGGAGAGCTTACATGGCTGCACAGATGTTGAAGTTCCGACTAAACCCTTTCTGTTCTGGTGCTGCTGCCATCGTTTCTATTTATTTTGCTAATGAATAAGTATTTCTTCCTCAGCATAAGTTTACACCTCAAGAGATAGTCAGCTGCTTTTTAAGAGGTTTATTTGTCCTGTGTTTTAACATGTCTCTTCAGGCTTTTGTGGTATTTTGTTTTTTGGGGTTTTTTCCCCCCGGCTGTTTATCTGTAGGCAATTTGGATTAACATTTCAAATGTTAGAAGAAGGTGAGATTTGCTAATCAGAATGACTACTAGATTTAAATATAGTGAATCTTTGGAAATAAAAATATTTTAGTTCATAAAATCTGTCAGTCTGTTATTTTTGTCTGAGTGAGGTGAAGCTGAGTGTTTGAATGGCTGATGATGGCACAGGTATCCTTGCGCTTGGAGCCTACATCCAGCTTGGCCCTGCTCCCTGGTGACCCCGTCACATGGTGGCAGTTTTGCATTGTTGTTTGTGCCATTACAGAATAACTGAAAATGATTTTAGTATTTTCTGGAGATTACTTCTCATTCTGAACATTTTGGTATCCTGTGAGGAGGGAATTTGATAAGCAGCTGTATGAAAGTGTTCGAAGTCTTGAATGTTAGGGAACGTGTTTATGAAACAATGTCTCTTGAGTTACCTATGGCCTAAGCGATCTTTGTTACAAGTTACACAACCTCACTTTGCAGAACACTGCTGAGACTTCCCGTACTCAGAATGAGAAAAACCAGATCTGATTTACTGGTTTTGAAGTTCTGCAAAACTATAGTTACAATAAGGTACTCCAGCTGTTCCTTACCCAGTTGAAGGCAGTGGGCAAAAAACACCTTGCACAGTCAGCAGTGGCAGGGAGATGCTTTCTCTTGGCAAATGGAAAGAGGAAATTGAAGCTAGTTAGCTAGTTGCAGAATATCTATTAAACAACAACAACAAAACTAAACACCCCTTATACTGATAAAGAATGCTTTCCAGTTTTGAAAGAATTACTTTGATTTTTTTCTCCCTGTTCTCCCTCCAAGTCTCTCCATAATTGGTTTACATGTTGCTGTTCTATTGAAAACTTGTCTGAGCTGCAGCAATACACAGATAAGACTGCAACTGTGTTGTTGGTAGTAAATCTGAAGAAATTGTGTCCTTCATTTTGTTGCTGTTTAGGAGTGTAAGCATTGAAAAGCTGTTCAAACTGTTCATGGATGGAGGAAAAAGGAAAAAAGTCCTTTACTGAGTGCTTGTCACTTCTAGTGTGTGCTATGCTTATATTGAGCCTTATGTTTCACAGTATGCCACATACTAATAAAGTTCTTGGATGAGTCCTCAAAGATGCCTTGTTGTTTGTTCTTTTTAGATTTTAAGTTATGTCATGTTGCCTCTTCATTCCAAAATTCAGCAGAAGCTTTTGGAGCTCACTGTGGTGGTGATTAAATGTAATGATGAGAGCTAGAAAGTTCAAGTTCCTTTGGTTTTTGTTGTTTGGTTTTTTTGTTTTGGTTTTTTTTTTTTTTTGTTTTTTTTTTTTTATTCTACACATTACTGTTTATTTTTACCTTTTAAACTATATTTTAAAAAAATGGGTTGGTTGAAACAAATGCCACCACACACCATACCTGGAATTTATAAAGATTATTACAAAACCTACAGCTGACTGATGCAAATTAAGTATTGCATCACATGTAGTTTTAATACTGCTAGTGTCTGGATGCGCCCTACAGTAGAAATGCTAATGAGGGCTTAATTGTGGAGGTGTTTTATCTTCACCCAGTACAGGTCATCTTTTTCATATACAATGATGTTGCAGTTTTATCATGTTTCATGTAATAACAGTGAACTGTGGTTTTCCAGTTTGTAAACAGAGGACAATTACCAGTTGGTTGGAGAATAAAGAATCCAAGACAACGGAGTCCAAAAGGTAAAAATCACAACATAAACCTATTCAAAAGTTGTGTTTTTTGAGGGGGCTTGGTGGGAGCAAGAAGTGCAGGTTGCCAGTACAGCTGGCTAAATGGAGGCAGCCCCGGTTCTGCTGCTTTTGTTACCTTGGCACATCCTCTTGAGTAACAAACAGATACTTTCACTACAAACATCTAATTAGTCTCCTGCCCATCTCTGAACACCCAAGCCCAAACTTACTGCTGACATAGATTCCTGAAGCACATCACTGTTTAGGTGAATAGCAAAAGATGGGAACCTGGAGCAAGGGGCAAAGTGGGAGTGTTTCTTCCAGTGGCAGCCAAACACTGGACCAATTTAGTTGTAATATCAGACTATGTCTTTGGTCAAGTTCTGCTTTCATTTTTGTTTGACATAGGGCACTAACAGTTGCAGAATTGCGATTATAGTCCTGTGACCAACTCACTGTTTTATTGTTAATTTACAGACAAAATCTGTTTTGCTTTGTCTTATTGGACTTCAATTGTAGTTAAACATGTGCAGCTTGATTTAATTACAGCCAGAATTTACAGGTGCTCAAATGTGCATTGAGGTTTTTTTATGAAAGATGTTACAAGTTTTTGCTGCTGAAAGGTAATTTTCGTGTGGTCTGTCAGGAGCAGTGACTGCACGATTGCCTTAAAGTTATACTCCAAAGAATGTAACTGTCCAGTGCAGAGGAATATCAGATACTATTTTTCTGTAGTTGGAGTTGTAAATGTGCTGGTTTATTTTTCTTTGGTGTTGGCTAATAAATACAGATCGAAGTCCATAGCAGTGCTAAAAATAGCTGGGAGGACTTGTGATAATGATTAATACAGAAGTATGCTGGGCTAATTACAGGCTTACAGGTTCTACTGAATCAAGGATGTTAAGAGGATTCTAAAGGAGAGAATGAATTATATTTTTTTAAATTCCCTTTAGAGTATTGCTCTTCTATGCCCTTCTACATCCCAGCTGACAAATTAGAGCCTAGGCAACTTTAAGAAGCAGATTTGTTGAACGTTTCATGTGCATTTGTATTGCAGTTAACATCACAATTTTAATTTAAACTTGTCTTCGTGTTAGATTTAATCTCTCAAGTTTGCAACAGATATTGTCAGTACCTTTAAAGAGTCATCGAAATGGCAGCAGTATTGTAACTATCATTTTTGTTCATCAAAATTTGCAGAAATAAATGCATACATGGGAAGTTAAATTATCGTGAGATAAAGCCCTCTAAGATCCTTTTGTTTTCAAATAATCATCCTGTGGATGAAGTTCCAAGCTATCATCTCTCCTTATCCTGAGTGGTTTTTTAGAAGAGGATCTGTTACCATTCATGGAGAAAGTTGATACCTTCATGAATCTATAGTCTATGAAAATGTTAAGTGGCTGAATTTGGGAAGGTGTATTTAGGTGGTAGTTGTACATTTTCTTATTTAGTGTAAATGGGAAGCTGGACGGTGACCAGACATACAGAGTTTAGCGTGCTCAGTTTGCATTTGGAGTGTACAGTGTTGTAACAATACATTCAGGAGAAGATATTCAGAGTGGTGTATTCATCAAAACTAGACAGGTTTTTTTTTTTTGTAATACTGATGTGTCCTCTGAGTAATTTTCTTTATTAGTACACTGACACATAAATTAGTATGTAAATGTGAAATGACTTTCTGATATCTGGTCATACACAACTCACTTCATTTCCCTGTGTAACCATTAGGGTGTGTTTTATTCTGCCCTGCCTTACATGAAGACAAAACAGGTTATTTTTCTCTTAAAAACCTTCTGATTTAATGTATCTTTTAGTTTTTATTTTCAGTGAAATATATTTTACACTTGAGCTTTTGTATGGACTTTTTTGAAGCTACGGGCTGTTTATAAAAGTAAGGGAGTAATAGGAGACTATGGACTGCTGTGCCCTCTTCATCTTTGATGAATTTGTAGTTCTGAGGGTATGGCCATAAAAACCATTGATTTCGTTGCTCATTGTATTTAATGAAAGTTATGGAGAACTTTATCACAACTTCTGATTTTTTTCATCAGCAGAAAATAGCTAAATAATAGTGTCATAATGTTTAGATTTTAAGATAAGAATAAGGAATGACTGGAATAGATTCCTGAGGTAAGCAGCTGATTAATCATCCTTTGGAGCCTTTAAATGGAAATAGGTTATAGTGAGCAACAGTCCTCAGTGCAGTAAAACCTGTTGCTCCTGGTAGTGCTCACTTACAGAGTAGAATGAATAAGAATCTATACTTTCTTCTGTTTGTTTATCTTTGTACCTTAAAAAAAATGCACAGAAATTTAATTTGGAAATAAGACATTGAATTCCCTTACTTCTCTTCCACAGCTTACACAGCAGAATTAACAACAACACTGAAGCAAATCCTAAGATGACTTCCATTAAAAAAGAGAACTTTTGTGAGCATGATGTGAAAAAGCTAGAGAACACTTGTCAGCAAAATTGTACAAAAATATCTGTGGAAGTTGGTGCAAAGCAAGTAAATTTGCCTCAGACGGGCAGTGTGTGTAACTGGGAGGCTGAAGAAAAAGATGCAGCCTTAGATACAGATCCTGTGCAGAGGCCGCAGTCTGCAGACCTCTTTAAAAATGCCAACATTGATCAGATGCACAAAACTGGCAAGCAGAGAGGCTGTGAAGAAAGCAGTGCCACTTGGACTCAGAGGAAGTTAACAGCAGCAGGCCGGGCTTCAAAAGCCGTAAATTCAAAACCTTCAAAAGATGTTGAGACAGATGGACAAGTGGCTTCATGCAATTCACAGAAGTTGAAGAGTTGCAATTCTGTTTGTTTAATTGGTGAGCAAGAGGAAGGGGATGTAGTTCCAGAAAGTCCACTTTCAGATGCTGGTTGTGATGCCTGTATATCTGATCTTGGAGGTCCTGGGAAACTGAGCAAATGTCAGAGCAGTTCAGGGGACTCGCCTGCTTTTGAGAAAGAAAGTGAACCAGAATCACCGATGGATGTGGATAATTCTAAAAATAGCTGCCATGGGTCAGAGGCCGATGAAGAAACAAGTCCATTTCTGGATGAACGAGAGGAGATTAATATGTCAAAATCCATAAACAAATCTTTTAGAATTCAGTATGGGGATGCTGAAATGGAGTCCAGGAAATCACGTTTTTCTGCCAAGGGCTGTGGGAGCTTTGAGGAAGTAGATAATTCTGTTAAAGAGGACAGTCTGCATACAAAGGCGCCTGGGGTCTCTCCTGCTCCATCATCAGAATGCAAAGGTGCGAAACAGGGTGTGAAGAGAGACTCCAAAATCACTTCTCACTTCATGAGGATACCTAAAGTTGAGGAGAAAAGGTAGTGTTCTGTCTGCCTCTTCATCTGTTTTTTTCACACTTGGAAATTTCCTCTTTGGTGATAAAATTTCAGAGGCTGGAATTTATAAAGAGTTCTGCAAAATGTATTTTAAGATACAAAGCCAACTGATGTAAGATTGAAGCAACTTACTTTTAATGGGGCTATTTGCGGGATTTTTGAAGGATATCTTTGTCCAGTGCAATTCTTAGAATTCTTACTAGTTTGATCTGTCAAAAATAGTGAATCTGTTTTGTTGAACTGTCTATGCTATTGGTCATTCACATTTGAGAACAGTTGTAGAGATGTTTGGGTTTTTTTGTTGATGTTTTTGGCTTTGGGTGGGTTTTTTGGTTTGTTTTGTTTGGCTCTATTCATAATTTGGGAGAGAGAAGGACTGGTGGTTACACTGCAGCAATGGAAACAGGAGCCCTGAGCACTATGCAGGAGTCTGCATGCCAGGTGTTGTGGAAGGACAAAAGGATAATCTCTGCCCTGAAGACCTTAGATTTCAGTGGGAGCTGAGAAAGTGAATAAGCATCTAAGGAGTGAACAGAAACAAAAGGACTCTGTATTTTGATATAACATGCAATTCTTTGACTTCAAGTCCTTCAAGTAGGGCAAGAAATTAGTTTTGCGCATTTTTACTGGGGCATTGTCCATGGATAAACAGATCCTGTTGGGAAGGAGCATAGCTCTGCAGACAAATACCCTGCTTTGCTAACCCACTGCAGTTCTGTAAAGGGTTTTGTCAGCCTGTAAAGAAGAGTGTTTTGGCAGACATGTACTTGTGTGTCTTGGGGAGGGTAAGGTTGGTGATGGTGGGAGTTCTCCCCAAATAAAGATTTGGCCTGAGGCCGCATTAAAGGCTGTCAGATAAATGGACTGCTATTATTGTAACCCTGGGGTGGAAGTTTGTGTATTTGCCTATCAGTTTTTTCAGTGGAAATAAAATGTTTCAATGCATTGTATTTTAACAGCAGGAAAGAAAAGTGTGAATTCAAACCCCAGAGGCCAGGAAGGAAGACTGCTAAATATACACCACCTGCTCTGCCAACCAACAAGAAATGGTTTGGAACCCCGATTGAAGAGATGAGAAGGATGCCGGCGTGTGGGGCCCGTCTGCCTCACCTGCGACCCTCAGCCAACCACACCGTGACCGTCAGGGTACAGTAATGCACTGCATTGCCTCCAGTCAGAGTTCTGCTGAAGTGTTCAGTAATGTGAAATGCCATGTCTTAGTCTTACATTTTGACATCCTTCTTTTACTATTTCTTGCCATTCCTTGCAAGGGGACTGGAGCAACTGATTTTCCTGAAAATTGGCTATTCTGGTGCATAGAATTAGGATATTAACATCCAGAAGAAGCATAATAATGGTTTTGCTGCCTCTGTCTTGTTAAGGGCAAGTATTTTGTTTTGTGGGGGGTTGTGAGTGCTTCCTTGACTGAGTTGTAAAGTTTGGAAATTTAAATACGTCTACAAGTGAAATTGGTACTTCCAGTATTTTCATGCTATGTTTTCATTTTAATGTGATTCTGGTTTGAGTTCAAGACATACAAAAGGCTCAAGATAGTCAAGATATGGAAAAGACAAAGAATGAAGCAGAGTTTCATGCAATTTTACCACTGCACTTTAGATAAAATCTAATAAATTTTCCTTTAATCCTTTGGAGTAGTATGCAATCCAATTATTGTTGAAACAAAACATGACCAGAAAACTATGGGGTGATGGATAAATCCCAACCAAAAGAAAGGCACATTGAGTACTAGAGGGCTGAATAGCAAACTAAGTATTTAAGAATGTGATTTTTTTTTTTTTTTTTTACTTTTCTGGTGTTCT
>VXBI01013930.1:485474-549214 GCA_013397375.1 Toxostoma redivivum
AAGTTTTTTAAAATGTTATTTTTTTTTTTTTTTTTTACTTTTCTGGTGTTCTGTGGAGTAAACTTGAGGTATTGCTCTATCTATAATGATTCCTTATCCCTTTCAGGGTTAGGTTAAAAATATTATTTCTGCACATGACTATGGTTACATTTGTAACTACATTTTGAAAATACTTGGATGAAAATATGTAGTTACTCAAGTTGATAAATGAGGAAATCTTTAGGTGGTGATTGGATATATAGTAATTGAATATATTACCTTTATTTGAGTGTGTTAAGGTAGGTGGCATTCTTTTCAACAAGTGTAATATAAGATTAACAGATGGATTTTTTTCTGAGTAGCTATCATGCTGTCAGTTTGTAGCTTTCCCCTTTCCAAAAAAGGATGGCTGTAGATGAGAGCTTTTTAAACGGTATTTTTGCTTAATTTTAATTTCTTCCATTTAAAAACTTTAAAGGTAGAGTCTGATTTTTTTTTTTGTCTGTCCTTCTGTGTTACAGGTAGATCTTCTGAGGGAAGGAGAAGTACCTAAACCTTTTCCAACTCACTACAAAGATTTGTGGGACAACAAGCATGTTAAAATGCCCTGCTCAGAACAAAATTTATACCCTGTAGAGGATGAGGTAAGATTAAGTATTTACTGTTGTGTGATCAAATAAGTTTGTTTCCACATAGATGAGTTTTCAGTTTACTGCGTTTGCTCAGTTGTCAGACTGACTATGGAATTAGAAAATCAAGTCTGAAAAACTGGATTTTGGGTCATGATGCTTCAGATAGAGCAGAAGACTTTTTCTTGTCCTGGTAATTATTTTGCTTAGCCAATGATTTGATGATGTATATATTTCTATATTTATATGGAGTGTAAACTTTAAGTCCTTATAAATGATATAGTTGTTTATGTACATATTTATATGTTACATGTTTTGTGTGTGCAAAGCAATTTGCAATTTGAACAGATGTGAATGAATTTGTAAGCACAGTTTGATTATAATACTCTGTCAGGTATTGCTGACAGTGAGGTGTATTTGATCTTTGTTCTGCTAAAACAACTGCAGAGATTAGCCCTGCATGCTTTGTTGGTCTGGTATTTCTTGTTACTGCTTGAGACTTAAACATACCCACAGAAATACTTCAGACTAGGGTGAATATAATCAGCAAGTGCGTCTTGTAGTAAAAACTCTATAATGATTGTTGCTCAACTCAGAAACAAAGAATTCTTATAGCCTCTATTAAATACTCAGTTTTGCCTGAGTATTAAATTAAATTACCAGTTTTACAGGTGACAGTAAATGTGTCTTTATGTCTTGAATAACTTAATTTGACTTTGCTTTGGGCTTTTACTTTAAAGAATGGAGATAGAACTGCTGGAAGTCGATGGGAACTAATCCAAACTGCCTTACTTAACAAATTTACCTGCTCACATGATTTGAAGGTAAGCCTGTCAGTTTGAAATCAAGTCTATATACATATAAATACATTCAATATGTCTGTATAGTGCCAGTGATTCTGGCTTGGTTCTGTTTGTTTAATGACTTAGAAAAATAAATTACGAAAAAGTCTCTGCTGTTCAAGGGATTTCCTAAAGAATGAAGGTTCTTAATGAGTACTAAGTGTAACCAGTGAATTTATTCAGATTATTTAAATGAATTGCTATTTTAAAGTCTACCCAAAACTGTGTTTGTCCAGCAGTATATACTAGTCTGTGGTAAACATAGCTTGGGTGTTTTGTATAGCCAGATGGTTGGGGATGCACAGGTGAGAGAGTTGGAAATAGTAACTCTTCGCATCATTTCACTCCCCTAAAATCATAATTCAAGCTGCTGACAAAAATCTGTAGATTTTGGAGACTAATGCTCTTTTGATAACTCTTACAGTTACATTGGCACAAAGTCTTAGAGTAACATGAATATTGATTTGGAGCAGCTTGGAGTTACTATTATGTTTTTTTGGTGAACAATAATGTAATTTAGCCTATACCTAAAAGGCAGGGAAGGAGGAGGATGCAAAAGCCATACATAAACTTTAAATGAATGAATAGAGTTTCCCCAGCAAAACTGAGGAGACTTCCCTTGATGTTATTTTATTTGGTATTTTTTTCTTGTGAATTTTTTAAGGGTGGTGTTGTTGTAAAGGGTCTATTTAATTTTGCTGTGGCTCTGATTCTGTTCCTAAACAGGTACAGCTTCTGCTACTTTGCTTTCATACCTTAAATACCTTTTATTAGTACTGTTAACAAGAGCAAGTGTGGGATGGGGAACATTTATATTGTTTGTTGGGAGATATGCCTTGCCTTGTTTTGTGTTAGGAGAAAAAAACCCCATAGACTGAAGCTTATTCATTTCCTAAACCCAAAACAGAGGGCTCAGTATCAAGGATTTGCTCTATATTAATAGAGCAAATTGTGTCTTATGGATTTTGGTAGGCTCTGTGGCAGGTTTTAACCACCAGATGGTGCTGTTGCTTCAACAAGGAAGTTTCCTAAAATGGTTTTTCTTCCATTAATAACTATCCCTAACCTCTATTTTGTTGTGCTTCTTCCTTAGGAGGCCATATTGAGGTACAACGTTGCTTATTCCAAAAAATGGGACTTCACAGCTCTCACTGACTTCTGTGAGAAGGTAAAACAAGTTGATTTAAAATAGGAAGAAAAGTGATATAAAAGTGACTATTTCACCTCTATGTCTCAATGCTTTTGGCTTTATTTCCATTTTCAAGAGTAAATGTTTCCAGTTGTCAGATATCTAAGTGAGCAGCTATGTAGATGGTAACGTCAGATGAAACAGTAATTATACTTTATAAAGTGGCTTAATTTTAAATTTTATACATGTAATTTGGGTTCTTCAGTAATATCTAAGCCTCCTGAAGGTAAGGCAAGAAATGCCCTTTTCCAGTTTTATGATAACCAGATTTATTAAGAAATTGTATTAATATTTCCAGTGTAATGTTTTTTTGTTTTAAGGAGAGTTGGTTTTTTTTTCCTTTCTTGTAAAACTTTAATGTTATGTCGCAGAGGTGTTTGTATAGACTGTGCTTTCCTGGCATAGCTGGAAAATTTTGCAGTTTGGTGAGATGGTGAATTTAAACTGTAGAGCCTTTGAAAGAGAGTGGGTGGGTTTTATAGCTTCAAGTATTAGGTATTAGTAGTTTCATAGGGAAGATGGAAAAGAGAAATGAATAGTTGTTCTCAAATACAAGTTGGACTATTATTAATGTGCATCCTGATTGACAATCAGAAACTATGTTAACTAAAGCATAATGAAAGATTAAATGAGATGCAGTAGAAATTGCTGCATTTTTCTTCAACACTTCAGAACTATTTCTAAAACACATATACTTGTTTTCTTGGGAGGAGCTTGCTAAGCTCCATTAAGACTCAGTGGAAACTAACTAAATTTGATTTGAAGTGAATTTTGTTTGTTATGTATGTATATAGATATCTGCTTGGGCCATGTGATCAGGGGAGCTGTTCTGTTCTCTCTGTTGCCCGTCTCCATTGCATATAGGGACTGCTCTTTCAGGGAATGAATTTTCTTTTGCTTGCAGCACAGTATTATTAATACTGATAAAAGGCACCTATAAAAATCCCGGTGGTGAGAGCTGCTGTGCTCACCCATCTTGCAGATTTAGTGCTCCCCTCTCGTCTCTGGGGTCGCTGATGTGGCTCCATGGTAGAAGCTGCGGACAGTCAGTCTGTGCTCCTATTGACTCTCTCCTGCTAAGTGAAATTAACTTGGACTATTCGTGTGTTACTGACCTATACATACTTAAATTAGAATATTTTGAAATATGAGTGCTGTTCAGTTAAAAATTTGACTCAGGAACCTACCAGATTTGCATCATATTGCTACAAGCACAACTGAGCTTGTCTTGATGTGTTCACACTGCATTTGGGATTTTGGAAATTGTGGGTGATTAGATTCAGAGATCATCAGCCAGAGAGCGTAAGTAATATCAGCTGTCTCCAGAGGAGAGGGAACAATAGGCAAATAAACTAGGGATTGGACATCAATCTTTCATGAGGATGAAAAGGAAATTTCTGTATCCTGGGAATGATGATTTTTTTGTGTGGTCCTCACATGAAGGGAGGAGATCTGTTTAATACATAGATTTTTGACCAAGTTAAAAGAGCGTGCAGCACTATTTTAAATAAGAAACAGTGAAGAGCTTGTGACAGAGTGGCCTTTTGTAAACCACAGGAGCAAAAGCAAGCCTTGGCTTGCTTTGTTGAATGTATTGTGTTTAGTGAACAGGACATGTGAAGGGGATAGATTTTGCAGAGAAATGCTTCAATTTTTGTATTTTAAAGGGATGTGTGAACTTTCCAAGTTTTGTAAGTGGACGAGGCATCTTACTAATTTACAAAATCTTTCCAAGAATGCTTGCAGTCTAAGTGAGCAGGTCTTGTGTGAAAGCTGACATCCTCTCTGGAAATGACCTAAATATACTGGCTGTAGTGAGCTGTAGTGCTTTTGAATTTATTGTATTTGTGAGTTAATGATTAAGGGCTTACCACTCACCTGTGTATTTTCTTGTTTATCCTATGATTTTGAGGGTACAGAGGACCTGTTTCAGGTTTGCCCAGCCAAAGTTGAGGAGGATGGTTAAAAGGAAAGCTGGCCTGAGTAGTCAGCCCAGAGGGAGTGGCAGTAGCTCAACAGAAAGAGATGTGGTCACAAATATATATTAAAAGAAAAAGATTAAAACAGAATCTGTGATTGTCAGATATGTATGCATATAGTTGGGCACTATTGACTTTCAGTGCCTGCTTAACCAAGGATTTTGTAGTCTCATTTAGAAGGGAGCTGTATCTGTAAATCTAGTGGTGTCTGTTTTGAGATTATTCAGATATTACTTCAATAGGTCTGTGTTAGCTTATAAAGTGCCATTTGTTATTTTATCTTCTGATTATGGACACAGCTCACTTCATCTGTTAATCTCTTAAATACTGTCCTATCAGTCTTGCATTGGGCTTCCTATTTTAGGTAGTTCCTTGCAAGTTACACTATCAAAATATGCATTATTTTTAAACACTGCTTTGTAAGATTCAAGTCAATTTTCTTATAATAACAATAGTTACCAGTTTATTTGGCTTAGGTTTATTTTCCCTTAAGATGAAAACACTCAGCTTTCTTAAATAATAGTAAATAAATATCATGTATGTGAACCAAGATTTTTTTCGGAAACAACACAGCCTACAAATTCTGCAGTTTGGTCAAAATGTTGTCAGAAGAGGGAGCCCTAACACTTTTCAAAGGATTCTCTTGAATGTCAGTTAATGTGTGGAAGTATAATTCCTCTTTGTACAGTGAAGTAAATTAGGAAGTTCGGATTCTTTTCTGTTTCTTTTGCCAATTTCATAGAACTTGTTCATAGAGTAATGTATGTAAAGGTCTTGGTGGCTGTTTACTTCAAACATCTGACTGTTTTGCTGTTCTCTACAAAATTTCCACAGTGTTGTATTAATTTGTTTTGCCATCTGTCTGCTGGTATTGGCATACATGCATAGGATTTCTTCAGGTTATTACTTAGTGGATTAAAGTTATTAATGCTAATATTTTTCTCTGTACGTGCAAATTCTTGTCACTTGGAAGTGATCCTTACATATCTTTTCCCAGAACTTACCTAGAAGCTAGGAAAGAGTAAGCAACAAGTAGAAAAGGAAATGTGAGGAAACCACTATGGATGAAGCTGTATTGGAACCCACAATGTGTTATAGATGAGCTTTATTTCTGGGAATGATGATGGCCTTGGGTATTAATTACATGCTTTTGCTCAGCAGTGCTATGTACTGCAGTAGTTTTTATTTTTCTTCTAGATTTGCGATTCCACTTCCAGGCAAAACCAAATTATATTTCTTTTTCCCAAGGGCATGAAATAAAAAGTTGAGTTAAGTCATTCAGGGCTTATGCCTTAAACTAATCTGTGACAACATCAACTTTATCTAAAGGGAAAAGTAGGGCTGTATTATTAAAGAGAATCATATGGTCTGCTGCTTTAAATTGGGCCTTCTTGTGCTGGACATGCTTTGTTTTTATTATATTGCTTTAAAGTCTCTTAGAGCTTAAGCATAATTCTTGTCAATGAACTCCTTTTATTGTTTGTACCTGTCCTGCCCTTTCAGGAACAGAGGAGTGTTTAAATCTCAAAGTGGCACAGACTGGAGATTGAGTTTAGTTAAATTTGTATGGCATAGGCTGTCTGAGCTTCTACAAGTGGTCTGAAAAATGGATCACAATATGTCTTTCAGGTAAAATACAGTGAATCTATAACTATATTTTGTGTGTCTGGAGTCTTTGATCATCTTGGTGGAAAGTTTAGGGAATTGAGAAGATACAGGGAGAGGAGTCTGGAGTGATGCAAAGGTATATTATAGTTTCCATATGAGGAATATCTAAATAAGTTAGGATCATTTCACCTTTTCACCTTAGTTGAGGGATATGAATAATGGGTATAACAGTGCTGGCCAAAAGAAATGTAAGAGAGGTTAAAGAGGAAATGACTGTCTATTCTTCTAGTACAGGAGTTAAGGGACACCAGATGAGTGTTCTTAGCAGGTAAGAGTTTCAACACAAGACAAAAATAATTACTGAGATACTGAATAGAGGGCTATGGAACCCCTCGTCAGAGGAGCTAGAGGATGCTATGGCCTTACATCAGGTTTTGAAGGAATTTAGAGAAATTGCTCTTACAAAGATCTCATTGACACTCAGAGATATTTTGGGGGACTCTGGGAATTTCTGATACGGATTACTGCAAATGAGGAAGTGCTGCTGATTACTTGTGCTTCTTGCTGTTAGACTTTTCTAGGAATCCTTTGCTAATGTGCTTTCATTGTACTGTTGTTCTGTTGTACGTGGAACTATTGTCCATTTTTGCATTCTTATGGCTTGGCTGGATTGAAGCTGAGAGTTGAGACAAGTGGCCTTGTCATGCAATGTCTGTTGTTGCATGGTGTGCAATATGAGAAGGTATGGTATCTATACAATAGACTTTTTTACGAGGCAAAAATGCTAAAGGTCATTGACATTTTAAAGGCTTGAATCACTTAAGGCACTTACGCCTTTCAAAATTTGCTTTTCCAGACTCTGTTTAAACCCTTGGTGCCTACTTGACTCAAGTAGGAATACTTAAAGGGGATAAGCTACCAGTATCTTTACAAAGATACTCTCCACTGTGTAATACTCAGTTTCCAACTGTTAGATTTGCTTCTAGTGTAGAGAAAACCATGTCTGTGTCTGCAGTGCCTGTGTATGGATGCCTTGTGGTCTTTTTGTCTGCTGGGAAAGCTGTTTGAAGCCAATCAGTCTATTTAATGGCCAGTAATTGCATATTTGCTGTTGATTTCCATGTAAATTCAGCATTCAGGAAACCCTTTTATATTATGAAAGAAGCTATATAACTTTTACCTATGAATTTTTCTATGAGATTGAAAGAAAAGTTATGATGATGTCTAAAAAGACCAGTCTCTTCCCTTCTTTATACTTAATTACAGAGAAGAACCTCCAGCATGAGGGAAGAATTTACCAGACTACTTTCTCTGTGCTCCTCTTTCTCCTTTCCAGTCAAGCATGAGTTCACTGGTTTTAGCCTCAAAACTGACTGTTAGCAGTTGGGGGCTTTTTGTGGCACAAATCTCAGCTTATTCTAAAATCTGATGAAAAACCATGTAGCAAGAAAATGAAGTCACTTGTCAAACAGAAGGAATATATTGCTATTTTTCTACACCGTTTAAAAATAGTTATCTCAGAATTACAGCTGTAATTAGTTTTGATAAAAGGATTCCATTTCTCACTTCTTTCCACTAAAACTTACGTGATGGATGCTATCTACATGCTGGATCCTTTTAAAAGTTCAGAACAGCTGGCATATGAGACTTTGTTACTGTCTGCTTTTACATGCAAATCTCTGTTTGTAAGTTTTTAGAATTTCACTTAATGCCTTTTTAAAATTTTTCAAAAATGTAATTTAAAAGCACATAAACTAAGTAATAAAATAAATAGGTAAAGAAATTGCTCTATAAATACAACTTTTTCTATTTTCCACAAATACCACACATCCATATTATATATGTCTTGGTCTTCCAGAAGTCTGGTTTCCTTTTCTTGCAAAATTCAAGTTAACTCTTGTACTAGGAATTGGTTTTATTTTCACAAATCCTTGCCATTTTAATTTTGGCCTAGCAGTATTTATATGGGTATGTGCACACACACTTCCTAAAATACCACTTGTTCTACTGCAAGTGTTGTGTGCAGATTCCAAAATATAAGAGAATATTTGAAAAGTGAGGAGTAATGAAGCTTGTTTCAATGAGTCTTGTTAGTCAATGCTTTGCACTTAAGAGTGATTAAAGTAAATAGAAGAACACTAATGTGTTTCACTGGAACAGCTAGCACATGTGTGTTGCTGATTGTGGTGCAAACCTGTAAAACCTGGGATAATATCTACAGAATATGCTTAGTGCATTTTTTGGCCAAAGTGTAGTTTCTCATTTAAATGTATACTACTACCTATCATACTAGCATGTTTGGCCTGAACTCATTACTTTCAGAAAATGTCAGATACAAGTAATTGAGTTAAGATAGAGCATACTAAATGATAGAGAACTGAGCAAAACAATCAGACATGCAAATATTGACAGTGTGTCCACTTCCTCTCTAAGAAGAATTGGTTGCATTTTGAGATAACTGAATAAAATTAAGGACTTTCTTGTCAATGAAATACTCTACTTCAATTGCAGAATTGCAGACAGCCACAGAACCACACAGCAGTTGTGAGTGTATAGTTTTATCTTTAATAACCTCAAAATTAACTTGAGAAAATTTTCAAATTACCTGGGTAATTTTGGAAATCATGGTTCCATTTTTTTTTACCTTTTTTTAAACTTTCATCTAAAAAATTTTTATAAATGCAACATCTGAAGATGATGCAAATGCAGTATAGTTTAATTGGAATATGGTTGAGCTCTAGATTTTCATTCATTTGAAAAACATAGAAAACTGAACAGAACACTGCTACAGTTAAGTTTGTGCATATCTTGGGAAATCTTTATGTTCTAATAAGGCTTCACCCCACTCCTGTCTCCTTGTAGGTCTTATGAACCATGACAGTCTTTCCTGTTTGTTTTGTTGTCTTTGAATGGCCTACTTGAAAAAGTGATTGCTGTAATCAGTGAAACTGGAATAGATGGAATTTTGAAGTACCAAATTGTTCTGGTGACTGGGTTTTTGATAAATAATTTTTATAATTGTCTGGACAGTACTAACAGAAGTCAGCATTGTACAAAGATGTCAGCACTACAAATGTAGGCTTTTAAGCAAGAAACAGAATGTCCCAAGGCTGAAAATAGCCTATCCATTGCTCCTTGTTGGATTTTACTTTAGTCCAGATGTTTTCAAGCAATTTTCATTACATCAGATTACCTTTTTAAAATCTAAACTGAAAAGGTCTTTTGAGTGTGCCATGAAGGGTTTCTTTTTCACAGCAGCAGAAAGGAATTTATTCCCATATTGAACAAAAGGTGAGCTTTCCTGTGGTGGGGGGAATATGCATCTTGTACACATTCAAATACATTAGAAACTAAGCATTTTAGAAAAAGAGCATTGAATTACAGGCTTATTCTTAGTTTTCTGTACTGTCTTGGCAGAACAGTCAAGTATTTTTTAAGTGGTGTTTTATAAGCACTGTTGCAGTGACTGTTGAGTTGGAATTATCAGGGAAGGGATGGCTACACATAGCAGGTGCAGAGATACAACTATACTGTGTCCCAAGCGCTCCTGGATACTCAATGCTTTCATAAAGATCTACATAAAGACATGTTCTGAGCGTCTCTTTCATGGTTTTTCACTGTATTCAAAACATTCCTGTTTGAAAAACAAAAGAAAAAATCCCTGATAAATATAAAATTCTGTGTTTAAAGATTGCCTCCTGATATTTGCTTGGCTTTGTTTTGGGGTCAGAGGACTGTTGAATAGATTTCTTTACTTCCACTGGATTTTGTGTAAGTCAACATTTATCTGTGCTCACCTATAAATCCCAAGTGACTAAGAGAAGCTTCTTTTTGTTGGGGGGGGGGTGTCTTTCCTTAGCTGCTTAGTGCTTTTGGATTTTTTTATTTTATTTATAATGTGTTGAGCTGTTGGAATACAAAAGCCCCACAAAACAAACCCTGATGGTCAAAGCTTTCAAGAGAAATGTTCACTGAAAAGGTGTACATGTAGGTAGGGAAATGATAAAGACGTATTGTCATTTTTTAGGATGACTATGAAGTATAAATGAAGTGGATTGTAACTATATTCCTGGGTTTTCTTCTCCTTCCTTTTCATCTGAAAAACTGAATTTATTTATATGGTTTCCTTGGAGAGTTTGTTACTGCTGCCATGAATTCTTTAAAGAGCTGGTTTACAAAGGTGGCCAGGTGTGTACCCTCAAGATGGTCTAAGGGTCTTATTTGGCCAATGAAATATTAATTACTGGATATTTTTCTTTAATTATTGGTCATTTTCAGCTTATGTAATACTAACAGTCAAGGAAAAAATGGTCTACAGGTTGGTTAAAATCTGCAGTGGTATAGTTTTATCTTTACGTGATGTTTTTTTCCCCTTCTGCTTGTCCTTGACTTTTTTGGTTTGGTTTGGTTTTTTGGCATGTTAAAGAAAATGCAGTTTTCATAAGGGTAACAGCTGTGTTGTCTCATCAAGCTTTTTGTGCCAAGGTTTCAAAAGTGGTTGCAGAACGTATTTAGATTGGCAGGTGAAAGGTACTTTATCTTTCCCTCACGTTACAGCTCTTCTGTAGAGACAAGGTCATTGTCCTCTCCACTGCTCTACTTCCCTAGAATAACTTGAAAGTACTTAAAAAGTCATATTTGACTTTTCATCCCAGGACTCTGCCACTGCTTTGAAAATGGCTGTGATGCTTCTACCCATGACAGAACCACTCTGCAGGAGCATAGAGGTAGAAGCTATTGGTGGCCTGAAGGGTAGTGAAAATGGCTGAGGTTAGATTTCCAGCTCCTTGGAAGTATAAACTGGTCTTCTAAAACCATTGAGAGGAGATTGAAAAATAAACACTTGTTCTTCTGTCAGATTTCATTTAGAATGTTTAAAAGCTTTGAGAACAAAGCAGCAGTTGTTAAGGATGATACACCTGAGAGATTATTCCAGGGTTGGATTGGCAGAAGACATGAATGAGGCTATGGGGGGAAAAAGAATTAAACAAAACCAAATTAACCTCTGCCTTGTAAGCTGTCTTCTTTATTCCTTTTGAAGTGTCAGTTTGTGATTTTGATAAATGTCAGAAGCATTCTTGTTCTCAAATAAGATTCTTCTCTGCATAATCCAGTGTTACGGTTTCTTTCTTCTTTCCTCCAAAGATTACTTTGTCCTTCCTTTTGTTTCTAATCAGACAGGTGCTCAATAAATGGGATGGATTTGACAGCTAAGTTTCCTACTGAATTAGTTTTGTAAGGGAACTGGAAGAGCCAGATGAGAGTATTCTTTCCTGCAGTTTTGGAAGTTCATTGACATGATAAAATGGAAGCACACACCACACCCCCTACCCCACATTTCTTCTATGTTTCAGTCTTGTTGATAGAGTATTTGATGTTATGATGAATCTGTTTTTCAGAGGCATGTCAGTTACTGGGCTGCAGCCTGGTATCTATGTCTGGGTATGAGTACACTGATAGTTGTTGCACGACGTCTTTAAGTAGAATCGATCACCTCTCTGGTCAGAAAGAAAGAGTAGAAAGTACTACTTAGTGAAGTTTATTTTGGGGGTTTAATTTAAATAGATTAGTTTTTAAAGTCACCCGGTAAGAACTTGTCTTGGCCTTTTTGTTGTTTGTGTGTTTGGTTGTTTCGTTGTTTCTCCCCAGATGTTCCAAATATCAGACAGAGAAAGTCTGCTCTTAGGATTCTGTAATGTTTAAAGGCACCTATGACAAAGATTAGAGGAAGAAAGGGAGTATAGATTGCCAGTCTGAGGTTGGTTATGTTCAGGTAAAAGACTTTGATGTCATAACTGGCAATTTCATTGTTTTATTGGCACTGCAAAGTTCTAGTCATGGATTTACACTTCACTATATTTAAGTGTATGCAAAAGGCATGGGACTTCTGGATGGGACAGGAGAACAAGAAAGTAAGTACAGGCTGCTCTGGAAGGAAGAGAAAATTAAAACAGTGCAATAAAGGAGCAACCACATGTTATGACTGTTTGAGCACACTCAGGTGTTTTAATGTCTCAAAATCATGGAGCCATTTAGCTTGATAGGCACCCTGAAGTTCATAGAATTCAACATTAACCCAACACTGCCAAGTCCACCACTAAACTATGTCCCTAAGCACCACATCCACACATTTTAAAAATACCTTCAAGGACAGTGTTTTCAGCTTTGAAGTATTTAATGTACCCCAAAATAACCTTTAAAATTATAAAGAGGTATTTTATTTGAGACAAATTGGAGATAGCAAAGAAGGAAAAAGAAAAGGAAAAAAAACCTGTTTCTGAAATCAGGATAATGAATCTACTGTAAATAGAGTATGTACAAGTTTTTTGGTTTGTCCAGTTATTTAGTTCAGCATTATCACCTAACCATATGATATCTTACATTAAAATAATTTGGAAACATTGCTGGAAAGTTCAGTGTAATAACTGTAGATGGTTCAGAGCGCTAACGGCATGAGGCATTATGGCAGCTCTGAAGGAAAACAAAGGTCAAAGTTCATTAGAATTAGGAAATAAGAGACACATAGTCTGAAGGAAGCACTCTGGTTTTCCTCTTCACTCTTAAGAACATGATTCAATTGGTCCTTGTCCCGCCACTAAAGTTAATATGGGGATGTAAAACCAAACAAATTGGAAGCATTAAGCCATTGCTGTCTTAGCATGCCTATTGGCATGATAGCTGTGCCTTCCCATGTGATAGATGGAGCTGTCCAAATTTGTGTACCCTACGTGCAGTTTGTTTGCTTTGATGAGCTGTCAGATTTAGATTTAAACTCTCTGCTATCACTGTCACCCCATGCTACCTCAGATCCTTCTTATTAGGCCTGTCAGGCATATTTGTCCGCTGCATTTTGGAGGACTGGTTTATAGCGACAAGAGGCCATTACTTACAGCTGTGTTTAGTCAGGCCTCTTTGCTGCAGGATAAATGTTTGTTTTGCTAAATTGCAATGCAGGTTTGGCCAAGAGCTCATACCTCTGCTACGGCTCACTGAGCCATTTGCATCTTAGGAAGTGCAGCCCTAAGTCCTGTTCATTTAATCAGTCACTCCAGTGAAAATAGTGATGGAATTGCCAAATTATGTCTTTGGTAAAAAGCAAGTCAGGCCTTGCAACTCTGACTCCATATACTTTTCCTTCACGGAATAACCCCTGCATATATTTAATTTCTACATATTTTGCATGATTGGAGCACTGAATAAAGTCAACACTATATTTATGTTTTTGTTTCAAATACCGAAGGAAACTGCGAAGGACAATGGTGCATAATAAGGAAAGGAGAAACCGATCAATTGTTTAACACCAAAATTGCTATGGTACTTAAATGTGTTTTCCTTTATGAAAACTTGTTGACAACCATTTCATGTTTTAGAATTCTTTAAGTTATAAACCAAATGTTAGTTCCTTTAAAAATGAAAACTCAGTCCTTTCTCTTAATGTTTGCAGAGTTGTAGCCTTGAAAAAGTTGTACACAATTAAAATCACGTTAGTGAATTCGTACGGAAATTCCTGTACTAGCAGATTTACTTCCAAGTGAGGTTCTTGTTTTAACAACTTCATTCTGACTAGAACATTCTTGCCTTTTCAGTGCAAAGAGTTGCAACTGAACCTATTGATAAGGGTCGTGACTGATTCTTTCTCACCACCCACTTTACACATCCAATAATGCCTGACGTTTTGGTAGGCTGCTTCACCTTATTACTGCATGGGCAGACTACCTCCACCTCTAGGTTATTTTTTTGTAGAATCAGCAAGGTGAAGGATCTCAGAAAACTGTGAGATGAACATGGGATCTGATGAAGTGTGGTGTGTGGGGAGGTGTGTGTGTGTGTGTTTGAGTGAATAGAATGAACACATCCGTCTTTCAGCGGCATCAAATATGTAGAATGTGCAATGTCACTCTAATATGCTGGATTTTACATCAGTACAAGTCATTGCTTCCTGAGGAGAGCTGCCTTCTAAATAAATATTCCCTCAGTTCTGTGACCAGGTGTTCTCTCTGCTGATGCTAGGTTCTCCAGGTTGGCATTTGCATTGTGGGATGTCTGCCAGATGTAGCTGTGTTGTCAGCATTCCATGTCCTGGAATTCTTTTACTTTCCATGATTGAGTGTTCCTTTTTTGCTGCTTTCAAAGCCTGAAAAGACTGTCACAGGTAACACCAGGCTGTGTGTTGCACTCAGCATAGCTGACAATATGCAGTGACAGTGGTGGGTCTACAAAGCTGCCCCTGTGATGGTGTGCTGGGAGCGTGGTCAAAAGAGGCTGTGAGAGCCAAGCACCCAGGGATTTGCAGGTGTTCCTTTTCATAGAAACCTCAAAGGAATGTTACCAGTACAGGAAGAGTGTATGGGCAGTCAGGGTAAGCTTTAGTTACATGGATGTGGCCATTTGATAGAGAGCAATGCTGAGTTAGGAGTTTCTTGACAAGGTCTATGAACTGCGATGATCATATATTTGAAGTTGTGGGGTCCTCTGGCACCCAAAACTCTTTTAAAAATTCACTTCCTTCACATGTAAGAATAATCAGAAGTCAACAAGAACACTTTGGGGCAGTAATGCCTCTAAATTTTGATGTTTTTCATTAGTGGAGTTCTAGGAGAACTCGTGCATAGAAATGCTATAGAAAAGAAAGTATACTCTGGTACATCATTAGGAAGGTAAGAAGAAGGAAAAGTAGGATTTCAGAGTAGAAGAAGTGACCTTTATAGTTAAGTATTCTGCATCAGAGCTGAGCTGTGCAATTGCTGGCCTGCATCTGTTTTGGGAAGAAATTGTCTCACACTATTATTATGTTGTTTTCAAAGCATAAGAAAAGGTTGAAGTCTTGACAGCTGTGACAAAGTCCGGTGCCATAATGTGTCAGCAGATAAGTGATACTGTATAGTCTGTGGCAGTCAGCAAAGCACAGCAGCCACTATTTATATGTCAGCTTTAAAACAGAGGAAGTGTTACCCGAAGGGAAGAGAATATCAGAATTTGACAGCCTGGTAGACATCTGAGGTTAAATGTCAGTTTTTGAATAGCTGTAACTTACTTATTCATTTTATGGGTTGAGATCTGAAATTCCAGGCTCTAAATGTTCATTTGGTTACTTTATGGCACTTAAAAAGTGCCTAAGAACAGAGCAAAGTTTCCTGCTAGAGCAGATAATGTTAAAGGCTAGGTTATAGTTTTCAGGGTTTGACTTACACTGTGTAAATATGTTGGTGCATATGCAGCTAGCCACAGGAGAGAGAGATGCATCTTGCTCGTTTCCCATCTTAAAAACAAATTTACTTTCAGAAATAATTTATTACTTGAATTCTTCCTTGTATCATATGATTTTCATGTTTCCTGGGCTTGCTGTTCTTTGTAAGTTCTTGCTTAATTTTAAAATTTATATTAAACCCTCATTTTTATGCCTCCACAAGCAGCATACATAATGCATAGAAAGTAACTGTGTAGATCTTGAGTTTGTTATATTTTCCCCCTTTTCCCAAACAGAAGTTGTTTGTGCTTTGAGCATTTGTTTGTGTTTCGGTTTTCAACTTCCTGAGTACTCTTATTCCTTTATATTACTGGGAGCAGGAGACAACAGAGCCAATATATTTCTATAGTTATTTTAATGATCTTGGAAGAGCAGAAGTTGTTAGCCTTCAAACAATATTTTCAGTATTTATGAAGTTCACTGTGTCTTGAGTCAGAGGCACCGTATTTTCCTCTTCTCAAGAGAATTGTCAGTGTCTTTTTTATATTCTGAAGTCTATGTGAAACTTTCCATTGAAATGTGAATTACAAAGCCCTGATAATATGACTAAAAAGATCTCTTCCTGTGATTGCACAATTAGTCTTAAGTATTTAGAGACTAAAGTTGATAATACCTTCATGCTGTTTCATCCATTCTGTGTGCATCTGTTTTTTTTAAGTGTTATTTGAAAAATAATACTGTGTCATTTTAAAGCCACCATTTCAGAAGTTTGAGGATTTTAGTCTAGAAACCAGCATAAAGTAGTGGTCTCAAATACAGATTCCCTGGATGCAGGGGAAGGAGGGAGGCAGACAACTGAGCTGTGACCTTTGTCTTCTGTTACCCAGCTGTAGTGCAAGTTGTGTGTTCTCTTCTCTCTGCCTTTTGCCTTGAATGCAGCATGCAAATCTAACAGCCACTCGCATCTGATGCCTGTATCCACATATAACAGGAAAAACTTCCACACCATAGGAGTGTGCTTTTCTCTAAATCTCCCTTCAGCCTGTTCATTGAACTGAGAGTTTTGAGGCTTTCGTGCCGCTTCACGTATTGTAACTGCACCACTTTATGTTGCATTTCTTTATATAACCTCCTATCCTAGCTTTTCTTAGAAGAGCATTGCCCACCTCAAAGAAATTTTTGCGTCTTTGAAAAATAGGTGTGTGATACATGAATTGGCATGTGGGTGGGTTCATCTAAACCCTGGGTGTGGGATGTTGTGCTCAGAACTGGCACTTGCTACTGGAAGGAGGATCCTGGACTTGCTCTGAATATATGAGCTTGATTGGCTTTGGCAGCCAAACACATCAACAGTGGGTCAGACAGTGTCAGGGGGGAACTGACAATGGGACAAGAAAGGTTTGATGTGACTTGTTCTTGGGTATAAAAGCTTTGAGAGGCCTTGTGAAACATTGGTGTGCCCATTTGTTTTCAGTGTTGTCAATTCTGGTCTCCCCTTCTCAGGAAGTATGTTAGAAGAGAGCATGAGGCAGCTGAAATAGTTGGTAGTACCAGGTGTCCTACAGGAAGAGGCTGAAAAGGTTGCAATTTTAGCATGTGGGTCCTGGCAGGCTGCACCTGTTACGTAACAGTGGCTATAATTCTTGAGGGAGCGTGGTGGGGATGGAGAGCAGAAAATGCCCAGGACTGCATCTTCTTGCATAGGATTTCCTATTGCCGCTGCAGAGGCTCACTGATCTGAGCCAGAAGTGCATTTTATCTGTCACTGATAGGAGGATGTCACAGGTACTTTTTCTTGGACTCTGACCTGAATATGAAATTTGAGTAAATCATTCCAATACTTCTGGTTAGGTAGTGATTCTTCAAATGAAAATTTGGTTCATTGCCTTGGAAAGTGTAAAATGATAACTTATTCAAGCTTCTTTTAAAGGGCATTTGATGACATGTTTTCTCAACTGTGACTTTTGAAACTTGTTTCTGTATCTCATTCAGTGGATTATTGCAAGGTAAATTCAGTGAGGCACTACTGTGAAAATGTTAACAGGTTTGGCATGAAGCTAAGTGGACCTGTTTTTCTCATTTCTTTTGCATGGGTCCTGTTTTCACAAACTTTTAATTCAGTCGTTATTTCTGAGGTAAAAAGCTTTTTTTCCCTTCTTACTTTTTAACAGGTTCTTGAAGATGCAGAGGCTCAACATCTGTTCCAGTCCATTCTTCCTGATATGGTCAAGCTGGCACTCTGTCTCCCTAGCATCTGCACCCAGGTAAGCAAACCCAGCTAGCAAGTGCTCTGTGGCAGAGCACTTCTCTGCTAACTGCAGCTGAGGCTAAGGTCAAAACATCAGGGTCATGTTATGTTCTTGATAAAAGCTGTAATTTTTGTGCTGAAGTCAGATGAGACCTAGGGAGCAGAATGGACAATACACATCTGGAATTATGTAATAGAATGTAAAAAAAAAGTTAATCTCAGTGTCATAGTTTTAGCCTGACTCCGGTAACATTTTCTATGTGCTGAAGTTGCTTCTTGCATTTCTTAAATGAAATGACCACACAACAAATCAGGTTGTAAAATCCCACTTAGAAACTGGAACAATTGAATAATCCAATTCAATTTTTTATTTCAATCTGATCTAATTTTTTATTTTAATTTTTTTTAATATTAGAAGTGGTATTTTCATAAAGCTTTCATTTACTTGAGAGCATACTTTATTCTTTTTGGAGCATGTAGTACTTTCACACATAGAAACCTTAACTAATTCTGTATTAATGCTATAGGAATTAGTTCTGTAAGGAGTAAAGCTGATAAAAGTGAGTAGGACTGGTCAAGTGAGGATGTATAGTAGGCAACATTTTAGTAGGGTGACAACAATTTGTAAACTGCTTTGTTACCATTTTCTAAATTGATTCTGTTGGGAATGAGCAGGGAAAATCTTTCCCTACTCTTTTATATTGCATGGGTCCTGAAGTAGATACATCATTTTAAGCTATGAATATTTCTTCCTTATTTTTTTTGCTGATAACTTCATGAGGGAAGTTGTTTGAAAATGCTACGAAGTTTCTGAGCACAAGCACAAGATCACATACTACTAGGCAATGTAAATTGTGTCAGACTCATTTTTTTTGTTAGACATAAAGATAAATTTGTTCTAGTGTAACACTATCCAAAATATTCTATTTTTATAGGTTTGTAGAACTTATTAGAGTGAGCTTCTGAGGCTTTTTTCCCCATCTAACTGTGTGACTTCAGACATCATAATATAGCTTGTTAATTAAATAGCCAGAAGACAGAATGAGATTCAGTGAATGTGAATGTAGTGGTTATAAGAATGAAGGAAAACTTGTTTGTTTTCTGGAGTAAACAGGGCTGTGTATTCAACAGCCTAAATCAACAGCAGTTTCCGTATTCATGACTAGAAGGATGAAAATGTAGCTGTATTGGTGCTAGACTAATGATGATGGCTGAGAATTTTAGAAGCAGGTGAAAACTGTCTTCTCTTTCTCCTGTCAAATGGGTTTATTGTAATGGTTACTGGACTCAGCAGTCAGAATGATGTACCCCTGCCATGCTCCAAATTATCACATAATTGAAACAATAAAATACCATGAATGTTGTGTGCCAAAGCTCAAAATCAGAAGGCTAATGCCTGATAAAATGAAAGATGTATAATGCTTCAAGCTGAAGAATTCTTTCTTCCCTCCGCCCCTTTATTTCTTTTTATATTAAGGAAACCCTGACCAGAGTAAAATAAAACTTCAAACAGAAGACCAAAGTGAAGTTGAGATTTTTGTTCATTCTGATTATAAAAGAATTAATAATCACTCACTTTATACAAATACCATCAGTGCTATTTCTTCAAGTAGGATGGAAAAAAAATTTAAAGCAAGTCATAGAGTTATAATCTGTAGTATGAATTCCTTGTTTCTTTGTAAAGTTCAAAGCATGGTTATTGTGGCTGAATGCAATACCTAAGGGTTCTTAACTATACAGCTATTGAAAGTGGATTTTTATTTCAGTTTTTAACATTGCCCAGGATTTGCAACATCCCATCTATTTTTTCCCCTCTGCATTCCCAATGGTTTTGTTTGATAAGTTGTGTTTTCCTGATTCTTTTATTATTGATTAGAAATCTGCAGTTTGCCAGGCAAGCCCTTTCTGAATTGTCTTGAATAAACTATTTTTGACTTTAACGGTGCTGCTGATTAAAGGCTTTACCAATGGCCTAAATTACTCTTGCTCTAATATAACAAATGTAATTTTGTGCCTCTGTTTTTTCTTTCAAAAAGGGTAAGCTAATTATTCTTCTCTCTCCTTCCCTCCTTTCTCCCCTGCCCCTTCCTCCCCCTCATTTCTTTTGTTGGTAGCCAATACCTCTGCTGAAACAAAAGATGAATCACTCCATCACAATGTCACAGGAGCAGATCGCCAGTTTCCTGGCCAATGCTTTCTTCTGTACTTTTCCACGTCGAAATGCAAAGATGAAGTCTGAGTATTCCAGTTACCCAGACATTAACTTCAACAGGTATGGCACTCTGCAGTAAATGAACCTGATGACCCTGCCATGAAAATATTGTTGTCCTTTAGGGGAGGAACTGTTTTGTTTCATGTTTCTGTCAATAAATTCACTAGTTTGCTTTTTGTCTTTTTTTCCTATTTACCTCTAAGGGACAGGAAAACTGTGCATCTGTGTAAGAAAGGATCTTGTGCACAGGAAGATATGATTAATATTCCAAATTTTTTTGTGCCTGAGCATGCACAGACACACTCTTGCTCGGACATAATTAGATTGATACAATTCTCTGCCTCCTCATAAGCCAATCATCTGCAAATGGTATATTTTAGTTGTGTTTCAAGTGTTCTGTGTGTGTTTAAATTAACGGTTGGTGTTTCCCCAGCCACGTTTTTGTTGTCTCCTGTGTCATCAGTGGTGATCTGCACATTAAGTCAGATCAATAGGACTTCATTCTTCAGCATCCATACCATTATTTTAAGGCAGTTGTAGAGCTGTGTGTTAAAATTAACCTTTTCTTTATGCTGCAAGTTAGCCTAAGAAGGCCACAAAAAGAATTTACTTGAAGATATTCCAATGTCTAAGCAAGCATTTCTTTTTTCTTAGTGCTAACTTACAAATAGATTTGATTAGAAATTTTTCTTCACATCTTTTTTATCATTTAAATATGCTTATTTCAATCTTAAATGAGGGAAGTAGATGGAGACATTTTCTACTGCAGAATATTATGGTTCATATGGACTTGTAGATTAGAAATATGAATTCATTGTTTTTTGGCACTTCCATATAAGTGTAGATCAACCTTAATTTTAATAGGCTGAAGCTTGGATAGATTATTGATCTAGAGTTTTTCTTATTCCTCACTGTTAAGAGATGTAGTGTATTGTGCTCTGACAGCTGAGATGAAATATTAAAACAGCGTTGGGTGTGTGTACTATGAGAGCTATATTAGACTAGGACTTCCCAGAATAAATGTCAGGCATGCCAATGTACTAGTGATGGTTTTGGTGGCTGCTGCCTTTAAGGGCTATCACAGATTAGTTCATATTGTGTATTTCAGAAGACAGACCAGGGTCACTGTCCTGGTGGTTATCCCAAGGCTGTAGTGGGTTATGGAAGGGAGGTGTGGGTGGACGTTATTATGCCATGCAATTCAGTATATTTTTCTACCAGTGGTTCGTAAGAACAAATACATGAGAAGTACCATTGGTGCATTTAAAAATACTGATGTTCAGAGCATTGAAAGAGGAGAGTGAAAGGTCTGGAAGGAGTTTTGACTGCACACTTCTAGCTGTATTTTGTGATATTTTTAAAGGACTTTAGGCTGCTGGTTTTGGTTGTAATTTAAACATTTTATAAATCAAGCAGTTAAATTTTGCAAGTTGGATAATTTCTTACCAACTACATAATAAAATGCTGTTATATAACTGGAGTAAATTCATATGCTTCTCTATGAACATTGCAGGGCAACGTGATGTGATAGTATTACAGTGCTCTACTTGTGGTTGACTCAGGGCATAATATTGCAAACAACTTCTAAATAAAAAATCTTGGCAAATTATTAGGTAAATATTTTCCTACCATGGACTCAAAGAATGACCAGTAAAAAGTATTAAGCATTCAGAATTTTCTGCTCTGTTCCAGTCAGCCCAACATTGTTCTCTGACTAGGCTGCCTGGTGCTATCATAGTAAGGTCCCACAATGTTATTTAGAAGGGGAAAAGAGCAGACAACCTTCAGGCCTTCCTTTTGCATTATGAATGAGGCAATTCTCAGCTTTAAGTCACACAGGGTAGAAAGCCATTTTATTTGTGCAAGAACAACAATATTGTTGCCAAACTGAAGAGAATGAGGGAAGCTAATGTCCTCTGGTTATTGAGGATTGAAAGTGGCTCTTCCTCAGTGTTTGCCAATTTATGCATTTACTAGATAAGCACAGTTTCCTTTTCCAGTCCTTGTTTTATACTTAACCATTTTTTGCACCAAATTCACTCTCCTACAACCCCTGTATTTTGAATTTATAATAAGCAGATTAGTGAAGTAGAATACAGGGTGTGGCAGGCAGTGGATAAAATTTGAGAGAATGTCAGTGAGAGTGGGACTGGTAGGATAAAAGCAAAAGGAAGAGTTGTGGAGAGAGTACTGCAAGACTGGACAGTTTTCTGCTACTGTATGTAACCTGACTTAGTTAAAATCTAAAATTAGGGGGGAGAAGGAGGATAGATAGTATCTTATGTCTTTTTTCTTCCTGTCAACCCTGTATTTTCCTGCCCTGCAAAGTTACTTCTTTAGTAGCAAGGACAGAGTAAACTGTCATGTTTTCAGCTATTGTTTCAGACTGGTAAAGATGACAGGGTTTGGTTCACTGCAGTGTGTGTTTTCAGCTTTTTTAAAAAAGCTTTTTGGGAAGCTGGATGTACTCAAAAGGCAGTAGGCAATGACTGAAGTTAAATTATTTGTGGCTTTTTTTCCTGCTTATAAAAATATTTTGATGTAAAGTCTTTGGAGAACTGCTGCTCTGTTCTGTCTGCTTAGGGATGGCATAACAGATTGTTCACACACCAACCTTTTGTCCCCACAGTATTATGGTCTGTAGCTTTTTTCAGACTTAATTCTTTCCTCAGCATAATTTATTTGCTACATGACTGTGAACGAATGACTTTATTCTTAAGATATCAAAAATAATCTGCTGTTGTTCCCTAACAAAGCCAAATTACTGAGTGCATGGATGCATTTGAGGGGTTTTTCTGTAGCAAAGGTGGTGTTCCTCGATTCCTTTATCCATGTCCTGTCTACATTCATGCAAAAGGCTCCCACTCCTCCCCTAAAATCTCTGAGACTGAAAATCTGAAATTTGCAACTTCTAAGTTAGAAACACAACCGTGTAAGTTTTCTTGTGTTTTTGGTTTTACACAGCAGTCTTTTATCGGGTCACTTTATGCAGACTTAAACATTAGTACGTTTTTATACACTATAAAATACTTACAGTTTTTACATTTGCATGCTGATATGTTCCTTCTTTCCTCCCAGTCTTCTCCCTGCTTTGGGTTTTTATATGCTATTAACTACTATATTGTAAGTTCCACCCCTACTTCCCCCAAGGTACAAATTTGTTTGACAAAACAAGACAGTTTAAAATTTAGGACTCGGAGACACAAGACTGGGAGAAAGGCTGTTGTATGTGTTAGTATTAGCATACATCATCTGTGCTTTACCTCTCCTCTCCTGCTGTTAGTCTTGCCAAATGAGAGGAGAATCAATGTGGCCATTCCTCTTTTGACACTGAAGCACTTGATTTAATGGTGTGTTGTAATACTGACTGTCCATTTTGATTCCTTATCTTGCTACAGACTAAAAGTCACCTGTGTATAATTAAATACTGAGTAATTTAATTGAATTCTTCCCTTTTTTGCTTAGCAGGAATGAGCCTATTATGAGTCTTAAGTAATTAATAACATAATTAATTTCAAATATAGTTGATAAAAAGGAATTAATAGTTAAAGAGCTTTAATATTTATGAATTCAAGTAGGTAAAATGACATCTATTCAGTGGCCAAACATTAGATCATACTAAATAGCATAAAATATTGCTTCTTTTCTAAATATCAAGCTAAATTTCGAGTGTTCAATTTTTATTTTTAAAAACACTACTATATATGTATGTATACTAGTATATATATGATGACAATAGATTGGGCAGCTTTATTCCAAAATAACCCATCACAAAAGAAAGAAGTCATTGAATTGGCCATTTTATTTATCTTACTGATGTCTTTTTCTTGGAAGTTGCATTCTGATTGAATGTAGAGGCCGAAGTGCATTGACTCTCTGCATTTATGATGTTGGTTGCAGAGTTTAAAATAGTTGATTGTGGTGATGGTTGTAATTACACTATAGACACTATAGAATTTGGTAATTTAGGAAACTCTAGTTTGATCATATGTGAAAGCAAAATGTGAGGAAAAATGTCTGCAATATTGAATCAGTGTTCTGGAAAGGACACAGGTTTGTCAAGGAGCTGCTTTGCTTCTGCTGTGTCTTTGACCTGCTACAGATGATTTTAGCTCTTGTGTCAAGTTAGAAGAACTTTTCCATTTTCCTTGTTCAAAAACTCTGTAGTTAAACTAGAGATGTAATAGCTGCCATTAAAGCCGCTGGGATTGAATTCAGAACTGAAGGCAGTTAAGTCTAACAGCATAAGCCTGGTAGATCTTCTGGCACATTTATTAGTGCATGCTCTGGTCTGAAACCACCAGTATTCCACTAGGACTGAATTTCTTCATCTTTATCAAACAAACCTTTAAAGTAATTTCAAGTGATTGGAAACGAGGAGAAAAACACACTAGTTAAGATATATTTCTTTTATGGAATATATAATATATGAAAGGAAATGGGAAACTGTATGGTACATTTATGCAGGAGAATTGAAATCTAATTTACCAGTAATGCAATTAGGTCTCCATAAACAACATCAATTTCACAACACTAATGAATATTCTCTGGGGAATAAATTATCTAATGACTTTGAGAGAACTTGGTTTGGACTGAGATGTATTGCTCCTGATAAGTGGTTCTAGATTTTCGGAGTTAAAGGACACTGATCCTAAAAAACTCATTCTGTTATGCCTACTTTGGGCATGTGAACTGATTAGCTATGGATGGATTACTTTAAGTCAAATATAATTTTCTGTAAAAAAATTTAAATCAACATTTGTGTTTGGTAAATGTGGAAACACTCTTTAAATAGAAAACTTCAAAAGGACACTATTTTTATGAATCAGGCATAATTACTTTGCTGTAGTGATTAAAACAGTGTTGAATCTGAATGTTTCTTAGCTTAGTAAATATAGTAATATAGTCCAGATCTTAGTTGTACCATGCTCTTGGTTGTCCTTTGTTTTAGATCCCCAGGGTAAAACATTTTAACCCACTGTTCTCTAGTGTTGAGTACTTGCAGTTAGCATCTTACCATTTAATCAAGGTCAGATATCAACCTGATATATTTTAAGACTCAGAAGTCACCTAAACCTTTTGTTAAATCAGATTTATAATGCACCAAGTTACTTGCCACAATAAACAGAACTACAAAATGAAAAGCATGGAGCAGGGAGATGTGAGTATATGGGAGTGTCTGAGATGAAAGATAGTTTTTTGCATCTAGATTTCCCAACAAAATTACATTGCTCCATTTTTTTTGTTTACAGACATCTTAAAAGTCATTATTTAATCTAGAGATGTAATTCTAATGCAACATAAGGTTGTTCAAGAGTGCACTGTTCTTAAATAACTTCTCAGATGACGACAGCTTGTACCTATGACACATCACAGTAAATACAAAATTGCCCATGAGGCTGAAATATTGAATGTTTTCTTTTTCTCCTGCTTGATTTGAAGGAAATTAGAAAACGCTAAAATGACATCTTTCATAAGCTGAGAGAAGGAAGGCAGTTTTAATAGAGAAAGATAGAATTAATGTTGAGTGGAAGAGGCACACACCAGGCACCAGAAAAGCAGAACTGAGGTTGCTGTACCTGACATGTGTGCGGTTTTGCTCTGTTTTTTCTATCAGGAAATGCAAGATGTGGACAGTGGCATTTCCTTTGGTTTTGTCAGAGGGATGGTCAATTTGCTGCCTTTCATCTCTCTGGAAGGAATTCTTCATTTAAGTTATTCTGCTTTTGATTTCCATTAAGTCCAAATTTCATAAAGTAAAGTTGTAATATACTGAATAGTTTTCCTTCTAATTCTCACTTAAAATATTTTCAGTGGCTGCAGAACTTTCTAGTAAGAGTTTCTATTTTATATTGGTTATAAGAATGTCCCATTTTAAATTTGCTAAGGTTTCCTCATCTTGCATTATCTAATTGATGTCAAAGTATTTACATTTAAAGCTGTCTAGGGCAGTGGTCTCCAAACTTTTTTGATCACACATACCTATCAGTAAAACATTTTTGAGCATGGACCCCCAATGTATTCGTTTTTATTTACTTAGTAATTACATACACATGCTACTTTACTAATATATTGCATTATAAAGCATGCAAAAATTTTTGAAAGGATGAGATAAAGATAAAATAACCACTAGTTCAAAATGTTTTTTGTTTAATGAATGGGACAAAAATATATTCTTCCTGCAGCGTAGTGGATTGTCTTGCACACCCCCTGGCGTACTTTGGAGACCAGAGTGGGTCTGGGGTATTGCTGTTCACAAAATAGAGTGTAGTTTGTTTCCCTTGGGAAAGGAAGCATAAATTATGGCAATGAAACACTTGTTGCAGCTCAATTCTTCAGGAAAAGTCCTTGACTTGTCCTATCACCTGTCTTTTTCACTGAAGTGAAGCTTTAGAGATTTAAAACTCCATTTTAAAAGTCGGATATATTTCTGAATGGGGGGAACCCCACCCAATAAATAATCAACAAAACAGCATTCTCAGAAAACACATGAGGCAAAGGATCTGGGTAATTAATGTCATTCCAGTTATTCCTATATGGTAAACAGGTTTGCTTTCGTATATCTAGAGAATGAAATTGTTGTCTGTCCTATGCAATTGTGTGATAAGCACACATAATTATAGACACATTCCAAATCTTACATGGTGGGCTCCTCTCTCTGTGCACATTAATGCACATAGCTTTGCTTGACTCTCAATACACTAATATGTATAGGCAGTCCTTAATGTGGATATGACTAAGGTTGCCTTGAGCACAATTGAACAAAAAATGTCAAATCATACTGAGAGAGAATCCTTTTGAAACTGTTTTGATAAGCTGTGCTTAGTATTGGAAGTCAAAGCTCAAAAATACTTCATTAGAGATATGATACTGGTTTTGAAAAAGAGAATTTTATATTTCTCGTTTGTTCCTGGAACTCCACTTTTTCCCAAAAGGTTGTGAATTGCAGGAGAAAGATGGAAGAGATGCTTCTTATGTGCTCCCCAGTGCAACTAATGCAATCCTAAATGATGAGGTTATTGGACCATTCAACACTATATTACTTTCTCCTTTAGGGTGCTGTGTAGCAGCCTGAAATATCAGTGGTGAGGATGCTAAGCAACTGAGGATGCTCAGTCACTTAATCAAAATAGCCCTCAATCATATGGAGGGCAATACAAGTTTGACAGTAGCATACTTAAGCACATTTCCACCCCTACATGTATATATAATCAGGTAAGCATAGGCTTGAAATGCATCAAGATAGAAAAAGCAAGGTTTATTTGGTTTATTCTATTTTCCAAGTGTTTTGTCATCCAATACCTTAGACTAAAACTGTGTAGTGATTAGCTGTGTTCTTGAGGTGGAAGGAAACATATATTCAGTATTTTCATTTCTGCCTTAACTTTCCATCCTTTCCCCTGCTCAGTCCCTTTACTGGGTAAAATTCATCTATTCATATGACTTCCATGTAAGTCCTTCTTTGACTTTTATTTGTAGGAGAAGATCAAGTTTTAGTAAAATGTTTTGTACTTGTTCAGATGTTCCATTGTCTTTAGTGAGATCACAGTAAAATACAAGAAACAACACAAGTGTTTCTTCAAGCTCAGTAGTAAAGACAAAGCCTTTTACTGCCTGTGGGGTAGTGGAGGAAACAGAACACATGATTAATTGTAGGGATCACAAGTACAAAATTGTGCATCCACACTTCCACAGAAAGGAGCAATGGAATGCCATGGATTTATGAATGGGAATTATTCTTTGAAGTACGATTCATACAGCAAATTTTTGCAATTGTCACAGTGTGTACACCTTTCTGGGGGTTACAACAGGTTCCAACTTCAATGTAAAGACATGATTATTCTCTTTGAAAAGAAACATTCAAAGGAAGCCCAGCCTGGGTATAGAAATATCATTATGAAATTACTGAACTGGGAGATTAAATCACGTGATTGTAATGGCTTCTACTGGAGCCAGTTCTTAGAGTAACATCAGCGGAGCAATTTAACTCCTTGGAAATTAAATTTTACAGGTAACTACTGTATTTTAATTTTACCTTAATCAGAAGCAATCTATTTGCGAACTGTTTACTTAAGCTAGTTCAAATTCTCCCCAGTAAACCCAATGCAAGCAAAGGTCACTTTTGTGAAGCCCTTAATGTTCTTAAATCATTTTTCTCTTGTGTTGTTTTCAATGCACCCTTTGAAGTTCCTTGCAAGTTTGAAGTCCAGTTGCCTCAGCACTGGAAGGAGTTGGGAGTAGGTTCTTCAGAGCTTTTGACTCTGGCTTTAGAAGGTGGAAATGGTGGTTGCAAATATGATAATTTGGAGTTAACAATCAAGACTGCAAATACCAGAATATTGATTGAACTTTTTAAATGCTTCTTTTTCCACCCCAAAATTTTTAGGCAAATGCTCATGCAAAAATATGTGCATGTTTTGTAATAATTGTTGAAATGGTATGAACTGTTATCTTGTAACTTCACTGTATGTTTACTGACAGTTGTTTTACATTTTCACAATATTAGTTCTTACTATTTTTTGTATTTTATTTCTCATGTATTAGATTTCTCTTCAGAACAACTAAATGTCTGAATATTTGCTAAGAAAGGTTTTTCATTTAGCTACGATGACTTTAACTATCTACAATGTCATAAACAGAAAGTTCACACATTTACTTTCTTACGTTTGAAAATCTCTTGCCTCAAATACTTAAATCTCTGTGGAGGTCTTCTGTTTGATTAACATTGCTACTCCCCTGGCTTGTCTGGAGAGCCAGAGGTGGATTTGGTGATCAGTCCTGGAGGCTTTCTCACCTCCTGTAGCTGAGAAATTTAAGTTACTGCATGGCAGTGGGAATGTCCTGGACAAAGCTTACATATGCAGTTGCCAGTAAGATTTTAATTACTTCACCTGAAATTGGACTTGCAGTGCTTTGCACTTGATTTACAGTGCACTTTATTTGGATGAGTTCTTTAATTGAAATTAATGGGTTTTGGCCGTAGGTGGTTCTGTCAGGAAATTATGTGGTTTCCACTTAAATATTTGGGTGGATTTTTAATAGGATCTGTGTCTCAGCACTTGAAGAATATGTGTCTCAGCACTTGAAGAATAACGTTATTTATTATCTTAGTGATGCCTTCATATAGCTTTATTCTTTAAAATAATTTGCTTCAAAAATTAAATTTTTATAATTTTACCTAATTGATTATTTCAGAAATAAGGTTCAAGGTTAAAAGGTTTCTAACTTTGGCATGTGGTGTCCTCAGTTAATGGGGTAGGACCAGGCCATTTTTGAATCATGTAAATACCACTTGCTTTTGCTGTTGCATTCACACATGACTGGTTTTAGCTTGATCTGGCTTACTTTAGGCATAGTTCTGCACCTTTCCTGCCCAGCCTGCTGCTTATACTGAATCACATATTGTCTTTGTGACATGAAGAACTCTCTCCTGAGAGATTGCAATGTAAGCAAGATGTTACTTTGATGTGAAAAGGCAAAAAAATTAGTAAAGGCATGATCAGGCTTACAGATAAATTAACCAGTTTAAAGGCTTCATATGAAATGAGACTTCCAGATAAGAGGTTGAAGGTAATTTTGGCAACACCTGCACAGATTAACTCCTTTTATCAACCCCTTTTTACCTGTGCAAGCTCAAGACCTTGATAGAACTTGTATATAGGCCTATTTTAGAATAGACTGTAAAAGTCTGGAGTTTACCTTCCTAAAGTCCTGGTTCACTGTTCAAAGAATAATGTGCTAATAAAATTAACCTCTGGGACTTAGTATAGATTTCAGATGCAATTGATCTCTTCAGCCTATATACATCATAAAGATTTTTAAATGCTGAAAAAATCTAGTTCACTTCCTTGCTGAATCTAGTTCGATTCACATCTCAGCATTCTGCTTTTAAAGGCAGATTGTCATTCCACTGCACAGAAACAAATGAATAATGTTGTGTCATTGCTTTACTTAGACTGTTTATTGGAGGGGAATCTTATATCCTCAGGGCTTTCAGTGGATCAGACATCTTTCAGTAAACTTCCTATTCAAAGGGTATTATTTCTGAAGTCATTGCTGTTCTTCCTTCCAGATAGATTCCATTATGTGTTGCCAATAACAATGCCTTGTCACACTGCTGGAAGTAAAATTAAGTAATGCGTGCTCAAGTTGCTGGAAGATAGATGATGCAATAAAAGTATTTCAGCTAACCTTAAAAGAGTACATTCACTTAATGGCTAAAAATAGGATCCTTCCTTTTAATGCTTAGTTTTTTTACAAATGCCTGTTAGAATGGCTGTAGCAATCCAGTGGATGGAGCCATTTCTGTTGGGGGAAGGTTCTTTTCTTTAGAAATGCTGCTGGTGCAGTGAAGCTCTTGAAAGCAGCAAGGTTGCATTAATTCTCCTGAGCAACTCACTGAGCTGAAAGAAGGGTGACATTTGGATCTTGGAGTACTCAATAGATACATTTTCACCCCTTAGTCACTTAATGGCCTGTTAAGCATTTCAATTTCTTGCAAATAAAACTAGTAGCTTTCCAAAATGTTCATGTTGAAATTACATTTCTTGGTATTAGAAATTGGTGCAAGTGAGAGAAGCATTCACTTGGCATCTGCATCAGAAATATAGCAAGTCTATAAACTCATTAGTCCTAAAATCTTGAATTACAGAGGAGCTGTCTAGAGTGTTTTTTCTATAGTACTTAAATGCAAGGCTAATGAAATGTGTGCATAATAATTGCAAAAAATCAAATTGCAATTAGTAAGTAGCACTAATTGCTCTGCACTATATCCCTGAAATCTAATTGTTTGCTTTTATTTCCTGTTTTTCAGGTTGTTTGAAGGGAGGTCACCAAGAAAGCCTGAGAAACTTAAGACCCTTTTCTGCTATTTTAGAAGAGTCACAGAAAAAAGTATATCCTTTATTCTTTTTTTGAGCTGCAAAAGAGATAGATGAAAAATTTAATCCCATTAAATTTAGAAATGGCTACATAGCCATGATGGAAGTATTTAACAAAAGACAGCTTACAAATTACACTGATATTCATACTAATGGCACTTCTTACCATATGTATGATGTGTGCAAGCAAATTATTTGCCCAGAGTTAATTGTTTCATTTTTTCTGATAAATATATATAAATATATATGTGTATAGTAATATATGCAACCGCTTGCCTCACTACATCAAAGTGAGGATGTAGAGGAAACTTGGCACCATTACAGTCATTAAAATCATAGGCTTAACGATTTTGAGTCAAGCTTCACTTTTCCTGCAGAATGCTTATTTAGTCTTTTGACTATAATGTTTGTAGTCCTGAGGGATTTCCCCCTACTTGTGTTGGTATTTCAGGTTTTTCCCTTCTATGGTTCCAAAGCAAAGCTGTTTTTAAGTTTGTCCAGTTCATATAAAACAAATGATAGCAAGACATGAGATTTCCTGCTCTTGGAGAATTTACTGCATAGTCAGATCATCTCTTATTATCACAGATTTGAACATGCATAAGCTTTCAAAAACAGATATATTTTTGTGATAAGTACCATAGCTTATATATTGCACTTCTGGGGAGAAGGAGATTTTTTTGTAGTAGCATACATCAGATCTGCAGCAATACCCTTACAATAGTCCTTTTTTAAAGAACTTTTTCTTTACATGTCAGCATTTTACTGTTAACTTCATACTTTCTCAGAAGGGTTTGTTTTAATAGAATGACAGCTTTAAACTATTAAATATAAAAGCCCCTTACTTGGTTCAGACCCTCTTCATCATTTTAATTCACCAAAAAATAAATTTGGCTATATCCTATTCCAGCTGTCAGACTTTAAGCAGTATCAATAGAACTAAATCTCTGAGGTAAAAAGTAACTTGTGATTTATGTGTGGGACTGAGAAGGGATACGGTGTACCACCTTTTTTTAATACTTGAGTAATAATGGTTTTGTGCAAACCAAATCATAAATTTAGGCAGCTGTCCCTGAGCCCCTGAGCATGTGAAATTTGATGGGAACATGCTTTATGAAACTGCTATATTAGATTTCCTAACATTATAACTTCAAATAATACTTAATGAGATTCTTGGATGCTCTTTTCTTGAATTAAAAATTCCTATCATACCTTTAAAATACCCCATTTCTCTTTTTTTTTTTTCTTTTTGTCCCCGGAATTAGTAAGGCTGAAGTAACTTAGCCCTATAAATTACTGTAATATTTTGCAACCCTTTTTATTGTAAATAATAATTGAGTTCTCTATAAAAGAGCAGAGGGGAAACTGAAGACTTTGTGCTCAAAGGGTGAATGCTTAATTTGCAGAATACCACAACTGATACCAGAATTCCCTTGTGAAAGAGCGTTTGATTACTATGCTTGATAGCTATGCACTTTTTTCCAGAGAAAGTAACCCCTTTTTAAACCTAAATTTTAAAGCAAAGCTTAGGACTACTTAAGGCTTTTTTAGAAGGATGCATTTGTGCTTTACATACTGTTCTCAATGTTTTCACAAATCCCAGTAGACCTACTGTAGCAGAGAAGTCTTAATTGAAGTTTTTATTAAGATATTATCACCTAATAAAAGGCTGATATCTTCTTCCTGTTGCAAACCTGAAGTTTTTTGAGTGACATAAGGAGAAACAATGATACTGCATCCTTCCTGCAATGAGCAACAGCTCGTCTTTTTCCCTCGAGGGCAGGACTCTTCTCAGTTGGAATACACTGAATTTCACTTGCATTCTGGCAGGGTTAAAACTGCTTGATTTGGAATCTGGTAACACTGCATGCTGATTGACATAGTTGAACTTTCTTGGAAATGTGAGCTGCTGCTTCCTCCCTCCGTAGGTTGAATACTCTTTGGATTGTCTGTTGACACTGAACAGTGTTTGATTTTAAAGGTTCACAATCTCTTTTTCTCTAAAGTAGCATATTTCACTTCAACTACTGGGTCTTTCTAGTAGTGTTTACTGTTGTTAAAGTGAAAATCACTTAAGAAATAATTTTTCCTAGATCGGGAAAATCTAAAATACTCAAACTGCAACGCGGGAAGAGAAGTAATATTTTGCTCTTCATGTTACTTGTCTTCAGTTAGGGCATGGTCTGTCCGGAGAAAAATCAGAGTCACACTTGAGGGAAGTTAAGCTACCAAGAATGATGTTTGTAGTTTTCAAAGCTTGCCAGTTAAGATAATCTAAGGGCTAAGCTCCCATACTTAATACATTTTCCTTTGGGGTTGGTTTGCCTGTAGAACCTACGGGATTGGTGACGTTTACAAGGCAGTGTCTCCAGGAGTTTCCAGACTGGGAGAGGTAAGTCAAATATCCTGTTAATGTAAGAAATTTCTTAAGTCCACAATAACTGAATGTCATTCATTTGGAATTGATTCAGGTCTAGAAGTACTACAGAAAACGATCTTTGCTGTGGACTGTTGCAGAAAGAAATACAGAGGGCAGTGTGAATTGCCACAAGTAATTTGTGTCCTGAATTTTCCCATATGTTTGTCTGTAAAGCAAACAAGTCTTAGTTGAAGTTTTAAAGCAGTAGCATATCTTTGGTGCTGTTGCTTGAGTGGGGGGAAAAAAGAGAGGGATGGCTTGATTTTAGAAATGGCAGGAAATATAGTGAAGTACGGGTGATGACCAGCTTGAGCACAAGTATTGCAGCTTCATTGCTGGGGAACAAGAAAAACTTAGAACTTCAGATTTGGGGTTTTATGGTAAAAGGTGGAGAAACTGAACAAATGACTCTGTTGAACTCTTCCACATTGTTTCTGCAAGGTAAATATGTTTTCTTTAATCTGCCAGGGTTTTGGTTTTTTGGTGTTTTTTATTTTTTGGGTTTTTTTTAAACCACCGTATGTTTAAGGTGTGTAAGCAGTTTGGGTGAATTTTGTTTTTAAATGTATATTTTTGTGTGGGGGTTCTGAAATGATCCTTTCTGTACAATATTTTTCCTCAATGGTAGATCTCAGAAAAAACTGTCTAGATTGCATGTCACCTATGAAGGCACCATCGAAAGCAATGGACAAGGTATGCTACAGGTAAGTGCATAAAACAGTTCATGTGGCTTTCATGTCTTTGTCAGACTTTCATGGTCTGCCAGCTTAACAAAGTTACTTGTTTATCCTCAATTGACTTAAATGACAAGATGTTATGCAGCATAAAAAACCCCATCAAGTTTAATTTCATGGGCAGTCTTAGTACTGTCAATGCTCCCCAGCTCATCTAGGTAGCACATGTACCTGTTACAGAAAGGGCTGACAGAAAATCACAAGTCCTGGACAGCTTCAGGTCTTCTGGTTCAAGCCAGGATCAAAGATTGACAAGACAAAAGATTCAGGCTGTGATCTTGATGACTTGTCAAGGGTTTCAGTTTATTTAAAAAAAATTATTCTTGTGCCCCAGGCAGTGACCAGGTCAGTGACCCAGGAGACTTTCTTGCTGCTGCCAGCACCACTGTTTCAGTCTGGGAGACAGTCAGCAAAAAAAAGTCATAAGGAGGATGTCCTGTCCATATCTATAGAAAGGAACACGTCTGAGTTTTCAAATTAGTTGTTTGCTTTCTGGTTTTCTTAAAAAAAAAAAAAAAAAGGTCTGCCTTCTAGAATTCTTTTACAAAAAAAAAGTAAAAATTAGAACTTTTTTAGCCAGGGACAAGTACTTCATTGGAAGAGGAGGAAGGAGATTAGGACAGTTTTTTTTCTGCAATGCTTTTTGCTCAGATTTTTAAATGTCTCATAACTTTATGAAACTTGAGCAGTCAAATGTGTGCTGAAATTTTCAAGAACTCAGCAATTGCTCAATAATGACCACTTTTCTAGTGTTGCAGTCTGTGTAAGGGAGTATTGCCTAAGATGTGATATTTTTCCTCTTGGCTATTTCAAGTCTTACCAAAGAAAATAGCTCTGCTCAGATGAAGAGTAGTCACTCCAGCAGGGAGCAGGATGACCAAGGCAGGACAATGCAGGAGCCCACAGTGACCCCACCTCAGTGGGCAGGGAGGGTGGCAGTCGCAGTCCCTGCTGACTGGCTGGTGGCCATCAGACAAAGGCAAGGTGGTGAGTCAGGGCACCAGGGACGGTGAGAGATGTCTGGTGAGCACTTGGGCATCAGCAGAGCACAGGGCTGGGCCAGGCCCACAGGTGCTGTGTGTCAGGTGAGGCCCAGGACAGGGTGGGTGTTTGTGCAGCTCAACGTTGGGGCCCTAGGGGAGGCTGCTCAGCACAGTTACTGGGCTTGGGGCCCTGGCACACTGCACACCTGAATGGTTTTCATATAACTTCTTTTATCATAGTCGAGTTAGCAAATCTTAAGCAACTGAAATGTGTTGGTATTTCCAGGATAGACTAAAGGAACACGAGCTGCTGTAGTGGCTGGCTCTTAGTGTGCTTTGGACTCTGCCTCCTGCGTCAGTTTGTAATCTACACAGGTGTTCATGTCACCCCAGCAGCTTCTGTCCCCCTCCTGTACCTGTGCTCTCATCAGCTACCTAAGTAAAAACCAGTAAGAAGCTAATAGCATTTGAAAGATGAAGTAACTTTTTAAAATTATAAATTTATATGGGCAATTTGAAAGAATAGTAATTATTTTATTGAATAAACAAATTCCTTTTAAAACTGTTGTCTGTATGAAAATGTAATTTGCAAAATATGTACTATTGCAGCAAAAAAATAGTCCAGAGCTTCTCTATTTCAAGCAGAAACCTTTATAGTCAAAATTATTTGCTTTGTTCAGGTGCATTTCAAGGACAGTTCATAAGAGATTGTTAGTACATTTCAAGAAGAATTTGTTTAGAGGATTTTTTGGGTATAGAACTGTTACAGGGGCAGTGCTAATCTAAAGATACTTCAGTGTAGACAGTTGGGGCAGAATGCCTTCCAAAGGACAAGCTAATGATTTTTCGATGTCCCTAAAAAGAACACTGTTTTCATCTTTCACATTTACTGAAATGTCTTTTATTCTGAAATATATGCCTCTTCAAGGGAAACCCACTCAACTTGGATTTGTAGTGTTTGAGATGCAAAATTTCTCTTGCTGTGTAATGTCTCATTTGTCATAAGTTTTCTGAGAAGTTGAATGGAAAAAAAGAGAGAGGCATGATCACGTTAATAAGTCTCTCTGCTTGTAGTTTTAAGTGATAGCAGTAGATTTCAACACAATAATTGAAATTTGTACAGGATTTTATTTACTTTGGTAATGAAAGGACTTTTTTTTCTTGCTTATCCTGTCATAATCCTCCTGAATGTATTTTTGGTAGGTTGATTTTGCAAACCGTTTTGTTGGAGGTGGTGTGACCGGGGCAGGACTAGTACAAGAAGAAATTCGGTTTTTAATCAATCCAGAACTGATTGTATCAAGGCTCATCACTGAAGTCTTGGATCACAATGAATGTCTTATCATCACAGGTTAGTCTTTGCAGAAAATGTTTCACATCAAATTCTGGTTCTATATATACAACTTCAAGTTGAAGTTTAGTATGTTTAAATTCTGTAAGGATTAAAAAAAAAGGAAAAAAAAATTGATGACTCATTTAACGGAGCCTCTTACTTCATCCCACCTAACACAAAGGACACTGTAACATTCCATAGATGTTTTGTGAAAGGAGAAAAAATAAGTGACAGCAAGCAGAAGAACTTACTTTATCCTCTGTGTTTGAGGACTTGGTGTATTAAGCTGACAAGAAAGAATGCTGATGGGCAGAATAGGTAACAGCTACAATTTCCAGCTATTAGCCTATATTGCTTCTCTTATGTTAAAGGATGTGGGAGTTTTGTTCCTCTCCTGAATTTGTAACATTTGATGTGATCAGTGGGATTGAACACTCCTAAGAAGAGGAGCTACCTTCTGATTACCTAAAAGAGGAAGAAGTGGAAGACTAGAAAATCTACTCCAAAAATCCATTAGAAAAGGGTAGTAACTGTCTCTGAAGGATTTTGATCTTGTAAGTTTCACATAGGTGTTTTATGTTACTTATAGGTTAGTTATGGGTTCCTAATTATATCAAAAACAACCTGATTCTCCAGTATGTTGCTGAGGGGTTGTGAATGGAGACTTCTTGTCTGTCCAGAGCTTAGGTAAAAGGGTTTTTTCTTCTGCTTCCCACTCTTTCATAGAGCTTGGATTGTTTAATTATCCATTGGATTAAAACAATTTAAAAAAAAATAAAAACAAATATCACTGTTAAGAACTGGAGCAGCCCAGGTCATGCTGCATGTCTCAGTTCTATTAATGAATAAGCATTTATCATGACTGAAGAAATAAAATGATGCTATAATACTACTTTATTTACACTAAAGAGCAACTATAAAGAAAAGATGTATGATCAGAGAGATTCTCTGGGTAAATATTATAATGGACTATGTTATATTTTTCAGTCTGCTATAGCAAAAATACTGGGTTTAGTTATCTGAGCTGTCTCAAAAGTCAAGAGTTTCTGTAGGTATTAGAACACATTTTTGGGAAAAATCTGTCAAGAGCACTTCTTTCTCTCACATGCATACACAGTAGAAATTTGAGCTTAAATCTTGCAGATCTTACTCTGTCCTGAGTTATTGATTGTACTGGGCAGAGCATCTTTTGTTTTCAGTCTTATGCTTGGTAATCTTTTTAAGACAGCGTTTTATTTTGTTTTTCCACTCTGCCAGAATTAATGCCTTTTCTGTGAAAAGTTTTTGATAAATTGGCTTTTGTGATTACATTTTTAAAAAATGAGTCAGAAAAAAGTTCTTGGCCATCAGAGACTTCTGTATTTTGGATATGATACTATATAAACATATTTTAAGCACTCCTGTGGGACAGATTTCTTTGGGAAGGGGAAAAACACAGCTATCAGTCTAGGTAATAACTGGTTAGGGGGAAACACTAAATTAGTGTTTTGAATGACCTTCTTCCATTCTCCCACAAACAAAAATGGAGATTTGGCATGGACAAGTAAAGGCGAGAATGTTTTTTCACTGCAGTAACATTTTATCTTTCTTGTTATTTTATCTTTCAGTGTTTTGCAGTTAGTATTTGGGATATGGAGTTCTTCTCTAATGGAAATATCCATTCCATCATTTTTATTTAATCCCTGGAGCTTTTCCACATTGGTTCTTAGCCAAGTCTCCTCTGTGTCACGATCCTCTTGATAAATTGCATTCTTTGTGATGCATCTTGAATCGATGGCCTAATGCGTATAACTGTGTAGCTTAAATTTGCAGAGGAGCCCAAGAAATTGGGAGATAAATTAAATTTGTTGTGATTTCACAGCATCTGGTAAAGATCACTGCTGTAATGACTATGAAACTGGTCATGCAAATAGTCGAGTTCTTCAACACAGACATCTACCTACAGAAATGTCAGCAGCAACACCAGAGATTCCCACAGCTGCATTTCTGGTAGAGCTGTGAATAAGTGTGAGTGGTTTTTATTCAGATTTTTTTCTTTCTTTCTTTTTTCCCCCCTGTTTGAGCTCACACATTCTCAGGCAGTGTTAACAGCAGATGAAGCTGTTTCTTATTTGCTTCAGATCTACAGATCTCTCTGGCCAGTCGGGACTACATCTTAGCAAGGCAGTTTTGGAGACTTCTGACCACATTAGCCATGCAGCAAATGAGATGAGATGAGATAATTGGTTTGGCTGGAAATTTACTCAGAGAAGAAAATTGGTTTTCAGCTAGATTTAGCAGGCTGATAGTGCCAGTGTTGGGAGAGCCAAAGACTAATGGTGGTACAAGATAAGGATTGGAAGAACTCACTGAAAGGGAAAGAAGGACAACCTTCTCACTTATGGCATTAAATATGCCTTTATGTTGATGGCTACAAAACTGAACTCTTGCAACTTTCACATCTACTTTTTATTTAGTGCTAGTGGTCCTGCCTCTTCAAGGGTATAATTTCTAGCTCATTAGAAATACTAGAGGAACACCGTAGTGGGATTTTTCCCAAAACCTGGAAATGTTATAATGCTATACACATCATATGCAAATGTAAAGCTGGACTATGGAGTCTGAGAAAGGTATATTTATTTTTAGTAATAATTTCAAATCTGTCTAAGTTGGTGAGGTCCCATAAACACTGACACTTGGCAATTTCACTTTTTGTCTGATGCTGTAACTCTTACAAGTCTCACAAAGGATAAATTTTTTGAATGGTATTTCTATATGCATTCTTTTGACTTTAGGTAGGCTTTTGTGGGTTTTGTAGCTTGTTTTTAAAGTTCTGGTGGAACTTTATTTGTGGTTTGCCCTTTTTTTACCTCTATTTTTTTTAATAGAAAAGAAAAAGATTCACCAGAAACATTAGCATATCTAGCTTATCCCATACTTCTTCTGTTCTCCCAGTAATAGAAGTTTGTGTCCCAGTAGTTCACAGGCAGAAGTATTGCCAGTCAAATAATCATTTTTGTCTGAGAAATTTCCAGAGCTTCACTTATGAAAACTCATTGATTTTCATTAATTTTGGGTTTCTGGGACATGGCTTTGGAGTCTGTGTGATTTCCTTGAGTTTCTCCATTATTGATTTTTTTATATAGATATACGTGTGTATTTGTGTGTATTTGCTTGTTTGTTTGTTTCCTGGTGCTTTTGTCCTCAGATGCTACACTTCCATAAAAATTAATGAAAACAATGAACTTTGAAAAAGCCATCCTAATACTTTATCATTTAATCTCCCTGGTACAATATATCAATGACCTAGAGTTTTCTTTCGCCATCTTAGACACAAAAGAAAATGCTTCTTTTTTCAAGCAGAAAGTTTTGCTAGGTTGAGAGCTCTCAAGAGTCACATACTTCCCTTATCTGTCTTTTCTTGCTCTGTGCTCAGACACTTTTACCAAGCATATCAAGAGAACTGAATTTTACTCATGTCAGGAAAAGTCTTAGTGAAGGCTGATAGCCTGTAATTCAATTAGAAGACTGATTTCTGAATATGGAAGCTGCTTGTGGTTGTCCGGGCATGGATGTGTGTGAATACATGGGCATATTTTGTTATCTGCATTTTTCAGATTATTTTTTTATCAGGAAGTGAACTCGGTGAACAATCTCTTAACATCCCACTCATTTTGTATAGCAGCTTTTTAAAATAGCCTTGAGTGAGATTTGTGTGCCTTCAGAATCATTAATCTTCCAGACTAAATAAATAATGAGTGGGTAACAGGGCAGATGAGTTAAATGAGCATTGATAAGTCTTGTCAGTTAAAATTAATATGGGTAAATGGGGAAAATATCTTGACATATATGCACCATTGTAAGCAGTTTTTAACAGCTTGTTTCCTATGCTTGAGACTATGGAGGTAAACATTGAAATTTCCTTGTCAGTGAGGATTAAAGTTAATAGATTTATGGTTTTGATTGTTCAACTTCAGTTGCATTTTTATTTAGAGATTGGAAAACTCAGATTAAATTTAAACATTTATATTCTCAGGGTATTGCTGGTCTGTGCAATAGTTAGGCAGTATTCTTGTCTTAGTGATTAGATGCTTTGTACTGTCAGCTTGCATTTCTTTAAAACCTATTTTTCACCGTTCTATTTATGGGCATAACTGATAGCACAAATTAAGGGATTGCTTAACAGTTCTCTTCTTACTCTTACTGTTTATAATTGTGCCAAACTATACCTGCATGAACCACCAAACAAGTCAGCTCAGCTGATGAGAGCATGATGCCAATAATACCAAGGTCATGAGTTCACTGAACTCGATGATCCTTGTGGGTTCCTTCCAACCCAGACTATTCTGTGATTACTTCTGAAACTCAGCTGTTGTGAGCTCAGAACAGGCAGAAAAAGTGTGATTTTGTGGCATTACTTCAGGAGTATTTCTCTGAAGCATTTGTGCAATGCCCAGCTTTTGAAGCAAGGTCCTGAAGCTCTATAAAATGATGTGAAAGGCAGCCTTTTAGAAAGGTTATGATCCTTGTCTCAGTTAAGATACACTCTTTCTTTGTCTTGGGATAAACCTTTGAAGAGGAGTTGGTATAGCAGAGCATAGTAGCTAAAATTACTGGTGGCCTTAAGGAGCTCTTTCTGACAGCCTTTAGTACCAGCCAAGATACCCTGTTGGACCTTTTCAAAAGCAGCCAAATATGTTCCAGGCTGTGGTTCTTTGGGTCTTTGGTCTTTTACTGAGGTAGTTTGTTGGTGCTGACCACTTCTCATCATATACTAAGCAGCATACGTAGATCTGCACTCATGTTCTGTGGTGGGTGCTGCTCATCACCTGTGGCAAGAGAGCTTTACAAGGAAATCTTGTATTTTGGTGCAAATACAAATTCTGTGTTTCCCATTGCCTCTGAGAGCTGCGTGTTCATTTGGAGAAGCAGTGATTGCTATCAAAGATTTGCCAAGTGAAAACAATGTGTACATATTTTATATGTAATCTGGAATTTTTTTTTTCAGGTACTGAGCAGTACAGTGAGTACACAGGCTATGCAGAGACTTACCGCTGGGCAAGGAGCCACGAAGATAAGACCCCTAGGTAAAGTTCCACATAAGTATTTTAAGTGAAGGAAGAAATAAATGTTAGAAATTTGAAAACTTTTAAGTATTTCCTAGCATTTGCCTTAATAGGATATTTGCTTGATGTTGCTCTCTTCAGTAGAGCAAACAAGCTAAGAAAGTTATGCAATATTGCTAATGCTATAGTAATGCTAATAAGTAGTACCTGCCCTTATGTTGGTTCTTAGATCAACATCTTTTACAGTTTAGAGATACATGTGTTTAATGCACATTTTTGTTAAGATACTGACTGAGCTATGGTTTTCAAAGTCACAAGAAGTTTGAGAACAATACTTCAGATGCCACAGTGCAGCTGATTTGTGGCAAAATAAGAATCATTACCATGAATCTGAGTAGAAAGCTCTGAGCTCTTGAATTTATTTCTCCAGCAATGTCATTAGAGTATATACACAAAATTACTCATTTGGTATAGAAACATACACAGTGTACTCTCATTTAAGTGTTGGAGGAAGACAGAGAAACACTGACCTTGCAGTGTTCTTACATACTTGATAAATAGTGCAGTGTAATTAGATTTGTTTCACGTTCATGCCCGAAGTCTAGCCAGAGTATTTCTAAATTTATGAGGAGGCCTGTCTCATTTCTGATTCTGCTTTCATTCCCAACCCACAAAGAAAAAGTATTCCATTATCTGTTGCGAGTTCACCTTTTCAGCTGCTTCTAACAGAGAAGCTCTGAAGGGAATTGCTTATTTTGAATCGAGGTTATATGGCTGATATTAAACAACTAATATCATCTACTTTTCTCCTCCCTCCAATTTTAGGGATGAATGGCAACGACGCTACACTGAAATTGTTGCTATAGATGCATTTCACTTCAGACGTTTCCTTGATCAGTTTGGTCCAGAGAAAATTAGAAGAGAGCTCAACAAGGCCAGTAGCTTCTTACAACAGCCTGCAGTCTAATGTTTATAGAGCCTTTTCAAATACTTTTATGTAATTGTCTTCATTTAAGAAAGTTTTTGCTTAGTTGTATCTCATATGACAGGGTTTTGCTGTCCAATGTTAAAAGAAAAGATTGTCAAATATATTTCTTGTCCTTTGATGTGCTATTCAAAGGTGTATTTTTTATAACTTTCAAAAATATAAATGAAAGTTGCATATACATTTTGTTAACTCTTCCCTGTCCTTCTTTCAAATGATGGGCTGAGAGTTGGAATTGCTCATCATGGAAAAGAGAAGGCTTCAGGAAGACATTATTTTTTAATGCAGTACCTAAAGGGGCTTATAAAAAGAAGTGAGAGGGACTTTTAATATAGGCAAATAGTGACTTTACAAGGTGCAGTGCTTTTAAACTGACAGAGGACAGATTTAAATTAGGTATTAGGAAGAAGTTTCTTACTGTGGGGATGATGAGGCACTGGAACAGGTTGCCAAGGGAAGCCGTGGATGCCCCATCCCTGGGAGTGTTCAGTCCCTGCTTGGATGGGGCCCTGAACAGCCTGAGCTAGTGAATGGCATCCCAGCCCATGGCAGGCAGGTTGGAATGAGGTAATCTTTAAGGTCCCTCCCAACTCAAGCTATTCTGTGATTCTAAATGATGAATCTAATTTCTTTCCCTATGATTTGTGCTGTTGAATCCTACTTTGCTGTGCAGTCAAGGTGGAAAAGGAGGGGCCTCATGCTTTAACATGTTCATAAATATGGTGCCATTTACTTTTCTTCCACCTTTCTTCATTGCTTTTGGGGTATTGACATATTGCCTGGGAGTTTACCTTTCCTATACTGATGTCTTCTTGAGATCAGATCCAGCTGTTCATATATCCCCTTTATTTTCACAATAGCTGTAAGCGCTGTTTTAACTACATATGTATGTATACATGCCAGTCAGAGCTTACAGTCTTCAAGAAGACTGACAACTGAAGCAGGCCAGTTTCCTCCTTTAAACAAACTTCTGGGCTGACATTCAAAACTAGCACACTTCCTACTAATAATTTTTTCACGTTATTAATCATATGATTATATATTCAAAGTTATCAGTCCTTGACCCTGCCCTAAGTCAGCTATGAGTGTACAAAACTGCACTTTGCAGTGACTGTGGGTGGTCCTTGATAATCTCACATCAAAGTTGCCAGGCTGAAGAGCTCTTTGACAGGGGAAGCTGGAACTGTGGTGGACATAATTTTTTTCTCTTCTCTGCCATCCCTAATTTGGGATCTTGTCCTTAAGTAAGATACTTGAGATGTTTCCCAGTCCTTGGTCTCTGCCCAGGATTACGTGCTGCACAATGTTTGGGAACACTGGGTAACTTTCCCAGGCTGTGGCAGGTGCTTTATCATCTGCATAGCTGAGGTTTTTCTGTCACTTGTTTTCATTCTTGTTTTGCTGCTGCTTTTTTGTTGAAGCTAAAGCAGCCTTTTCCCAGCTTCTAAGGCTGTACTTCTACAGGGACTAGTAATTGCCATCAGTCAGCTGTTTATGGTTATAAGACCTTAGCTTTCAACCTGTGCCAGTGTTTTCAAGGCCTTTGCTGCTATCCCGTGCACAAATTTTATGTGCTTACATGCTGTGTCTGGAATCAGTCTCCAGTTCACAAAGCAAATTCTCTAAGAAGGTTAATGGGACAGAATTAGGGCCTTGCATGGCCGGTATAAGGCATAGATAGTGAGAGTTGTGTGGCCTGTTCTATCAGTGGCAGTGCTGTTTTTACTGGGCAGTGGGGAGTACAAGAATGCTTATTCAGTTATACTCTGCTAGTGTGCCGATTTTGGGGATCAAAGCATGCTGATGAGTCTCCTTAGTGTGATTCTACATTTACAGATGCAGTGGGCCGCTGCTTTAGCTTGGGTGTTGAATATAAGAACTCAATGCTACTGTTGTTAAAGCTCCTGCTTTCTGCAATACAGGAGGGTGTAGAATAATGTCAGATGTATTTTAATTAAAATCAGACGTAGAACACACTGGCCTAATTCTCAGCTGGAAATGGAATACGCCCTCTTGAAATGATGTACAGTGCTGAAGGATTAATTTAAATTAGTTGTGAAACCTTAGCATCTTGACTAAAGTAACATTCATCAGCTTGTTTCTTCATGGTTGGTAATGAAATTAGCCCTAAAAAAGACAGTTAAGTACAGTTTGTAAATTTCACTGATATCTTAGAACAAAATTCTAATTACCTACATCAGTGAATTTATGATCTGCCTACAATTTTCAGTGTATTGATTTGGTTTGGATTTTTAAAATTAATTATGGTAGATCACCGCAAGATTTATAAAGTGTGTTGGTTTGGCTGATGTTTTTTTATGAGGACTGATTGGTATTTAAAGAAAATTTCAAGTCTTGAGTTAATTTTCTGTTCAGGCTATCCTGAAAAGTTTTCTGTAGCTGTGAAGAAATGCCTGGGACTCAGGACCTGTATGTTAATTTTTAACTTGGGTCCAAATAAGGCAAAAGTCTTCCTGCCTTAAATTTTTTGGTTATAGATATTGAATTTAAAGGAAGAGTGTTGGCGTATTGAAGTAGTTTGAATTTGGTATTGCTAGAAGACAATACTGATTCTTGTTACCATTTTATTGTTTGAAAGTATCACACCAGGTTGCCTCTCAAATCCATCTGTGACTTTTGTGTACATGCAGGCCTACTGTGGCTTCTCTCGACCCAATGTTTCACCTCAGCATCTCTCTGCAATAGCCACGGGAAACTGGGGATGTGGTGCCTTTGGAGGAGACTCCCGATTAAAAGGTAAATCGTGACAATTAGTTAATGTTCAAATTAATCAAATAACTTACATTTTGATCCTGGGCCATATGTTTTTGTTCAAGTACATTTTTTCCTTTTGTTCTAATTAATACATTTTTGCCAAGAAATGGCATTCTATAGAATTGGTTCATTAGGGCTGATCTTTAGGCCATGAGTAATGTGACCTTAAGCAATAATAAAGCATTCTATTCTATTCCATTCCATTCCATTCCAGTCTTTGTGCTTTAGACTTCTATGCTATTTTCAGTTTAAAGTTTGGGGCAAGCACGTGATGGTGAAATGCTGAGTTTGCAAGGACTTGTAGCACTGAAACCTTCCAAAACACAAATGTGCAGCTTTAGTTCACAGAAGAACATATTCATTGCAGTTGTCAGTCATATAAATCAGTTGACCTTTCTGGAGCAGTCTTTTTAGATTCTGCCTGAAATTCATATCTCAGCAAAGCTGTTTAAAGTACCTGAAATTTGCAAGGCTTCACATATTTGCTGGCAATGGTTAATGTTTAGTTTTACTCCTTAATATATTGCTGTATGCCAGAGAGGTTTCCACTCACTCAGTCATGCTGCTTTCTTTCCTGACTTGCCTGCTATATCACTCACTTTCTCCTGTTCTTTTATATTTAATTAGAATATTTATAATGCAGCAGATATCACATGCCTACATTCATTTAAGACCTTTTCCATCAATTTAAGAACTGATAGATCCTGACATATAAATTCATATCCTGGTTCACATAATCCTAAATAGAAATTTACATTTTTTGTTGTTTCCAAGCATTTGGAGATTATTTAAAATTTGCTTTTCAGAACAGATGTTGGTAGCTACAGTGAGACAGTCATCAGGGTACCAGCTTCATTTCTTTCATAATGTGTTTAATTCATAAAGCATCTATTTTTTTCTCAATGCTCACTGAGTTGCTGGCAGTTGTTTTTTTGATTTCCATTAGATAAAATAGGCTGCCAAATGCATATCTTATCAATATCAGGACTAGTATTTACTGTAAGATCTGAGCATACTTGATTTGTGTTAGGAAGGCTTAATAAATACTTGAATTTGTGTAAGATCTTGAATCTGAACTGTAATATCCCATGTTTAATGTAGAAGAAGGGATGTCAGTGCAGCCATTGCCTCAGGTGCAAGTCCAGAAGTTAAGTGGGATCAGCTGGGTGCAAGGGGCAAGAGAGCTCAGATCCCTCCAGACTCCGGTGCCACAGACTGTTGCTCTTCCTGTGATGCTTCTTTGTGTATCAGTAGCATGGAAATTTCCCATGGCATTGTCTATCATTAATGTCCAGAAGTCTGTGAAGTCTGATTCTTGACAGAAATTTTGATCCTTGTTTCGTAAGATCTATAGCAATTCAAAATAAACAGTAGGATATTTTTAATATCTTGTAAAGTGAAACTGCATTGTTTTTTTGGAATGAATAATAAGATTCATTAGGTTCTGTTCCCATATGCAAGCTAGTTAATTAGAATCTTTAAAAGCTAAACTACTGAAGCTATACTAAATCCACAGCTGGTTCAGTAGTTTAATTAAAATATCATTCCCAGATTGAGATTAATTTCACATGTGAATCATGTAATTTATAATTTTGGCTATGGGTTTACAAGAGGAGGTTTTTTTATTAAGGAATGCAGTGTTTTAATAGGTCTGTGTTTAAAAATGTGAAAGATCGTTGAGCTGAGCTCTGAACAGCTTTCTATTTAGCTTCCATAGCAGGTGGCAATGCACTATGTACACTGTTTTATTTAAAATTAATCTTTACAAAGACAATATTAATCACATTTTAATTAACTCTACTTACTGGATAGAAAAAGGAAGTATTAATATCAGAGCTGCACCAACTGGCTGTGAAGTAAGACAGGCTGCAGCAGATGAAATAGTTGCTGGGGTCCATTGTTTGGACTGTTGTAGTTCCCTGAAATGAACCTGTGATTGATTGCATGCCTCTGTGACACTCCAGCCTGGCAGTGCTGGCTGGTGAAAAAGCTGCACTCTTCTGAGTTTGGTGCTGCCTAAAAGGATCCTGGTTTTTCTCTCCCCCTTATTGTTTCTTCTCCCCCTTCATTGTTCCTGGCTCTGTGGTCTGGTGCCCTCCCTTGCTTCAGCTCTGGCTCTTAGCAAACCCTTCACTCTGCCAATTCACCTGCCATTCTAGCAGAAAACAAATAGCTTTTATTCTTCATCTGTAACTTTTCTGCCAGTTTGGTGAATGGGATTGGCACAATGATGTCTGATGAGTACTAGAGAGCTGCAGAAAAGTCAGGAGCTGGGTGAGACGTGGACCAGACCTACTTTCTCCAATTGCAATGGGTCATTAGCTTGGCTCAGCAGCACTGCTGATCAATAGTCCAGATGATTTCTCAAGGTGAATCTTCAAAAAACTGTTTCCAAGATAGAAAACATTATTCTTTCTTTTGCATATAGTGGAACAAAGTCTGTCTACACTGTAATGTTAGCTGTTGGCAGAACTTGGGATTCAGCTTGGGCCAATAAGTTTGACAGAAAGCTGGAAGTTAAATAACATGAATTGCATTGCTGACATCACCCCTCACAGGTCAGAATAAGTCATCATATTCAATACTTTCTATTGTAGGTATGATGGACACCTTAAATTATGCAGGAAGAGGCTGCAGAACTGTAGTTCTTTTGGAGCTAAAAGTTGGGTCAGCTCTCACTTTGCATAGCTTACCTAGTGAAAAGATTGGCTCCATTCCTTCTTACAGGATGGCACAGAATGGAAATTGCCAAATGCCCATGGATTGTTTTTACCCCACTGTCTGTGGCTGTATGGGCAGCTCAAACCAGGATGGAAGGTGCTGCCCTGTTGCCTTATGCTGCCACAGGCATTTATTGGCTAATTAATGGCTGCATGCTGCTTGTGGGCAGACATGGACCAAAATAAACCCCTCTCAGTTTTAAGCACATTGTTTTTCTGGAAGTGGGGGTGGATGTCACTAACAGCTCTAGCAGAATGCTTCAACACTTTTGACCTGCAGTGCCCAGCATTCTTTATTTAAAAAATTGAGGTAATACTTACCTACCCATTGTTTGTACTGCTTTGCAGCATTCACATGGAAACAGATGCAATGGTTGCTTGCTGTAAACTTAAGTTGTGTTTTTTCCTTCAGAAAATTGTTTTATCCTGTGATCATGTGTACTCATTTTTTGTTGTTTCAGCCTTAATTCAGATATTGGCAGCTGCTGAGGCTGGACGTGATATTGTTTATTTTACCTTTGGAGACGTGGAGCTGATGCGGGACATTTACAGCATGCATACTTTTCTCTGTGAGAAGGGCCAAACTATTGGTGAGCAAAAAGAAATCTTTGTGTGCACAAAATAAACATAACCATCTCTAGAAGTAGAAATTTTCCAACATGAATTCTTGCCAACTAACTCCTGAACACAAGCAAATGGGTCTCGGTTTATTTATACCTGTTTTCAGAATGAGGAACTTTTCTGATTCAGGATCTACTGCACAGTGCTAATCAATTAGGAGACTTCTAGATGCTTTTTTGATTCGCTTAGGAGTTATGCTGTAGAATTTGAAAAATGCAGATACATGTGGTACGTAGAAGATTTGCAAAAGCTTTTGATATAACTCAGTAATGCTTTGAAAAGGGAAAAGCTGCTTAGGCATTCTTGATATAAATTGGTCTTCTAGTGGTTCTGTCTTGATCCTGCAAGATGTAGTTTGACATGTTGTCCGGTTGCAATACAAGAAAAGCAGTGTATCCATTGTCTGACTGTAATTATTATGTGTCATTTAATTTCTGGGTCAGAAGAACCAAGCTGGGTAATTGGCAATACATTTGTAAGTAATGTGTATACAAGCCTAATGTTTGGATAGCTATGCAGGAAGTTAAGGGAGCCCATCCTATATTCTGAATAACCTGCAGACATTCCCATTACACAGTTGTCTGCCTCCTGTGTCACTGCACATTTAGAGATGTTCCTAGCCACTATCTCAGTGTTCAGGTGCATTTCTAGCCTTCCTTTGCAATCATACATTACTCATATGGCCTGTTCATACATGGTGTTTAATGATTTCTTTCTGGTTTTTGAAGGGGACATTTATAGGCTGTTGCTGAGATACTACAATGAACAATGCAGAAACTGTTCTACTTCAGGACCAGATGTCAAGCTGTATTCTTTCATATACAACACCCTTGAGTCCTATGCAGATTCTACTGATGATGAGGATGAAGAAAAAGGGTTGTGCTTTGAAGATTAAAATAAATGTATTTGATCAGAATAATGTTTATCTCCTCCCACTGGTATATTGTGTGAATTGCTGGACATAATGAATGAGCTGGCTTAATTTATATTGATGCGTTGGTAGTTATGTATAACACCCAAACAAAAAACCCCACAAACACCTTTGAGAGATGAGATTTATTTGTTTGATGGTTTCATACATGAAAACCTTGTTCATGTGTGTACAGAAGAAAATTCTTTGGTAAGTCTGATTTGCATTATACCTTGTTAAGTAGAATATTTTGGTACACATGTATATTTCACTTGAGATTGCTGAACAACTTCAGATTTTCCTGTACTCCTTTGCCTTTATTTTTCAGAGCTCTTATGTAGATTTCTTGTGGAGGCTTAGAGCTGGAGTACAGACAGCCTTGTAACTCTTTGGATGATGTTAGGGAGAAGCATTTTAATGATTTTTCTTACTGAAAATTGTCATAATCCTTAAGAGTGTCAAGGTACCATCGGTGTTCTCACCAAATTTTTCATTCACTTAACTTAAAATGTCCTGGGTCTAATTTATTTTTTTAATAAATGGTTAAAAATTGAAAAGTTCTGGGGGAGCCAAGAATGCATTTCACAACTGCATGGTCTTTACCAAATTAGACATAAAAGTTAGCATAAAGAAGTAGAGAAAAAACAACAAGAATGGGAAAATGAGAAATGTTACCAAAGCTGGAAGCAGAGGGAAAAATTTTCCATGAAACTCTTCAATACTGTTTTGTTCGTGCAATCTGTTACTGCGTTGAACAAGGTCTTTGTCACGTTAGTCTATTGGAGGTTTCTCAAGGTTTAGTGCTGCTGGCAGTATTTGAGTTAAGGTCTGCTAGTTGTGTTTATATTGTCGTATCAGTCCTCCCTCATCTCAGTATGAATATATGTGAGTATAAGATCCCCATGGGATATGTGAGTGAGGAAACAAATCACATATCAGTGGGAGGAAAGTCTGTAGGCTACAGATAAGAACATGAGGTCCTGTTAGGAGTCTCTGCCTGTGTCATTTTAGACATGGGAATAACAGTGAAAAGTTGGCAAAACATGTAAACCCTGTGCTTTTACTATCTGTGAATACCAAATTAGTGTTGCTGTAGTACAAGAATAGTTTACACAAAACTGCAGATACATCTGTGATAAAACTTTTTCAGGTCTATGTACAGGGCAAATCCAGTGAGATTTTAGTCTATTTGTAGTTTAAGCCCAGTTTAAGTATCAGCCCAGTTTCCTAAGTTTAACTTCTTCTGTGTTAGGTTTTTTTTTTGTCTGTAATAGTTGCTATTACGAGTTAGCAATACAAGTAAAAACTGCAGCAGGAAATGTAGTGACCTAAGTTTCTTAATCAACGAATCCTTTTGAGTTATGTCAGATAATACTCTCCAAGCCTCAAACACACCATGGTAATGAAATGCTGGAAGCTGTTGGCAGTCTGGCTTAGAATAAATCACTCACTGCTTGATCTGCTCTGGGGGAAGCAGCAGGGAAGAGTCTGGGTCATTTATAAACACCTTCAGGGTGCTGTACCTTGGCATTAATTCTAAGTGGGCAGCTCGCAGGTGTGTTACTTGGGAAGTGATGGACACAGAGGTATCTTCCTGTTCTTCCCACCAGCTGTAGTTTTCTCCACCCCCGTCCATTATAAGGAAAAGATTTTGGATAGAATTTCAGGCTTTTTTCTGTGTTTGCAACCTGTGTCCTCAGATTTAGCAGAAATCTTTTCTTCTGCTCCTGGTGTTTCACTGTTGGCTCAGATTCTGGCAATAGGAATAACTGTTTTATTAGCTCTTATTTGGGTATTTAGGTTCAAGTATGACAGTGCTTCTAGATGCATTGCTGATGATAGATGTACCCTATGAATTATGATTGGAAAACTGGTGCTATCAGCCAAACCTTTTTCACCTTACTACTCAGGATCTCATATAGAAGAGATGAACAGAATTTATTCCTAAACAACTGGAAAAAATTACAACAAAAAGCTTTATATGGCTAGAAATGACCTCCCCTTTATTATATATAAATACTTCTTCATTAGTGCAATATTGTCATTGTGAGAAGCAGTTGGTCAGGTATGAAAAATGTACCAAATATGATGGAATGAAATTCTACTTCAACTCTAGAAAGAGAAAAATTTAACTTTGGAGAGATTCTCTGATGATCATATTATAGGTATGCAGTTATAAGAGTTCTTGCAGTGTCAAGTGCTTCCAGGAAAATCCTAGTCTTTTTATGCAGTCTCTAGTTTCAGTGATACTGAGCATTTTCTAATATGGGGAAGAATGCCTTTTGTTTGAGATCATTCATTAGAATATGTTTACCGTACCTTTTTCTCTTGTGAATTATGCTTGTATGGACAGGAACAAAGGAAAATAACTCCTTTTCCATTACATGTGTTGTCTGAAAAAGTGTGATATATCCTGGATTCTATGATTTGTTCCTGATGTCATAAAGGGCAACATTGTAAGAATGCTTTGAATATGATTTTGATCACAGGCAGGCTGAAGATTATTTTGTTATTGTTGTTGTTTGTTTTGTTTTGGGTTTTTTTAAGCAAAATAGCCCAGAATTAGTTAACAGTGGTGTTAAATTCCCATGATGTTCTAATTCAGTAAAGAGCTGAACTGCCCAGATTGCTGTATATCAGCCCAATACGTGCTCTACATCTTTCTTTGTCTCCTCACCCACCACTCCCCTTTTCCAAACTCCCTGAATGTTTCCTTTAGCTGGCGATGCCTTCGGTGCTCTGGGGGAAGTAGTGTGGAATGGAGATGCCAGTGATCTCCTTGTGCAGCCTAGAAAGCTTCAGTTTCACTCTTCCAGAAACCTGGTCATGGAGTATTCTGGGTTTGGGATTTTTTGTTATTTTAGGGATGTGTGCTATATAATTTCCAATAAAAATAAACTTCCTACCAAAACTTTTGTTTTATACTTTTTAGCAGCCAAATTGAATGCTTAATATGAAACAACAACAGGCAGTCATGTAGATTGCAATGTTGCCTCGTAGTCAAGTTTGGTGTCTGAGCTCTTCTGTTGTTCTACAGCTCTTGCACCTAAATTGCTCAGTTTTGAGGTTTCCTTATCCAATGAGGAGTATCCAATACTGTATATATTAATTTATAAACTGTTGAAGTGTTCCTGACATTCTTCTGAACTTACAGTTTATGCACCATTATATTGTATTGATTTTTCTGGACCTGTATGCTAATGTTTACATAATTTTGTAGGAATACAATAAAAAAATTCTGACTGAAGCTATGTTGTGTAATTTGTCACTTAATATATTTTTCAGGACAGAATTCCAGCACATTTGAATGCACAGGGCATAATACTGCAGATTATTCTAGCAGTAAATTGACACATAACACAGAGCTGAGAATTCTTCCTGTACAGTATTGTGGTGGTTGCTTCTGTCTGCATAGCAATATAAAATGCAATTAGGTACTGTAAATTGGAAGGGTGTCAGTGTGAGTTTTCATCCATGTGTATGGCCATATGCAGATATTCTGATATTGCCAAGCTTTTGGTAAGCAAGTAGATGTTGGATTATTCATTGAACTTCATGAAGGAAATGTCACTTAATAAAAGCAAATAACCCTGGAAAAATAGATAGATAATTAACATGTTGTATAAGGGTTTTTATGGTTTGTAAGAGAGGCTGAGATCCTCCTAAATAAAAGCCTTTCAAACTTTTTCCAAAATATTTTCTTAAGCCAGTAAGGAATTAATTTTTTTAGCATTACTGGAAATTAGGATAAAAGTATAATTTGATTGCTTCTAAGCACATTTGATTGTGCTTATGAAGTTTGATGTGTTGAAACTAAAGGATTTCGTCCATCAAACAGCAGCAATGGAAGCAAAGACGGTGACTGACACACACATCTGGGGGAGCAGGGATGAGCAGGTGGGTTGTGGCTGAGCAGGGAGCTTCCTGCACTGTTGCCCAGATAACTCTGTTCATGGAAGTGGCCAAAGGGATCCCGTTTTCATGAGCAGTGTTTGGCTGAGTGCTGGATGAGCTACGGGTGGTGGGCTTTGGTTGCGTGACAACTGGGAAGGGACAGAAGGGTTGATGCCCTTCATGTTGTACCTTGGAAATCCCAGGTACAAGGGAGGCAGAAGGTGCTCCCATTGTGCTGCTGCAGTGCAGAAGCAGCTGCCAGTCTGTCCCAAGCTGTCACTGATCTCACTGTAATTATCAAACACCCTAAAAATGAACTTTGTTAATTCTTAAAAGCAACTGTAGCCTATGGAGATAACCCTGGGGATAAAGCACAATTGCAAGGGCTGCTTCACCATGGACTTTTCCTGGTTTTCTCCATTGTTTTCCCACCTATGTCAGTGTTTGGACAGAGGAATCTCAGACACCTGAATTTCACAACTTTTCATGTTTACGTTCACAGTCTACATCCTCTTATCCTGAGCAGCTTTCTATGACAGAAGGATGGACAGATGGATGTCATACCGTGGGATTCCAAAAGCTGTTACAAACTCTGTCAGGTTCACTGAGGTAATTGTATATTAGTCACTGTAGGGTGATGCAATGTTTTCTCTGGATGGATGGCTTGGGTTTTTTCTTTCTTTTTTTTTTTTAATTTCTTTTTTTTTAATATCTGCATAAAGTCATCTTTTGCTGTTTTGTGCCACCTCTGTGACAAGAGTGAGAACATCCATAAAATCATGGAAACTGCAAGATGCAACAACTGTCTGAAATGGTTGGGTTTTTTAAGCTCAGAATTGAGTATTTATGATCTTGTTTTGTGCTAACAGTGTTTCACACTCATTTATCATTGCTTAAGTGAGTGTGACCTGGAAGTTGCATAGGAGGTATTTGTCACTGATAACTCCATTACAGCAATACCATCAATTTCTGCTAAGCTGAGCTGTCAGCCAGGCTTTCATTGCGTGGTCCTGGTAAGTGGCACTTGGTCCGCAGTTAGAGGCACTGGTGTGTTCCAAGTCCTCTTGGTGACACTTGGGGACACTGTGGGATGTGTGTGAGTGTGTGCACACTGTGCTGTGCATACACACATGTTGAAGAAGCTTTAAAGAAGGTGCCATGAACTACTGGAGTGGGGATCGTTGCTAATGTAGCTTATCAGTGGTAAACCTGGGAAGCAGGAGACAGGAGCCTAGAGAGAGATTGCAGTGTCTTTGCAAGCTGGCTATATAGAATCCTCTTCCTTGGCCTTGCATCTGTGAGGACTTGGCTCCTCTGCAGATGAACAGCTGCCTTTCAGCTGTTGAAGTTGATGGGAAGTGCTGAATTTGCTCATTTTTTTTGCATTCATCAAAATATCTTGGCATACCAGATGCAATAAAGGCACTGTATAGATCAAAGTGTTTCATCATGGAGCAAAGTTAATTTTGCCAAGATTTGAAGACTTACCTTTTCAAAATTAAAGATTAAGAAAATTGCTGTGAATAGCTAAATCCTGTTATTGAATAATGACAAAATTTTCTTTAATGTACTAGGAATTGATTGGATCTAAACCAAAATGTCATGAAAATAAATTAAGGTAATTGTAAGTGTTTCACACCCTTTTATATAAAGGATAAGGTCCTAAAAATTGTATTTTCAAATCCAGAGTTATGTCTGTCTTCAAAATGCATGCATTGTTAGGTAATTATCTCATTGCAGTTTTAAGTCATTATTTTGCCTGTTGCCTGAGGAATTTTACAGCAGAGCAGTATTAATAAGATGCCAGGAGAACAAATTTCATAACTTAATCTCTGTCATAAATTGAAGTCATATAAACAAAGTGGTATTTTCATTCATAATTAAATGACCTGCAGCAAATGTAGGTCAGGAGTGAAGGGATACTTGATTTTACATTCTGTAGAAAATCAAAACTTATGCATTTTGAGAAGGGTGAGAAAAAATACAATCAGTGTCTTCTGGACATGGATTGAACATACCACAACTTTGAGAAAAGGGGGTTCCTAATTCGTCCACATTGTAAGTCTCAGCTAAGGGGCATTTAGACTTTACTGTTGGTGATGACAATTCCCTGAGCATTCAGATGAAAAAAAAAAAGACCTACTGATTGATTGAGTCCACTCCTTCCTCATTCTGCCAATTCCATGTACACAAAAACCAGCAGCCAAACCCAGCAGATTGAATTGAAAATGCAACAGATTTGGAGGGGTTTTTTTTAATCTGAAATTGGACTTTTTGATTGTGAGCAATCATGTGGATGAGATGTTTCTAATGACAACTAAGTACCTCCTAAATTCATATGGCTTCAGCATCTGTCACTCTAAACGTTTTGACTGAATTTTTTGGGGAGTTGGTTTTGTTCTAAAGTTTTTGAAGTCTTAAAATTGTTTCCAGTCATTGGCATGAGACCTGGGAACACTCAGATGAACCTGCACCTTCTGCATGTCAGTTTTGGAAGGGGTTTGTTACCCTGACTTACATCAGGAACCTCCTTTACCTACTAGGAAAGGCTTTGGCCCCAGTTGTTTGAAGGGTTTCAAGGCAAATCAAATTTTTATTTGCTTTAGACAAGCATCCCCTTATTTTTGCCTCAAATCTTGATTACATGTGACCTTCAGAGAGCCTCAAAATGTTAATAAATTCCTCTGAGATTGGTTTTTGTTACAGTCCAATGTAAAACTGTACCCATGAGAAATGCCTTATCTATGACCAAAATAAGGCATTTGTATACTTAAATGAGCAGAGGAAGGCTTTGCTGTTTTGAAAATTCATGTGGCAATGATGTGACAAAACTATGTCTTCAGGGGAATTAAATCCAACTTTGAATTCTGATCTCCAGGTCAAATAACTCCAGGTGTTCTCTGCTGCCTTAATATTTCTCCAGGGCTGAGAGACATAACACAAGCAGCAACTAGTGGCCCAAGAATCATAATGTTGTAATTGGTAGTTTGTGTTTTAAAGCCTTTCCAAACCCGAGTATTGGTAGTGCTCCCAGATGGGGGGAATTCTCTGAAGTGAGCTGAAGGAAAGAATGAGCCGAGGGAGGTGAGGGAGCCTGTAAGTGTCCCTTATCCCTTGCTCAGGCAGTGCCCAGCGGACACAAGGCACCTTTTCCTTACAGAGGGCAAACACGCTGCTGTACATCCAGTCCTGGTGGCTCAGACCCGTGTGTGTTTTGTCCCACGCTCGAGAAGGTGTTAATTTCTTGTAAAAGCCTCTTTGTTTACTGAAGTGCTTGCTTTCTATTTGTGTTGTGCGTAGATGGCTCCTCCAGCAGCGCCTGCCGATGCGCTCAGCCTGGCCCGAAAGCCTCACCCTGTCTGCCGGGGGAGCCGTAATTTAGGCTCGGGGCGCGCTCCCGCTAAAACGCTGTCGCAAGGGGTGGGGACAGCGTATGCCAGCCATGCTCGTGGCTTTAGAGTATTGGCTGAACTAGCAGATCCAAACTCATTCACTTCAGACTTGGGCTAATCACAGTCCCTAAAGTGACGTGCAATCCTTGGTCTTCACAGCTAGATCCTTCCCGTCTATAAGGTCCGAGGTAGTGATGACTGAGGATTATGATTTGCTAGTGGGATTGAAAGAGAAATGACAGGTGGGATTTATTTCTCACTTGCCAGACAGCTTTACAGACTTTTCAATATTTTTCCATAATTGGCTTCAGTGACAGCCTCCCACAGGCACTATACATATTCAGGGAATGGGTCTATGCAGGAAAGGTCTGTTTGTTAAGGCAACATCTGTAATTGCCTTAGGCTGTCACAGCAATAGCACTAAAACTCCAAACCTAGCATCATTACAGCCAAGAGCCATCTCACTGTGGGTCCTGCCTTTCACTTAATGATGTTGTTCTTCATGTAGTGTTCTGTGCATTGAGATATTATTCATCAGAGCAGGCTTTCATGCAGCTCAAAATGCCTTCAAATGGAGCTGTAGAGATATTCTTTTCACATACATGACACAAGCACAGAACATCCACTGGTAAGTGGCCTGCAGAGACTGGAGTACTAGAGACACCATTGCGGTGCTGTGTGCTGAGCTCCACAACTTCCTCGTATTCATAAGCATTAGAACAATTCAGTGAGTTCAGCATCGATGGGTGAGGACTTTCTAAAATATGGGGATCTCCCATAATGTGACAGCATGGACTGCACAGCAAACTGTTCCAAAAGGAATTTAGAGCAAAGTTAAAACAGCTTATTCCAAGATGATAAAACAAGCCCAAAACTACATACTGGGGACAAGTTTGGGGTGAGTTGTTGCATTCTTTCTATGGCACCAATATTATTTTTCTGGAAATGTATTTGGTGATATAGTGGCTGCTAGTGGATCAAGAGTCCCCGTGAAGCATGAACAGTAAGCACACCTTGGTAACTGAAACGCTTACACATCTACTCAGTTCAGGTGTTTCATAGTATCACAGTATAACAGAGTTGGAGAAGACCTCCAAGACCATCAAGTCCAACCCACACCCCTAAAACCTTAACTAAACCATGGCACCAAGTGCCACATCCAGTCTTTTTTTAAATACATCCAGGGATGCTGACCAGACCAACTCCCCAGGCAAAGCATTCCAATACTTTATTATTCTTTCTGTAAAAAATTTCTTTCTAATATCCAACCTATATCTCCCCTGGCACAACTTGAGACTGTGTCCTCTGGTTCTGTTGGTTGCTGCCTGGAGGAAGACACCAACCCCTACCTGACTACAACCACCTTTCAGGGATTTGTAGAGAGTGATAAGGTCACCCCTGAGTCTCCTTTTCTCCAGGCTAAACAACCCCAGCTCCCTCAGCCTTTCTTCACTGGGCTTTCCTCTTTACAGGAAAACAGCTGAACAGTTTGCTAGCAAGTAAACATAAAGGAAGCACAGAGCTGCTTCAGCTGTGAAGCAGAACCACTCTCTAGTACTGTCTAGCTGAGTTCAGCATTGTGAATGTAATGTTTCCAAATGGCCACCATCAGGAAAATAAGAAATCATTGTTACTCTACATCTAACAGGTTTGATATTCCCAGGTCACATCTGAGCCCTTGGGTGTTTTACATCAATAGTTTTGCAGATGGTCCCTTTGGCACTGGCATGAGAAAAGAAAGGGTTGGGAACACCAGAAAGAAATTATGAAGTTTTAACTGTACAACAGATTTGGAGTGCAGCTCCAAGGATCCCATTGAAAAACATAGATAAGTTTTTACTTCTGAAAAACAGAAGTAAACAGAAAAGCATGTTTAGTTATTTCAGAGTAACTCAGTAGGGACAGTGTTTCTAAGGGAACTCTAGCTTTGAGGCACAACATGGTGTTGATTAGTGTAAATAAAGCTCTTCAAGAGTCACCTTTCAGCAATTACAATCAGACACTGCCACTGTGGCTTCAAAAGCTTCATTAGCAAACTCTGCTCCTAGTGAGAGCTGTAAATCTCAGATACCCCAGAAGTTTTATCTGATGGAGAACTATCTTACCTTATTTATTTTCTTCCAAATGAAGGATAATTACATATTCCTTCATCTGGATAAATAGCATTAAAAATCAAAATAGATCCTCCTGAAGAAAACACAGCCAGTGGTACAGTTCTAAAGAGAAGAGAATATTTTTCCAGTTGAGTATGATGAAGTCAGGGCACCTTAAAATGTTATTGTTACCTAAAGCAACGATCTAACAAAATGCAGTGTGTTTTAGATGTAGCTGAAAGAAAGGTATCAAAAAGAATTCTTTTTTTTTTCTATTTTTGTTAGGATTCTCTAATGAAACACCTGCAAAAAATACTGAAAACAATTTTCTAGCAGTTTTCTCCTAATCCACTGGTAAAATAGAAGATATTTTCAGTTCTTTCTTGGTTGAGGAAAGGGCAGTTGGCAGTGCTTTGTTCATTGTCATTGTGCCAAATGCTGGCAGGCTCTTTCGCAGTGCCAGTGGTGATCTTTTTCCACAGTTAGTGGGAAGACTTCTTACTGTTTTGCGTGCCAATGTACTAACTTCCCATTAAAATAGTGGGACAAATTAAGTTTAGTGCTCTTGCTAATTTCCACATGAATTCATTATTTGGCAGCTATAATAAATGTTGTATGCCAGAGTTCCTCCTTAACCTACGTATCTTACTGACTCACTTGCTGCTTTGTATATACTGTAGTTAAATGTTTACTCTAAGAATTTAATGAAAATCCAGTGGGGTATCAAAGAAATAATTACAGCAACAGTTGCTTTTGTTCTTGTAAATGTAATGGGCTAATTTATTAGGAAAGACTTGGGAAACCACCAAGTAGAAGTTGTGTTTTGCTGTTTTTCATTCAGCTCTATTGTCTAGCTTGTCTCTAACAGATCTGTGGCAGGACAAATGGGCAGTTTGATTCTATCCAGAAATATGTTTGGAGAATAAAATTACTTGAAAATAATCTATTGGCTAGAATGAATCAAGAGCAGTCTCAGGTGTTACTGGTCTTCCAATAAAACACTCTGTACTTGTACCTGTTTTCCTCAGAGCATCACAGCCTGAAACTTTAGAACAGAGAAAAAGTAAACCCAACATAGATGTTATTCAGATCAAACTATCAATATGAGTTTGTCTGTTGACCAAATAATGATGGCCTGCTTACCCTTAGGTTTGATATGATTTCTGTTGTGAAACTGGTACAAATCATAGGTGCTTCAGCCAGGTTGGAAGGAAGTTGGGAGGTCATCCAGGGCTCAAAGCAGGATCAACACTGGAGTCACACCTAGTTGTTCAGGGATTTATTGGGTTCAGATGCCTCCAAAGATGGAGGCATATGTTTCTGGGTCCCCATTGTGATGTTTTTCATCCTCTAAGTGAACAATGTTTTCGTGTCTAGATTGAACCATTTCTATTTCACCATCTCATCCTCCTGCCATGCAAGCAGGGTGAAGAGCCTGGCTTTGCTGCCTCTGTCTTCCTGCTGAACTCCCCCCCTCCAGTTTATCCCTGTGTCTGAGGAAAGGGCAGTCATTGCTTCCCTCCAGCTCCTGGCTGTGCTTCAGTTGGCACAGTCCAGCATGCTGTTGGCTTTCCCTGCTGCCTCACATTTAACCTGCCCAAAGTAAGGAGCTATGAGAAACTGGAACTGACTTTTCTGTCCCTCAGACATGCAGCAGCACATCTCCTTTACTACAGGAGGTTTATTCACAGAACTCAGGGATATTACTGAAGCTTATGGCACACAGAGGCAAGGTTTCAGAAAGCAAAGGGAACAGAAATAACCCATGTGAACTTTTCTGCAGGAAGTGTCAGATGTAATTAAAATACTTCTCTTATGTAGGACTGGGGAGGGAGAAAAGTTTGATAAATTATTTGGTGACCAAAAATAAGAGAGTAAAGAAGTGTTTTAGCATGTATTTGAAATGTCTACCTAGGAAAACCCCCAAAGCCTCTCCTTTGAAAACTGACTGAATCATTTGTTGCAGTTGTTTGGTCTGGGCTCTAAGGTTTTTAGGTCTCATATTTAAATGTTAGACAAACATAATGACCAGAGTCCCATGTGAGTCCTGTTAGGCTCAAAGTGAGAGCAGGTTTTACAGTTTCCAAATTGCCGTGCTCTGAGAAGAGATGGTGCTTTACATTTGAACCTCTGTTAGTTTGTAGTCTGTGTGTGTAATAAACACATTGGGAAATAAAGGCAAATGGAGTTTCTGGCTTGGCTTAAAGAGAACTTCTGCTCAACATTGTCTCTAGTGGAATTACATTACCAACAACAATGAAGAGTTGCCAAAAATACATAAATGTATCTATCTCAGGAGGGGAAGCTATTAATGAGATTGTCCTTCCATGAGTAATCCTGTACTCAGACCACCTCCTATGAGATTACCCTTTGAAAAAACAAGCCCACTGAGAAGTCGTGCTGTGCTGGAGAGAGAGTTGTGTGGAGCAATTAACTGCAGGAACTCACTGCTGATTGCAAGTGGCTGCTGATCTTCCAAGGAAAACCCTCGTACCAAATCCAAGCCAAGGAGCAAGGCGCTAGAGGGGTGTGCAGCACCATACCCTGGAACAAGCACGTTATGCCCTCAGTGGGCAGCACAGTGAGTTTCCAAAACAGCTGGCTTCTAGTTTTGTTAAAACATGCTTTGGGTTGTTTAAACAGGTTGGATCTAGTTTTGTTAACTCATGCCTGAGTTAAGACAGAAATGAGGTGGAAATAAGTAAGCAAACTTGTTAGATTCACACTGGTCTGCTACAGGACATAAGGATAAATATAAAAATAAATAATGGTGAGGAAGCATGTCTTTCTGCACATCAGGCAATTTCAACTCTGACAGCACAGGGGTGCTGTTGTGACTATCCTGTGCTGTAAATTTTATCCAGTACAAAACTTTTCTAACACATAACACTTCCTCATTATGGAGCTGGCAGGAGAACTATGCAAAGCAAGCTGGCACACCTGACTCTGTGTGTGCTAGGAATTGCAATTTTTTCCAAAGTTTTCATTCTGCTGATGGATTTCTATTCCAGCCAATTTCAAAGTGTGATGGTTTAGCAGGAAGCAAAGCCAGTGTGGATCTCCCTTTGGCTGGCCAGAGGGAGAAGTATACAAGTGGACACATAAATGGGCAGGCAAATGTGAATTGTAAAGGGAAATTGTAAGAATTGAAACAGGAATCTTGAGCAAATAGTTTATTGTCCATCATGGGCTCACTGGAGAGCAAATGGATGAATGGCAAGCAGGTGCTGCTCAGAGGTGCAGACTGGTGACAAAGTGACACCAGAAGCCAGCAGCAGTAAGGCAATAGCTCAGTATACTAAAAGCTGCTGGGGCAGGCTGGTGGGACAACCAAGTCACAATATGTATTGGAGAATTTGGGAGCTGCTCCAAATCCCAATAAACCAGAATCTTGCTGTTTCAAGCACACAAATTTTCATTGTGTGAAGCATTAAAAAAAAAAAACACATAAATTTGAAACTGGACAAAGACTATTTGGAACAACATAAGCACTTGAAACATACTGTATTATCTTAGTGTCTATCCAGGCACATTTAATTTCTCCTGTTCACTGCAATAGTATTCACAGTCAGATTTGACATGTGGGTTTCCCTCTAAAGTGGAGGGGAGATCTGCTTGTCCTCACTATAATTTTTAATTGAATTTATGTTCAGTCAGCATAACATGATTACTCTAAACATGGCTTCTCTCTGCCCATAATAAGGTTAAGACTCAATTAGTAGTTGCAGCATCTGACAATGTTTCACCACTTGCCAGAAGACTCAAGCAGCATCTGGCCAGCTTCAGGTACCAGTTCAGCACCCATTTCCCTCTGCAGAGTGCTGGGCCGCCCTCCCTGAGAGCACTGAGCCAGGGATGGGCTGTGCTGGGGGCTCCCTGTGCCTGCTGCATCTGCTCCCTGCACTAAACACTGTAGCACAAACCCGTGCACACATCATTCACACCCTCGCTCTGCAGTCCCCGGAAGGTACACAGCTGCTAGGAAAACTGCTGAGATGATAATAAGGTTTTTGATGTATTTATGTGCGGATTAAGGGTTTTTTCATCTTGAAGAAATTAATTTTACTCTAATCAACAATTGTATCAACTAGTAAGCTTCAAGAAAATCTGAGTGACCATTAGGTGACAAGACCCCAGATGAAGCCTGTTGTATTCCTTCCTAAGGTTTTCCCTTTTCATTTCTGCCCACCTGACCCTGCTAAACTCATTTTTGCACTATATCCTTAGCACAGAACAAATTATAGCTCTTTCTCCCTTCCTTATAAAGTGTGTCCAGTTTTCCCACCAATCTTACTACTTACCCAGAAAGTTATCAAACGTTGGAATGTATGTGCTGTCAATAGTTATTTGAAATACCAATTTTACCATATGTATATAGGCATTTGATCTTGGTTGTAACTTGATTAAGAGCAGGTAAATAAAAAATACGTCATTTCTGATTTATGAGAGAAAACAGACAGACGTAATTTGAAGGCAAACCAGGAGAAAAGAAAACATGAAGGATGTAAATGAGAATTCTACTAGCAAAGGAACACTTGAAATTGTATTGTCTTGCATTTTATACTCGGTCATATAAGTCAGATACTATCGTTTTGTCAAGGCCTACTATGTTCAGTCTACTTTATGTACAAATTTTGGAGAGCAAACCTGTGTGTCCTTGTGACACTTTGTATCTCTCTTGACAAACTACCCATCTGCTTCCCGTCAAACTTGTACTGCACAGGAGCAGTGCGAGCAGCCTGTCCATGGGATGGGTTTCCTTGGGCGTTCGCTGTCGCAGGCGCTCACCGGAGCGGTGCTCTCGCCTGTATTTACCCGTTCGGTGAGAGCTGAGGGGCGGGAGCATCGCACCGCGTTCCGCGCTCACCGACCCCGCAGTGGAGACGGGACGGGGCGGCGTGGGGGTGGCCCGGGACGTGTCCCATATCCCGGGGTGTGTTCCGTATCCCAGGGCGTGTCCCGTGTCTATCCCGGGGTGTGTCCCATATCCCGGGCTGTGTCCCGGGGTGTGTCCCGTATCCCAGGGTGTGTCCCGTGTCTATCCCGGGTGTGTCCCGGGGTGTGTTCCGTGTCCCGGGGCGTG
>VXBI01013930.1:549716-645299 GCA_013397375.1 Toxostoma redivivum
CCCCAGCTCCGGTGCTGCCTCTGCCCTGCCGCAGCCGGGAACACCTTGACAGCCCGGCGGGCTCCGGCCCCCGGTGGGCAGGGTGACCAGGACACCGCGTCCTGGCGTTACGGGGAGGGGCCGCAGAACAAACCCGACCCTCCCCGGTCTGTTGGTAGCGTGGAGTCGGTGGTGGTGTCATTCCTTTGGTACCGTTGGTGGTGTCATCCCTCTGGTACCCGCTGAAGGCGTTTTTTCAGGGTAGGGTAATAAATCCGTTAAGTTTCATTGCACCGAGACGCCTCCATTGCCCAAGACTCGCGCTGTGCGCCTTGCTGGAAAGCCTCCTGCAGGTCAACTTTGTGTGTGGAGAATTAGGAGTCTCTGTACAGCACGGCATATCTGTGCTGGGGGAAAAGAACCATTTAGTGCATGGAGGTATCCTTGAAGTAGCCCTATTTAATAAAGATATCCCAAATTTTCTATTATAACCTTTTGGAGCAACTTTATAGTTTTCATCCATTTTTTTTCACTGTCAGCTTTATTTGAGTTACTCGGTCTTAAGAAGAACTTTAAGAGTAAGCTGTGTGGAGAATATTGGGGAAAATCACCATGATAATGAATGAAGAACTATTTTTATGAATTATGGACCAGACTTTTTAACCACCACTTCTTCAGAGTGTAAAGAACATTTGTTAACATTGGCAGCAGGGCTTCACATGTGTTAAGAAACTCAATAAGGGCACTGGCAATACCAGGAGGATATTGATTTATATATGCAGTGTGTTTATACTGAAAGTGATCTTGAAAAGAGCTGGATAAAAACTTTTTAATCAGAAGTTTCTGCTGTTTGTTTTCCACATACTTCTATGACCCTCTAGAAGCCTGGGCAGAATAATTCCCGAGACTGTCCGTGACATTGGGGCACTTCTAGAGGTGGAAGTGCCAAGGTGAAAGCTAGGTCATCGTTTGAGACAGAACAGTTGCAGGAATTTTCAGCTGCTTAGGGCTTTAATTTACTTCCACCATTTTGAGAGTGCTGTGGTGCATTAAATATCAGGTTGTTCTTGTGGTTCACTGCTTCTTTCTTATTTTTGACCTCTGGTAGAGATTTAATTAATACCATTCTTTAGGTTGCTCTTAGCTCAGCTTGATCCCTTTCCAATCACTGTTTTCATTTTAGGGATGGTTTGGGAAACATAGTGAAGTGGAACAGTTCTAACTCTTCCCGACTCCTGTGTGCTGTCCTGGGTGCCGATTTCTGACTGACAGTCTCAAGGCTGAGTGGGCTGGGATGCTCTATGATCACGCTGGTGGTCTCTGGTTTGTTTAGCTGCTGACAGCTGACATCTGTGCTGAAGAGTGATGTGTGCAGAAGGGAAAACTAGGAAAAAGTCAGGGGTTTTGAGTCAGATTAATCTGTAACTGGAATCTGGCTGGAGTGGCATAGCTCCTGTATGCTTTTATGGATTGCATATTCAGTAGTTACTGCTTGAAGTATGCCTCTGACCCCATTTTGAAATTTAAATGGAACCAGAGGGAAGTACCACTTAAAAGCTCTTTGTTTCTATTATATATTATGTCATTTGCACCCATTTTCTAATCTCCCTGACAAATTTTTCTTATTCTGTTATGTGTTCTTTACTAACTTCTAGAAGAAAGAACTACATATTCTTCAGGCAGACATATTATGAAGAAAAAATGTAAAATTACCCATGCTTAAGAAGCTTGCTGCTGCCGTATGATAAACTGAGAAAAACGTTCCTCTCTTTCCTTTCTCTCTCAAGTCTTTATGAAGTACTTTGAGTGAGAGTAGGTAATCCCATAGGAATGAGTGTATGTGTGCAAAGGTTTTGTGGCAGAGGGTGAGATTTGCATGCAGTAAAGGTAGGTGTGATAATAATTTCTATGAGAATGGGCACAGACATCAAGTTGTAAGTACCATGGTGACCTCTCTGTTCTTACTGTTATAACATGTTGAAGTCTCACCCAGTTTTGCAAAATGACGTCATGCATACTTGCTGTTAAATCTTACAGAGAGCTATGTATGCAGAGAGCATATGAGCTCTGTCAGTGCTCTTGCAGTCACTGAGCTCTTGCAGGAATTAATCTGCTTCCAAAATGGTGCTGATGGTGTTTGTGTTCCTCCAGTTGCTCGGGAGCCCTGGTCAGAGACAGGTGTTGACACACGTGTTGTAATAAGCTTTGAGTCTGTGAAGTGGGAAGTGACAAGCGAGTATAAGCTGGTGGGAAATAACACTGATGAGTGGGGATTCAGCATACCCTTAGCCCAGCTCTTGCCAGCGTTTGCTTCAAGTGCCAGGTGGAGAGAGAAGAGTGTGTGGTTTTGAGGAGCTCACAGGTTTAAATGAGGACTGGATGCTAGTTTCAGAGATGCTGCCTTGGAAGAACACTTTTCATATGTCTGGGCACATGGAGGACATGGACAAGTGCTTTTTAGCACATCCACTAGGTGGGTGATGGCTGCTGCTCTTAGGAGTTCTGGCTCAGGTCTGCTGGTGGATGAGTGAAAAGGCTGCAGAGCTCTTGAAAGAGTAAATAAGGGAATCTGGTATGATCAAAAAGAGTTCACTGCTGGGTCTATACAGCTAAAGATAGTGACTAAGAAAAGGATCTAGCCATCAGCTTTAAAAATAGATGTTGAGCTAAAAATGTGATGCCACAGAAGAACAAGCACTAATACAGTTTTATTTAGTAGGAGCCCTTTTTCTTTTTTTTTTCATTCTTTTAAGGATCAATATTAACTTTTAAATTTGATGATGAAAGATATAGCTATTCCTATCCTTTAGAAAATTGGGCACTTTATAACATGTATTTTGTTTTTTGAAAGGAGGCTCTAAGAGGAGAAACAGTGATAAAATAATTTAATGGGGTTTATATACAGAAAATGTTTATGAAATTTTCTATGGTATCTATTTTTGAATTAGAAATAAATCTTAACATGTAATAGGCAACATTAAATTTTTTTCTATGACTCAAAATAACAGTGTTGTTTAAAAAAAAAAACTTTAAAATTCACTTGGCAGCTCAGTACTTTTGTTTTTAGCAATTGTTCAGTCACACCAACCGACAAAAGAGCTTGAGTTTTACCTTGGACTAAATAACTTATTTCTCCAGTTGGACAACTAAACAAATGAGAGACACAGTGGAGTTAATTACTTCTTGTAAATTATTACCTTTTCCTTCATGTTATTTTAGCTTTCTAAATAATTTCAAAATGAAAACAAAATTAATAATTTCACATTATTGCTCTTTCTTTGCAGTTTTAGCAACTTCAGCATTAAGATTCTTATATTTCAGGACTAATTTTAAGATGCATTTGTTCTTTTTTATTTTGAAGGTGAGCTCTGATTCCCTTTGATAGCACTGGAGCTGATGGTGTTCAGCATTCAGAAGATTCAACCCTTATTGTGGGAAGTTTAATAAATTGAATTCCTCAATTCAAAATTGCATGGAATCTGCTGTCCTTGTTACAAAGCTTGTAAGGGATCATTGGAAGCACAAGATAAATTATGCCAGTTAGGAAAACAAATTAAAGTGCGCCTTTTCTCAGTGTTTCACTGTTTTTCTAAGGCTAATGTCAATATGAACACATAGCTAATGCTTCTAATTATTTAGTCAGCTGCATTACTCGTGGCAGAAATTTGAGGTGGTGGCTTTTTGTTTTCCACAGCACCTATGTCTTACTATTTGCTAACCCTACCCCAGTCTGACTGGGTAAAAGGTCACAGCTTTCCAAACAGAGAGGGTTGCCAGGAGCTCCCGAGTGGTCAATGATTAGCAGCCCCATTTTCCAGGGGACTGGGCCCGGGGGCAGGCGGTACAAGAGGTGATTGCTTCAGGGAGCAGGGTGGCTGGTGAGGGGATGGGCAGCAGCAGCCACTCCACTGCTGTGGCTGTAGCTCTGGAGGGAGCTTCATGCCTAGGCCTGAACTTTATACTAGAGCACTTGTAGCCAGAAACCTCAGTTTTTGCTGTGAGGCTGAAATGTGTCTGCAATTCATTGGCACTTTTTCTGATTAAGTTTGGTTTTATTTTATTAATAGACTTGGATCGTCTGGCTAATAAACAAACATGAGTCATCTGAAGTTGTTTGCAACTATACTGAAGAGGCATGGCTTTAAACTTCTGGAAAAGCAGGATATAGCCAGGAGGGCATTTTTACATGAACAACGGTATTTTTCATCAGCAACCTCAGAGCCATTCCTGAGTGGGAGTAATTCCAATTATGTGGAGGAAATGTACTATGCATGGCTTGAAAACCCTAAAAGTGTACATAAGGTAAGTCTAAAACTTGACTAGGTTAGGAGTGGAATAGGTTTCTTTTACTTTTTTGCTTGCTTTTTAAATAAAAAGTTCAGGAAAAGGTCTTGTGTGAAATGAAAAATGTGAAATTAATTTCCCACCTATTGATTGGTGTAAGATGTGATGCTGCAACTATAAAAGTACAGAGGAGGCACAGGCATGGTAAGCAGAGTGGAAAGAATGAGAAGTCCAGACCAGAAATAGAAAGCTGCTCTGAAACTTTATTCCTCCATGGAAATGCTGGTCAAGCAATAAGTTAATTAATTAGTTACATCCAGAAGAAGACCCAAGAATAAAATAATTTTTTTATTTATAGTAAGGCTATATCAGAGAATATGTTATATTTAAATAATATGTATTGATGTTGGTACTTCTGAACTGTGTGAAGAAGATGAATATTCAGTTGCCTTTGGATTAAACTGTGGAAGTTGTAACCTTAAACCCAAATCTGAAATTGTCAGAATATTCTTCTGAAGTATCTTGAGAAGTATTTTGTTTTGTGTCTCTCCTTCTCTCTCCAGGCAATAGACATTTGTTTGCTTTTCTAAAAACTCTATTACCTAAATCCTTTCTTGTGGACAAAATACATAGGCTTATTTTTAAACAAGCTTTCTGCTGACAAAGAGGGCTCTGTTATGGTGATACATGTATAGTAACTTAAGAAGTCGGTGAGAAGTCGGATCAATTCTAGGACAGACAAGTAATTTTCCAGGAAGTAATGTGAATTGTGCCCAAAGTTTTTACAAAATCGGTTGTCTGTTCCCGTATTCTTGAAGCACGTATATCAAAATGTCGCTTAGAAACTGTTGTTCTAAGTCTGATAATCTGTCTAGAGTGTGAGGAAGTGACACATGCTGAGGGCAGAAACAAAAAAGGAAACCAAAAAGGGTGGTTTTGTAGCTGTTTTTTCTCTTTGGATGTTGTGTATGGACTTGGTCTTGTTGAAAGGTGACATATGTAGTGCCAACCCTGAAGACTGACTTAACTCACATAGCAGATTGATTCTAAGTCTTTTGTGTTACACCTGACCTTGGGTTGGAGAAACCTTCTCCAGGAGTGGCTCTTTCTCATCTGACTTTGAGCCCTTGTCATGTAGCTCAGCTCCACCAGTGTGGGGTGGGGTAGCACATTGTGTGGGTGCACTGAATTTCTGCAAAGCCCAAAGTGATGTGTCAAGGCTGTAGATCGATATCAGCCCTTTTATACTGGGGATACTGAAGGGAGGAACTCATGCATAAGAAGTGTGTGGTGACATCTTTTTTATTGTATTTACGTTATATTGGCTTCTGGCTAACTTCTTTCAGATTAATTAAATTCCTGGTCCAGCCCCTTTGCAGTGGAGTGCGTTTTGCTGCTGGAAGCCCTGCAGGCATCTCTGTGGGAGGGAAATTCCTCTTGGCGCGGACAGGGCAGGGCAGTGCAGGGCCCGGCGCGGGCAGGGGAGTGCAGAGCAGTGCGGAGCCCGGCGCGGCAGGGAGCTGGCCAGGGTGCTGAACGAGGCGGCCGGGAGGTGAACACCTGCGCCTTACGGATTGCTGCTCGGGGTAGGCAGAAATGCTAAAAATCCTGCCGAAAGGCCTCCAACTCATCCGGCAGTTCAGACGCAGTTTGGTCATGGATCCTGTTGAGGCGATGCAGGTTGTGGGTTGAACAGCAAGAAATAAATCAGCACAAGTGAGTTGACAGAGGAATGTAGGGTGTGACCTAGGGAGTGGGTCCTAGGTGATCGAAGACACATTTTTGTCGTGGTTTAACCCCATCTGGCAACCACACAGCCACTTGTGCTTTCTCACACACGTGTGTGAAGGGGGGAAAGAATCAGCAGGGTGGAAGTGAAAAAATTTGTGAATGGAGAAAAAGATAGTTTAACAGGGAATGCAAAAGCTGCATGCACAAGCAAAGCAAGGAATTCATTCACCAATTCCTGTGGGCAGGCAGGTGTTCAACCCCAGGACAGCAGGGCTCCCACACATGTAATGGTGTCTTGGGAAGACAAATGCCATCACTCTGAAGGTCCCCACTTCTTTCTTCTTTCCCCATGCTGAACATGATGTAGTTTAGAATATCCCCTTGGTCAGCTGGGGCCAGCTGTCCTGGCTGTGTCCCTCCCAACTCCTTGTGCAGCCCCTGCCTCATCACTGGTGGGATGAGGAGCAGAAAGGGCTTGACTCTGTGTAAGCTCTGCTCAGCAATAACAAAAACATGTCTGTATTTCCAACCCCCTTTTGAAATCCAAACTCGTTACTGTGTAATTAACTACCCCAGCCCAAACCAGCACAATTATAAAACTGAATTTTTTCTAGGTTAACTGTGTTTAATAAACTTGCAACAGTAACAAACTGAAGTAAATTCAGTGTATCCCTGATTTATGAGCCTTGGGAGAATATGATGGATGGAAATAATGGATTACAGCCATTCATGCCTAAATTATTAATTTTTTCACAGCCTGTGAAAAAAGGGGAGGGGGAGAAGAATGCCAATTAATTTTACTTTGTTTTATCAAAAAATTAATTTTTGGTTTCTTGAAAACCATCTCATTTCATTGGCTGAAAGTTGCAAATACCTTCCCAAGATTTTGTTGACAGAAATTGTTCAGTTTGAGCTTTCCTAAAGCAAGTTAAAAATGTTAAGGGTTGAAATCACCCCATTCTGTTAAAAATCCAGAAAAATTTGTGCTGTGATTTTGACTGTAAAGTTGTGCCTTTGCCATTCTGGTATGGAAAGGAGAGGAAGTGTTGGAAAATAATGTCAAGAGACACTATGTGGTGTTGATTATGGTTTTGTTAATGATTTGACTCTCTGCAGGCCACTTTTTTTTGTTGTTTTATTCAGTATGCCCAGCATGGTCTAGAGAACCAGCTTGAGCATTTAGACATTGCATTCTCTTTCCTCATTTTCTTTTTTATACCCTATTTCTCTTCATGTTTCTTCTTTGATAACCCCTTTTCAGAGGGGATGTGCCTCCTCATTGATTAGATGGAAAAGCTTGATGTTTCCTGGGCTTTAAAAGTCACACTCTATTCACTTGTACTTTAAAACTCCAACTAATCAGGGCTCCTGAACAGATTTCCCTCTCAGAAGATTTGACTGGACATGTTTATTTACAGCTGTTTGAAATATGGCTGTCACATTCCAATGAGCATATGCAGTGTTTCTAAGAATTTCTCCTTTCTATGTATATTGTGTTGCATATCAAGGAATATGCATGTGTATGTATATGTTTATATGTGTGTATATATATATATATAAGAACTTTTATTCTTTGTACAAATCCATTTCAGAGGATTTCCTGTTTTCCTTGCCTTTTGAATTTCCTATCAGAGCAGCCAAAACAACAATCAGAATAAAATGACGTGGGCTCTGAAAAAGGCATCATTATTTCTCCTTGAAGCTTGGTGTCAGGGCCATAGATCATAAGAGAGAAGCTTGACAAGGCTCAGTTATTACTATCACAAGATTAATTACAAAACTGCATGGTTGGCTATGGAGTACATAATGCTTGCCATGTTATCCTGTGTGTAGCCGCTGTGCTGTGAGTGTGTAACCACCTCCTTGTTTATGGAGTAGGAAAAAATGGAGGGGGCTTGTTTTGCTTTGACTTAATTTTATTAATTTTCTTTTAAAAATAATATGATAGTGCTCAGTGTATGTCTTCTATGGCGTTGCTGTCATTACTGCAGTTGATGAATATTGTGATGGCACTAGGAAAAAAACCCCAAACCATCAGGATAAAGCATATGTTACTTGTTATTCTAATTGCAACATTGTTTATTATAAGACAGTAAAGTGTTGCCACTGAATCACTTGAATTGTGTGATATTACTTGAGAAGTAGTAGTTAACTACAATATAGATTTGCTGGCAGAAGGAAAGAAAATATATAATTTACTCCTATAGTATTTTTTTTTGGTGAATGTAATTTGTATTATAAATCTCCTCTACCACTTTCTTGAAGAGCTTTACGAATTTAGTTGAGAGACTGCAGGTTTTCTGCAGTTTTAGTTGAGAGACTGCAGGTAAGAAGAAGCTGGTCTTCTGTCTGTTTGGTCACATGGCAAATGCTGTTGCCAAAGACTGACATTGATACACAGAACTTGAAGACTATAATCTGGTATCAATCTTGAAAGACACTATAGAAATTTGTAAAGGCTTTGATGGATGTGTATCTAGTAAAAACTAATTTTCTGTAGCCAAATGATATATTTTCCCTCCCCTCTGATTAAATGTCAAGCCTGTCCAACAAATCAATAAGTTCAAAAATGTGATAGGAAAAAGTAGTCTGGGTCCATTCTGTCTCAGCTGGCTGCATCCTCAGATGGAAATATTTTCTTGATATTTGTGAGTTTGCATGTAGGAAGAGCCCTATACTGATTATTCTTAAACAGATCACTTGTTGGGCAAGTCTGTTTGGAGTTTAACAACTCTCTCAGCAGGGCACTTGTCTAAAAACACATTCAGTTGTTTGTGGGACTGTGCTGTGATAACCGTTACATTTAAATGAAAGGCTTTACTCAACAAAGGAATAGTTAAGTTTTTATCATCATTGTACGTGTATCATGGTGTTAGATAAAGTAAGGAAGAAACCTTAACATGAGCAAAACAAATTCTTTATTAAAACTTTGAATGTGAGAGTGTCATGGATCCAAATGTGTGTTTGGAATTTCCTAATTTAATGCTTAATGAGAATTTATAACTCTGTATTACCCAAATAATTTCTCCAATCTAAGTAACTTTAGTCGTTTAAAAAAAGGTTATGATAGTTTTTAACTCTCAGGGGTCTCCAGACTCTCAGACTGCGTGCTGTGTAGGCATGGAATAACAATACTGTTCTTAACAGAGACCAAGAAGGTGTATAGAGAGAATCCCAGCTAAATTACAGTCACACTAACAGGCTCTTGTAGACCACTTATAGGATGTAAATTCAGACTTCTAATCTCAGTGTGGCTGCCAAGATGTCAAGGTAAGAAGAATATAGGAAATGGGCATAAACAAGAGAAGGGAGGAGGAATGAATTCTTCATCAGTGTGTCTGGAACTGGCCACCCCACATGATCTGTCTGCCTTAATTTGTCAGGGCAAATAAAAGTCAGGCTGTGTTTAGGTAAGCCTGTGTAAGAGCAGGGTGATAAATTAAGTTTACTGTGTATTGATGAAGCTTTATATGAATAAAGAAGAGGGGTGCATTAAAGCAATGTTTCTTGGCCTCATGCTAATGATGAGATTCCCATCCACAGGTTCAGTGAATCCCCCCCCTTCCACAACTTGAACTTGGAAGGTTGGGTGATGTTAAGCTCCTTTATGCTGCCCCTCCCATGGTACACCTTTAGAGCTTTTAGAAATTTCAGTGTGGAGACTTTTTGTTAGTGAAAACAGAAAGGATTTTGTAAATATTTTTTGTCATGTCATGCTTGTATTACATTTTGATTATTATATTAAGTAATCTTTTAAAAATAATTGCTTTGGACTAGTTTTTCTTTTTTCTGGCACTTGGTTCTTTGAAATGTAATGGAAATCTGCAAGGCTTCCAGCTTTGCAGAAATTTATCTCTTGCAGTTCTTCTATTCCAGTCACAAAGACATGCAAGTTTTTAAATAGCTTCCTTTTTGTTTTCTTAAGTTAGCTGACTGAGGGAAGTGTTTTACACAGATTTCCTTCTTTGCTGAGTAGAGGTGACTCGCATGTCACATTCTGCTGCTCTCTGTTAGCATTCATGTATCTGATACCATTTTAATCTGCCACAGTGACGACCTCATCAGAATGAGAGCAGTTCAGGAAAACTAGATTTGGGCATATGTGAGTGAAGTAGCTTGTGTAAAAGCACAGAAGGAAATAAAATTATCTTTTGTTCATTGTGATTCAGTTTCTGAGATAAGTACTTGTCTAAAATTATTACTTGTACCTGAAACCAGACCCATAATTTCCTTTATGGTATTGTAACCTAAGCTGGTGAGGAAGGCATCTTAGAACAAAAGTTTCACTCAAAAAAAGCTTTAATTGCTTTTAAAGTTTCTTCAAGAAAAGCTCTTAAGAACTGATTCTGATTTAGCATGATCAGTGAGTGTCTTGAAGTACCATAAATTCTATAAATGTCATTAAAGGAATGGATTAATTTAGTTTATTAAGGTTCTCTGTTTTATAGGCTTGATAGCTCTTTACCAGCAGCGTTATATTGTACCCCTTCTTGGCTGTCTGAATAAACAGCACAATTAAAAAGAGCTGTGTGAATGGATAATATATGAAGATGCTTTACAGATCTGTGTGCTGGAGAGTTTTCTGCTGAGCAAGTTCAGTATAAGAAATGAGAGGAAAAATGTTCTGTGTAAATATAACACACAGTTGCTACTGAGACTGGGACTTAACAGTGCTCTCTTTCTTTGCTGTCTGCTAGTGGTGGTTAACACTGTGATGCAGTGAGGTTCCATTTGCAGCTTGAAAGAGCTGCTTTGGATTAGACTTTTGTTTGAGATAATAAATATTTCTCTTTCTTCTCTGTACACATGTCCAGTCCTGGGATGTGTTTTTCCGAAGTGCTAACGTTGGCCAAGCAGCCCATCTGCCAGCTCAGCTGGAAGGAAAGGCATCATTTCTGCAGAGCCATGGCCTGGCCCCAACACCAGGGAAGGCTGAGAAGCTTGTTGAAGACCACCTTGCTGTGCAGTCGTTGATAAGAGCATACCAAGTAAGTGTATTTTGGGGTAGGTGTGGGAAGGCCTCTTTTTTGCAAACAACCTTCTTCCTTTTTATGTTCCCATTTGTATTCTGGTCTTAACTATTGTCTTGCTTCTGATCCAAAATGCCTTGGACTAGACAGCTTTTCTTTCCAGCACAGTGTCTAAATATGGAAGTGTTGGATTCAGACTGGGGTGATCTTCTGGTTTAGCAAACTCATAATTCAGATTACCCACAGATTTGATATTGGTCATCTGATTTAGCCCAGGAGGACTTTATAGAGATAGTAGTTTGTGAAAGTCTGCCTTCACCTCTGGCAGTGGTTGGACTACAGTTCTAAATGTTACAGCCATTCTTTAAGAAAGAATGGAATGTACTTGCCTTTTTATACATCTAAGGTGAATCTTGAGATTCCTGATTTGAGCGGGATTATAGGTAAAAAGAGAGAGGAGAAATGATGAATTAACCAGAAACTGCATTTTGGGAGGCTGACAGTACTGAATTTGGGTTAACTTTGATGGATTCTTTTAGAGAGCTGTTAATCAAAATTGATTTTGTTTCACACTCTGATTTTTAACCCTTTTATTAATTTAAGAAATTAAGGCTAATTTTATTATTTTTCCTCTAAAAGAAGAAGGAATTTGGAAATAGGACAGTGGGTTTTGTTAGATGTTTTCCAAATGAAAAACAAATTTAAATATTTTTGTTTAGACTTATGTTTGATATCTTAGTTTCAAGAAAAGGCTTAAAAATGTTGTTAAAAAATCCCCAAAATAACCAACCCATACAACTAGATCTGTGTTTAACAAAATATTCTGTGAGTATTTTTTAAATTAGTAACTTTCCAAGAAATCTACTACAGTTTGATTTGAGCAGATCTGTTCCTCCCTGCCCTAAATATATTAAATCCTGTTTGGTGTTATGAGAGGAATAGAAGAGAAACTTTTTAAAAGACCTTTTCTTGTACACATTGCATTGTCACCATTGAGTTGGAAGGTTGTTGTAAAAATGTTTGTGAATACTAGAAATATTTGTGAATATAAAGAAGATGTGAAATTTGCTTAGAAATAGATACATAAAAAATAACCAATTTTGCAGTAAAATTTTTGTGAAATATTAGAGAAAATTGGGGGATTTTAGGCTGGTTTGGCACAATTTACTTGAAAATAGTTCAGGGATTGCCATTTTGCTCCCTGTATTTGTCAAGTGATGAAACAGAAATGTCTGTAGAAATGGCAGGCACCCATGTGTCTGCAACAGACAGTCACACAGGATTGCCTAAGGCAACTGTCTGCTTTTTAAAAGGTGTTTATTACCCTCTAAATTCAGTGTTGAAGGGGTATGATAATTTGTGACCTTCCTTTCCCTGATAATGAAATGAAATGGAGAAGGATACAGAGTTTTCATTTCTCAAACCTGGTTTCTGTGGTAAGCTGCTTTGCAGTCTGTTGAGCTGGACTTTGAGAAGGCAGTTAATCTATTGCTTGTTTTAACAGAGGGCACTGGGCACTCTTGAAAAAAGGAGTTTCAGTGGGATGTGCGTACTCAACAAAAATGAGGCCAGAGAAATCAAGGTCTAGTTTCTGGTAGTCTGTACTTGCATTTAGTCATATGGCAATCAATGAAAATTCTCTGTGTATGTGTTTTCAGAAGGTTAATCTTTGATTTTTGCAGATGATACTATTTTCTGTATTCAGTGAAAGTAGTAGGACTTACTAAAAAATGCCTTCATATTGAGGAAAATACTGTCTTTTAAGACTAAACTGCTCCTGAAATAATATGGCATAGCATTTAGTGATCTGCCTTTCTGGGTTTTGGCATTCCTGCTGATCTTCTTCCTTTTTCTAGTAATACTGAAGAGCAGATGTAGCTTATGGAAGTGAATTCTTTGCTGTTGATGATGTTTGAGACAGAATTGTTTGCTTTGTTCCAGTCAGATAAACTTAGTGCTGCTGTAAACAGTCAGATGGCACAGATGTTGCTGTGGGCATCATTTTGCCTGTCAGAGTTTCATTACTGGTGATTCATGAGATGCAAAGAATCACAGAAGTCAGGCTGAGTTTGCAGGGCTGGTAGTTCCAAAGAAGATGCTGTATTTCTGCTTTCTTATGATTGGAAACCATTTTGTTATAAACTCTCCAGCAAATATAGAAGAAATGAAAGGTGTTTTTACAGGTCCCTTCTTGATGAACCACACTGTAATCATATTCTATTACTGTGTGATGCACTTCACTGTTAATATTGCACTTTATAATTCTGGGGTTTTTCAGGGACAATTAGGATACTGTTAGTGTGAATGAAATTCTACCCAAGGGATGCAATTTTTTTGTTAAAAAGAAAAATTATAAGGACAAATTATTAATATAATAATCTATACAAAACTTTTAATGAGTCAATTTGGTATATGAGAATCACACATAAGAGCATATTAAAATGGTTTTAGATTTATGACTCTCTGGGATCAGTTAGTTATTTCTTCTGTGATGTTGTATGATAATTCAATAGTTCATAATAACTTATGGCACAATGATCATTGAAAGCTGGCTGAATTCCTCACTCAGTTTGTGTTCTTCAGTGTCTTGAATATCAATTCTATCAGATCAAATTATGGAAATTACATGAATGAAAACAGATGCTGTCAGATGCTATTTGATGTGGAGCAGAGCTCAGGAAGAGTGATCCCTTCACTGCCAATGTAAACTACTACAGCACCAATCTGTTTTAAGTTAGCAATTCTGTATTTTAATATACTGCAGGTGCAGAAAGGAGGACTCAGGCAAAAATACAAAATGACTGAATTGGCAAATTGTAAGATCTATAGGCTCATCATAGTTTCTTAATTTTACCCAGAGACTGAGTGTACTCTCTAGTAGCCTTCTTCACTAAAACTCCAGTGTAATCAGTGTAATAGTTAAATTGTGTGTCAGGCATGATAAAGATTATGTTGTAATGTATAATTTTTGATAGACTTATATATGTAATCAGTGATATAATGCTTATTTTTGTTCTTATGGGAAAACTTGGGGACTATATAACCCTGTCATCACATTAGTGGTGTTTGCTTGTTCAGCTTAATGGCTGATATACAAACTATGGAGAGATATTACTGACTTTTTTGCTTAGTCTGACTTCTAGTATGATTTAATTTTACTCTTACTTTCCTCCTTTTTCAGATTCGTGGCCATCATGTGGCTCAGCTAGATCCCCTTGGAATTCTGGATGCTGATTTGGATTCGTTTATTCCATCTGACCTTATTACCACAATTGATAAACTTGGTATGTAAGCTGTGTGCCTTCCTATTTGCAATGCTCATTTGTGTGTCACTGGACTGAGGTGATTTAGACATTGCACAGATTCATAGAAAGGCTTGAGTTGGAAGAGACCTTAAAGATCACCTAGTTCCAACTCCCCTCTGTGGGCAGGGATGCCAGATTTCAGGGATACTTCTACCTTTTCTGCTTGCTGATATCATGACATAGAGCTTTTGAGCTAAAACTTCAGGACAATGGAATTTCTACTCTGAGATCACAGGTGAGGTTCCTGTGAATTCATCTTCTGATGAATGATTGTTATAAATGCTCTATAAACACACTAAATATTTCATTTTTGAACCACACCAGAAATTAATACTAGTCAATACATTCTGATAATCTAAATTACTCTTACAGCATTATAGTTCTTACTTGTTTGAACTGGGGACATTGAAGGCTAGTCGATAGAGGAACCAACCAATAAGGAAAGCACTGGACAGAGGAACTTAGGGTAAATTTCATACCAGATTTGGAATCTAATGGCTAATACTTATTCCTTAAGTATATCTTGAAGAAGTCTCTTTGAAGTTATCAGAAGAAAAATGTGGAAAGCATAGAATTCTTTACCTGTGGATATAATCCAATGGTGATTATATCTTCTATTATAAACTTCACTTTACTGCTGAAAGAGTGTAGTGCACTAGGGTCTGCTTTTGCAAAGGTTGTTCTCATTGTTAGGAGAGGTTGTGTTTGAGAAATTGGCACTGATCAATTTCTTTGCTTCTGTTTACTTGAATAAAAAAAACACCTAATTGATTTTTCTCTGCTCTTCAATCTACCTGGTTTGTTTAAAATTTGGTTTTCTGCTTGATGAAGACACTGAATCAATTTTTCTTTGGTATGTAGGGAAGCTTTTTCGATCAGACATAAAAAACATAGTGCAGGAAGTAAATAAGACACTCTGCTTAATTTTACTGTAAGCATATCTACTGCCTTTTTGCTGCTCTGTTTTCCATTTCTGGTGTAGGGAAAGAAGCAGTATAAAGGAAGTGGATGCCTAAGAATAAATAAAGAGGTGCTTACAAAAATTGGATCTTTTCTCTGAAGTTTGTCAGCTTTAATTAAGAGTGCCTACTAGAAAACACATGAGACATTAACTGAGCAAATATAATTAATTTGGAGCATGAGTGACTACTAGCACGTCAGTACACATTTCTTTAAACTCTACAGATAATTTAGTCCAGGGTATTGTGACTTGTCAGAAGGCATCCACTGAAGCCCTCATGCCCAGAGGAAAAATATGCCAGACCTCTGAATGAGATGAGGGGATGTGTTTGAGAGTGTAACTGAGGAGATTTCAGTTTGTGAGGGGAAACAAAATTTCTAACCCAGTCTTGGCACAGCTAAAATAGAGGAAGATCTCAAATGCCTATCCTTGAATGTTCTGAGCAGGAAACTTACAAAAGATCTTTGGCAGGACAGAAAGTATTTTAATATTTGATTTTTCTGTGCATTTTCTTTGTCCCATTTTCTGGTTTCTTTTTGAGAAACTTTGTGGTAGGAAATTTCTAAGAGTTACTTCTAAAAATGCAGGTAGTTACAGACGTACTTACTGCATGAGTCACAGTATAGAATTGCTTTCAGGATTTCAGTAAGGTTGTATCTCTTTAAACACGAGGTGATGCTTCAGTAAACATGTGGTGCTGTGGTACAAAGCACAGATGTTCTGTGTGTGCCCAAATCACTCCTGTACGTGTTCTGGTTTATGCATGAGAGGATATCAAGAGCCTTTGAAGTCTGAGAAAAAGTCAGTAAAAGCAAAGAAATAAATGCACTGCTTTGTTTCAAATAACACTGAAGGCCCTGTCATCCCCTGTGTCACTCTCCCCTCCTGCTGGAGAAAAACCTGTTATGATACCAAAAAGGAGAAAGAAGTGATATCTATACTTTTTTTGGCCACTCCAGGTTTGAAATTTTAATATATTATTAAAATTTTTTTTAATAACAAAATTAACATTTTAAAATGTATTATTTTTAAAGCAAAAACCATATTGGTTACTGAGAGTGCTGTGTAGTCAAAGTGGTAGCAATGCAGTCCTATGGCCTGTCTTCAACTCTTAAGTGCTGTTATTATTTCATCCTTAATTTGCTGCTTTGCTTTTATCTTCAGAAAAGTCAGTTAACATTTAAGCACCTTATTGATTTAAGAGTTATGTGCATGCTATTATGTTAAAGTGGATGCCTACAGCTTATCTGGAATCAAGATAAAGAGTTAAAAATTAAAAATGGAGAATCTACTTTTAATTTTCAAACATTTTTACATGTGTAGGAACATATGTAGTTTTAGTGTATATATAAAGTTCTGTAACTGGGTAATGTGTATTATAAGTGCTGTACCTTTGCTTCTTCCAATTATAAGAAACTGTTTTTCCTTCCTTCATTTAACAAGTCTAAGTTAAACTTGTATCATACAAGGCTTTTAACTTACATTGATACCAGTTTTTCAGTCTTGTCTGTTGTGTATTTTTGCTTTTGAAACTGCATAATAGTTAAGTTAAATATTTTCTTAAATAATGTTCTCAGCCAGAACAAATTTAGATATGTCCAAATCAAGATGAGTCAATGTGGTAAAACAAGTTTTAGATGGTGGGAGTGTGGAAATCTGTGTATTTTATAAGGAGTCACTGCCTGGGAGCTAGAGCTGTATGGATCATTACTTGGCTATTTCAAACTAATTTCCCTAAAAAGAGAAAGAGTGTGAATAGAAACACCTTGAAAGTATTGAGTGCTTGTACAGCATTTTATTGAACCTCTTGTACATTTTCTTGGTCTGTCTAGTAATGTCAAATTCTTCCAACCAGCTGGTTCTGTCAGTGATAAGGGATTCTTTTTGTGTTTGTTGCTCATGATAGTCGGTTATTTTATTAGACAGTGAGCTGCAAGAAGTAGTGTGGAAAATTGATGACCTGTATCTTAGTATGGTAAAATGTAAAAAAGGCTTGATGATTCTAATTTGTTATTTCATCTGAGCATTTAAGAAAGAATCAAATAATGACTACTTAATTCAAACACTCCTTTTAAAATCAAGACTAAAGTCCATTTTACTAATGGATACCTTCAAAATATTCACACTTTCAATCTCTAATCTGCTACCTTCTTTTTAAATTTTTTATTCAAAATAATTGCCTTGGCTTGAAAAACAATGCTGGTTTCCTTTTTGTCTCCTGTTCTACTTTGCTAATCAATAACGTACCTGTTGCAGGGTTCTATGGTTTGCATGAATCAGATTTGGACAAAGTCTTTCAGCTGCCAACAACCACCTTCATAGGAGGAAATGAGAACAGTCTTTCTTTGCGAGAGATCATCAAACGCCTGGAGGTCAGTGGGACGTGTTTTCAATTGCAATTGTTTTTATTCAGACCAAAGTGAACATTTCCAGGTGTCAGTCACAAAACTCCCTTATCATCTGCCAGTTATTAATAGAGCATGTAAAAGATTCCAGCAACACTAGAAATAATCTTTGAACTATTTCTAGAGGTAGCATCACCACTGGTGCAATTAGCTGGATGTTGGAAATACGTAATTAAGGATGAGTATAAAAGAGGTGAATATGGTAGAATATTAATGCCAGCCCTCATTCTGGAAAGAACTGATATTGTTTAAAAGGAGTAGAGCCTTTAGAAATTGTCTTTTAAGTGTTGTACCACAGATAAAACGCCTGTGCACACAGTGCTAAGGACATTCAGGGGTTGCTTTCAGATCCCCAGCTCTAGTAAGACCTTTACGTGAGAAAAAACATGAAGGCTGGGTACCAAATTCATGAAAGCCCAGCTGTAGCTTATAGACAGTGATGGTCCTTGTTTTCCATCCCCTGTCTTTTTTCTAGGGTTACATATCTGACAGGTGACATGGTTTATGCCATAGGAAGTCATCAAAGCTAAAATAATTCAAAGAAAAACTAATTTGAATGAATAAATATCATTTCCAAATAGCAAAGCAGAAAGTAGGAATGGCAATGAATTTGTAGACTGCTGAGTGAGTCGTTGGATATTCCCAGTTGCTTGACTTTTACATTGGCTTAGCTGAGGCATAGTAAATTGTTAAACCACATTATCTTTGTTGTGCATTTGAGCTCTGTATTTAGCTGGGTTTTCTTTTTTTTGTTTTTGCACTTCTAGCTTATCTGTGTAGCAATAATCCTTAAAATTGTAATGTGCAAATAAAAGGACAAAATCAATTGCAAAATCTGAAAGCCTTAAGGAACTGGTTTATATTAAGGAGAGATAATAACCTTCTGCTTTCCTCTTCTCTAGAGCTTTGGATTTTTTTTTTTCTTAATAGAGGTTAACATTCAACTCCTTAAAGGCAGTAGAGAGCAAACACTATGTTGAGAGTAGTTTTGTCTCAAAACTCACAATAGGTCTTACTTCTGTTGACTTGTGTTTTGGGCATATTTTTTTCTAATTAAATACTCTTTTTAAGGTAAGAAAAAGAAAATCTCAACAGTTAACAAGGTGATAAAATTTCTGCTGTGTCTTTGCATTTCTCCCTGTCCTTTCTCTGCTCTCAGCTGCTTGGATTTTTTTTCACATTTCCAGGTTTCTGAAACTTGACAGTTATCAGATAATTTGCATTAGTCTTCGTAGCTGTCTTCTCACTGTCTTTATTTCTCGGTTTAAGGTGACATTTGAAAAAGTTGTGATAAAAGTCACAAATTTTGATAAATTAATTGAAATCTTTGCTGGTACTATGCCTGTTAGAACAGCACTGAGTTAGATGAAATGTGCCACTCAGTGTAAGGCAGGTTTGTTGGCCTCCTTTGAGTGTAGCACCAGGTAAGAATCTTCCAGTTTAAAAATTTTGAAATGTTACTTTGTACAAAACTAGATACAGTAAAACAATTCATTTATAGAATTATTTTGGGGGAGATATTGTGTAAGAGGAAGACAAGGTAGCTTTCAGGAGTGTAATAGGGAATATAATTTTAAAAATATTAGTTTCTTTGTGGCCCACTAGCTCCTAAAGCTTCTCTCTTGGTGTTTTCACTTGCTAGCATACGTACTGCCAACACATTGGCCTGGAGTACATGTTCATCAATGATGTGGAGCAGTGCCAGTGGATCCGTCAGAAGTTTGAGACGCCGGGAGTTATGAAGTTCACGAACGAGGATAAAAGGACTTTGCTGGCAAGACTGGTGCGCTCCATGAGGTATGCTGGGCTGGGCTAGGCTGGGCCACTGCTCTGTGGCTGCTGCCTGGGAGTTGTGGGGTCTAGGAGCTGCTGACATGGGGGGAACAGTCTCACGAAATCTGGAGTACAGGTGGGTGTGGTTAACCTGCTGCCATAGCAAAGGAAAGGTGTGCTGTGGGGAATCTGTCAGGGTCTGTGTTGTGACTTAGTAGTCTGTTATCTTAAAAGGCCTCTAGTGGCATCCCTGGCAATGTTTTCATTGGCTTGTGGAGGTAAACTAGGAAAAAATTGTTTCAACACAGTAGTAATATATATTTGTGTTAAAAATTTGTAGCCTGTTTCAGAAAATAAGTGTCAGAACAATGTTGGTGTGTGACTTCATGTCCTGTTTCTGCCCTTTTCATTTTGAGATGGGTCAAGATGTGTTGTGCATGGCCTGGCAACAGCAGTTTTAGTATCTACAATAAAAGAAAGCACATTTGTAAATAGCTTATTGACTGCTCCCATTGTGGCTGTGTGGAAATACTGTGATCCCAGAGATCAAATTATCCTCTTACCCCTGGAAGAAGCTTCTCAGACACAAGATTTATTTCAGTCCCTACAATCTGAAACAGTGTGTACATCCTTTGTTAAACACAAGAGTCAGACATTTGTAAAGGCACACTTTTTAGTTAAGATTCTATATTCAAAGCCTAAAAATTAATGTGCTCGTTGGAGGTGTCAAAAGATATTTTTGCCAGGTGTTTTTGTTTGCCAGTGTTATAATGTCTCATTAAAAGTTTCATTTAAACAGAAACAAAAATGAGACTTAATGGTCAAGGGAATGTTGCGCTTGGGCAAGTTTGTTTAACAGGCCCTCAGTATCAACCATCTCCATTTATCCTAAGACAAAAATCTGTGCTTTTATTCCTGCCTAAGTGGTAGAAGGATCTGGGGTTTCTAGTGACATGAAAGAGTCTAATGTTCATCTTCTGTGAAATTAATTGTCTGCTGAAGGGGGAATAAAAAATGTTTTGCAAAAATTTCTATCCAGGGATCTTTAGAATGCTTTTTATTTTATTGTTTGAAAATGACCTAGGAAAAAAGTCCAGTTTTGTGGAAAAATGGTTGTCCTCTTGAGATTTGTGGCTTTGTAAGGCAGATATTCATTGTTTTGCTCATGACTATTTTAAAAAATGTTCATTCCAAGAACTACAGAGTTCAGGTACTTGAAACTGAATTTTAAAATTGGATTTCTCATCCATTGTGGTTTTCACTGATAGATTATTGAACAGGGGTAATATTAAACTCCTCATCATGTAAAATACTCTGTATGTTTCTGAGCTACTTGGTAATGCATTAGTAAACATGTTAGACCCTGATGTGGAGCCTGATCTGGGCAGGGTCCCTTCTGAGAGCAACCAGTTTCCACCAGATGTTTTCCTCCCTGGGTACTGAATGCATGCAGTGACAGAGGCTGGGGCTCTGTGACTCCCAGTGGCATGTGCGGGGCTGGCAAGGTGGGACTGAAATACTGTTGCTCTGCACACTTAGTGGCAGTTTACCTCACAAAATGAACTTGCTGCTTGTCCAGTGCTGGCTTAACTTGCTGGTGCAAAGAGGAAGAAATCAGTGTGTGCTCTGCTTTCCTTTGCCCTGTGGGACCTGCTGTTCACATGGCACACCCATCGTTTTCCCTTTATATAAAAACTGGCATAGCCCCACAGACTCTGCTGAGGAATTCTCGCACAATAGCTCAGTTGAGGGTCTGGCTTGTTGCTTAGGTGTCTGGATTGTAAGGTATTGATGGGTGAGCTAGGAGAGACTTTTGGCAACAATTCATATCACTGCCTTTAGGACTTAAGTCTAAAGAGGTAAATGTCAGGATTCTAAGTGAGGAATAAACTGAGTGTTAGTGGATTATGGCAATGTTATGAGGCGAGGCACTGCACAGATGATGTAACCAAAACAGTTACTTTCAGGAAGATGTATTTTCTTTGCCTTTCCTATCTCCAAGCTTTACAATGTTTGTTAAAAGGTACTTTTTAACCACTCACGTTGCCTCTGGCCCAAATGCATTAAAGAATGAAAGAGCTTAGAGCTGTCAGGGATTGACATCATTCTGCTGCTGAAGCGGAGGCAGGGATACCAGTGTCCTGCTTCTTGGCTTGTGCGTAAGTGTTACATCACACAGTCTGAAGAGCCTTGCTCTTGAATGAGACCTGTGGAATAGGTGTGTTTTCCACTCTGGGTTTTTTTACAAGTATTAGGAAATACAGGTTCTCTGTTATATTTTCTTCAGTTCATAGAAGATTCTTTACTGTCACTCTGCCTTCCCAGTGGTCAGATTTGTGTACGTGGGAACAGAGTTTAATTTGGGAAGTGAATTTTGTTGGAGGTGGGGGACTCTTAATTGTTTCAAAGTCCTAGTAAATAGTTTTCAGATGGGAAAGAAAGAAGACTGAGTTCTTTCCTGTGTTTCCCTCCTCATGTGTGGCTTAATTCCAGAGGTGTGTAACTTGTATTCACAGATGTTTTAAAGCAGTTTAATGTAACTTTATTTGCTATAAGATAGTAAACAATAAGTATTTGCTGTATTACCTTAGTACAATAATTTCTCTTGGCTTTTTGTTACTTTTTCACAGATTTGAAGACTTCCTTGCTCGCAAGTGGTCTTCCGAAAAGAGATTTGGTTTGGAAGGATGTGAAGTAATGATTCCTGCACTTAAGACCATCATTGATAAATCCAGTGAAATGGGAATTGAATATGTTATAATGGGAATGCCTCATAGGTAATGCCAATGGAAACACCCCAACAAATGGGCTTACTGTGTTGGGACGAATTTTGGGTTCTAGAATCTTATTGAAAAAGTTGATATTAGAGAAGCTGAGGTAGGAAGAGTCAGTCATAACAAGTAATGGGAACACAGAACTGTAGCAAATGCCAATCAGTAAGAGGCTGCTACAGTCTTCAAAAGTAAATGGTAGAGAAACTCTCAGCAGTGTGCTTTGAAGCTGCAAGCAAATGTGACAGCAGCCATGGTTTCTCTGCCATTTCATAGAGTCCCTAGAGCTGGGAAATCTTGGTGAGATAGCTTTGAATTTACTTTTGCTGTCTGCCTCAACTAATTTATAACCTGATTATTTAAAGACTGCTAGATAGCTACAAAATTCACTTGGATTAAAAGGTGTTCTAAAATGTCTGAGGGAATGCATTGGAGGAACTTTGTAATGAGAAGAAGGGTTGAATCAAGGGTTTCAGACTCAAAAGTTTGAAGAGAACATTTGCAAATTTCTAACAGGGTGGTTTGCAGATTTTGTGAATTTTATACTGTTGACTCTGTTAGTACCATTTTTGAGACAACTGTGTTTGGAATTTTCTTAGAGGTCGGCTGAATGTATTGGCTAATGTAATCCGAAAAGAGCTGGAACAGATCTTCTGTCAGTTTGATCCCAAACTTGAAGCAGCTGATGAGGTAAGATGCTTTTTCATTAGATCTGTATAGAGAGGTCAACATTCAAGATAGTTTTCAGTTGTTTTGGTCATGGTTATTGTGAAAACAGCATTATCAGCTGCAACACCTTCTTTTCTAGTTTGAGGAGCATGATTTGGTGAAATTTCTTAACAAATTTAAAAATTATATTATACTTCTATCATGCAGAAGGTCTCTCAGGAGTGATTGTAGGTAAATAAGTTCCATTTGATAGAGTTCATAACCTCTAAGCATCTCTTTTTGTTTTATATGAATGAACAAAGTATTAATATGCTATAAATATCTAATATTTGATGACAACAGTAAGATAATAGAATAAGAATAGTGTCCTAGTTTAAAATTATGGTGTCAAACCCATAGTGCACACTGATGTTCAGGTAACCAGATGCATTCTTCAGGCTGAAGCATGAATTTTAGGCCTAGTCAATCAAATGGAGCAGATCTGAATGACATTCCTGAATTGTGATTACGTCTTTCTTGTTAGGGATCTGGGGATGTAAAATACCACCTGGGAATGTACCATGAGAGGATCAACCGAAAAACAAACAAGAAAATCACTCTGTCCCTGATGGCTAACCCTTCTCACTTGGAAGCAGTTGATCCTGTTGTGCAAGGCAAAACAAAAGCTGAACAGTTTTATCGAGGAGATACGGCAGGGAAAAAGGTATATAGTAGCTTTTAATGGTAATTTTTCATGATATTTCCAAAAAAAATAGTTTGCCAGTAGTTTCATATCACAAGATCTCCCTCTTTTCCTCCTTTGTGAAAGGGATATTTTACCTGTAGAACTAGGTAAGGTTTCTGATGTGAGACCTCAAGGGTAACTTCAGGAAGTAGGCTTAAAGCTTCATTTCCTTTGCAAACTGAGAAAAGGCAGCAGAATATTGACAAATCTATGGTTTATTATAAAATTACTGTTTTATGTTATAAGCACTACGGAAAAATGGAGCCAGAAAATCCTGCTGAGAAGCTCAAATTGTGGTTTCCCTTTCTAACATATGTGTGGATATGTGTGCACAATTCTCCCTCTTAGGTTATGTCCATATTATTACATGGGGATGCTGCCTTTGCAGGACAAGGAGTGGTTTATGAGACATTTCATCTTAGTGACCTCCCATCCTACACCACAAATGGCACTATTCACGTAGTGGTCAACAACCAGGTAACACGTACAGCCTTTTCCAATCAACTTCTCTCCTGAATATTTGCCCATCTATCTCTTTTTATTGTTTGTTATTGACTGGGTTCCTTGGCCCCTCTGGTTATTAGAATGGTTGAGATGTTTCTGAAAATGATCCTAGTATCTAGCAACTCTTGAGCAGATAATATTTTATCACCTACATGTATTCCATTCAATTTGTAATACTCAATTGGATTAGGCTTGCTTTGGTTTTTAAAGGAGCAAACGAAGCTAGCCAAAATGAAAAACTCTTGCTGTTGCTATGTGAATGGCTATTAAATGCAAACTTGAAAGCAGAGTAGAGGGTGGTGCCAAAATTATTGTAATAGAAGTCTCAAATTTTTAGATTGGCTTCACCACAGACCCCCGTATGGCCCGTTCGTCTCCGTATCCCACTGATGTTGCTCGTGTGGTCAATGCTCCCATTTTCCACGTGAATGCTGATGACCCTGAGGCAGTGATGTATGTGTGCAGCGTAGCTGCAGAGTGGCGAAACACTTTCAATAAGGATGTTGTTGTTGACTTGGTGAGTCTTGATTTTCTTAAGTTTTCATTCCATGCATTATGTACTACTTGTTATTTTTTTTTGCAGCTTAGAAGGTCCAGTCAAGAAACATATTTGATTTTAAAGGCATTTAGTTTCCTCGTTTTAAAAAAACAAGCAACTAACAGGCCCACAAGAAGCCATGAATGTTTTTTATACAATAAACCTCTTAAAGTCTCTGTAAAACTATGAAATGGAAAAATTCCATTTTACATTTTACATTTTTCCTTATCAACAGAAGCAATCTTTCCCTTTGTAGGTTTGTTACCGTAGGAGAGGGCACAATGAAATGGATGAGCCCATGTTCACCCAGCCTCTGATGTACAAGCAGATCCATAAGCAGGTGCCAGTGCTGAAGAAATATGCTGACAAACTGATTGCAGATGGGACTGTGACACTGCAGGAGTTTGAGGTACCCACCAGCAGAGTTAGAGGGAATCTAAGGAGCTGTAAGGAGAAAGACCCAATTGTCACTATCTGCTGCCTGCCTGAAAACTTCCTTACTGTGATAAGTCTTTACCTGTTGACAATTTGTGACTCAATTTGGCTTGGATTTTCATGTAAAGTACTCTTGTTGTAATAAAAGGACTGGAAGTGCTCTGAAGTAATTAATATATATTGCACATAAAAATTGCTTCAGTTCTGAGGGAGAAGGTGATTAAATGAGAACATTGGAAAATAGAGGCATTTGTCAGCTGTTCTTCATCTCTAGAACCTTGATTCAGCACCAAGACAGTATTTGAATGCTCCTGTTGATAGCTTCATATTGATACCTTTGGCAGGCTTGTGTCCAGCAATGATGAAATAGAATCAATTTAATATTTTCGTTTTCTTGCATGAATTCATCCAAGTTCAGAGATCATTTGAAGTGTTCCAGAAAGATGAAGTGTAGAGTCTGGTGTCTGTATTAAATATTTACCTTAATTTTTTTGAGAATGGGTATTTAGAGTGCAGACAAAACCTTCTGAGCCTTAAAACCTTCAAGGACCTTCTGAGAAGGTGTAGTGACATGATATTTCAGATCAAGAAATAAGCAGTTTGGGTAGGTGCATTCTGTTGTCTGTAAGAAGGATCACAGCTCACGCAGAAATAGCTTTTCTGAATCATGAAAGAGTATGCCAGGAGAGGCACAATGGGATTTGGTGACTGGATCTAGGATCTTGGATGGATGTTTGGCTGTACAGACTAAGCCAAACATTGCTGTTAATTCCTTTAAAGATTATCTAGCTCAATAACTTGAGTGTCATTCTGGATTGAATACAGATATTTCAGAGGCATTCTGCCTCTGCAGAATATGGCATTCAATCTGTTGCCATTGAAGGATGTGGCCAGCAGATTCTTTGCTAGACTCTCCCAGACGGACTAAATTTTTGGAAACTTCTTTTCCAAACTTTAGTGGCTTTCGTAGCCAGGAGTATGAGAGCTGGATGATTTTGATCTTAGAAGTATGACTGTAAATTATATTTGGTATTTCAGTTTTGTCTCATTTTAGAGCAATACTTGCAGCTTCAGCTCTTGGTACACTCCTCTGTAACACCTGTCCAGTGAACTAAATTATTTATTTCAAGTAATGTAGAGTATGTTTCTAGAAGGCAATTTGATCCTAGATAAAATAAATTTTATTTATTTGCATTATAGTAACTACATTTTCTCATGGAGTTAAATAGCTTGTTTTATTGTGCTGAATGAGAGGTGTCAATTGTAAGATATGAGGGTGTTATGTTTATCCATTTTAAAACCTTCTTGTTCTACAGGAAGAAATTGCAAAGTATGATAGAATATGTGAAGAAGCATATACTAGATCTAAGGATAAGAAGATCCTTCATATCAAGCACTGGCTGGATTCACCTTGGCCTGGTAAGGAGTGTCCTTTCACTTATCCTAGTATTACCTGAATGTGCTTGTATTTTGAGTCCAAAATCTAGGATTTAAATAGATTTTATCAGCCAGCGTTCCTTTAAAATGGAATATGTGACCTTTGATTTTCCCCTATTAATAGTAAATATAGCATTCTGCCAGTTCAACTTCAAATAAATGCTTTTGTTAAAAAATGTGCAAAGTAAGCTGTGACTTTGAAAAAGCCATTTTCCAGTTTAGCAGAGAAGTAGTTTTCCTGTACTGTTAACTGTCTGGGTTGTCAGGAAGGAGGAGTATGTCTCATGTTATTTATTAATTTATTTATTTTTATTTGAGGGATTGAGGTGCCATATGCCTCTTGTTGGCTGCCTCTGCCCACATAGTTGGACTTCACAGGGAGTGAAAGCAGAAACAATAAGCATTGTGTGCCTGTAAGATCAGCTTCTGTGGTCAGGCAGACAATCAAAATTGTCTCCCAGCAAAAGGGGAAGAACTAGGCTTAGTCTGCTGCTTAGGATGTGACTTGAGTTGTTGAAAAAATTGTAAGTAATACACATATCTCCTAAGGAGTCATTGGACATGTCACCAAATCTTTTCTTTGCAGGCTTCTTTAACGCAGATGGAGAACCCAAGAGCATGTCATGTCCTCCGACGGGCATTTCAGAAGAGCTGCTGACTCACATTGGCAATGTTGCTAGTTCAGTGCCAGTTGAAGACTTCAAAATACACTCAGGTCAGCTGAAGGCTTTGTGTCTTGCTCCACTTCTGTATTTCTGAACAGAAGTTATTCTTGGGCCATTTCTCAAGGAGGAAAATGCCTGTGACTTTTTACTTTGACTCGTCCACTCTATGGGTGGGGATAATGTGACATTTAAGTTCTTGCTTCTTGTTCTCAGCATAATATTCTTTCAGTATCACACCACTTCTGTTTCATATCTCATTAAAATAGATTTTCCTCTGAGGGAGGTAAAAGTCTCTTTGCAACCTTAAGTTAATAACTCCTTTCATTCTTCGAGTCCTTGCATTTTTTTCCAAACAGTCTTAGCTTTTGTTCTGAAAAGATTCAGTCCTCACTTTTGGCATCTATTACAGTAAGTGCTGTCTCACTGGGGAGCTCCAACACTGTGTCAGAGTTCTGAGACAGTTTTATTTTCTGGGCAGGTTGAAATCTAGCAACTATTGGGAGCAATAACCTGCTCATTCCATGGGGAAACATGGACACCCTTTGTTTAGGGGATCTTTTTCCTTTTGTTGACTTGTAGGGTACATGCTAAGGATAAGGAATAAAGAACTTTTTTTCTCTTTAAAATCTCCAAAGAGAGAATGCTAATCCTCTGTAGAGTCATCCATCAAGGAATTAAGTTTGTCTTCTGTAAATATTCTATGTGTTTGTGTTCCTTTGGGAAATGAAGCACAAGTAATGATGGTAGGGTATTCAAGTTATTAATTGCAGGCTTGTTGAGCAGATACAATTAATGGATAAATTTAACTCTTCTACACATTTGTGCACTTTGTTGTGACACTGATAAATTAAAAATTATAGTTGCCCAGTAAAATTTAGTATTAGATGTTCTAATTAAAAAGGTAAATTGGTCTCTTGTTAGTAAGTTGATTAACCATTGACACTAGAGAACACTTGCCAGTATATAAGGTAGATTTATGGTTCGAAACAATTATGGTATGCTAGATGCTTTTATGCAGTTTAAAAGGCCATGAGAGAATTTGTGGAGAAATAGAAGGGGAGATAAATAGAAATTTGAAGTACTTTGTCCTTTCACTAGAATGAAACAGCTTAATATCATAGTCTTGCAACAAACAATGGGACAATAATTTTTTAAAACAATTGTTTAGTATATTCTAATGGGAAATTTTTCAAGTTTTTTTTTAACCTAAAATGAGGCAATTTCCATGAGAGTTTTATGTGGAAAGAAAATGGGGTGTTCTTCTGTAAAATTGTAAAAAGTAAGGAAAGGGATATATGGGAAACCATATGGGACAGCTTACCAAAATCATCAGTGCAGATGTGAAAATAAGATGCTGTCAATTGACAGTGAATACAGGAGACTTGTGGCCTCAAAGCTGGAAGCACCTGTGTGCAGCTGTCAAGTTTTGTTCCCACTGAAAGTTAGTGTTGTAATTTGTGTTTTGACTCAGGAGGTTATAAAATCTTTACTGAATAGTCAGCTACTGGTTACCAACTGAAAATCCTTTGGCAGCTGCTATTTATAATTTCTATTGCTATATATAATTTCTATTTATATGATATCCATAGTATTGATCAATCCTGTTTCACTGTATAACATCTCCAGAAGTGCAATAAGACAAATGCCAAGGAAAAATGAGAAAAGAAAGGAAGACAAAAATTCAGAAACCAAATTGCTATTTTCAGTGTCATATAAAACAGTACTTGGTGTTAGAGATGTGAAAATAAATCTTGAGGAAGAAGAATTTCATCATGAGTCATTTTAATTGTGCTCAATAGTTTCTGACACCGTCAACCTTACTTTCTTCTTCAAAAACAAGGTATGAACATTACACAAATGTTTGCTCGGGAAGCAAGATATTTTATTTTGCCAGCAGTTCAGTTCTAGAAAAACAGTTTATAGACCTGATTTGGTATCTGTGTTTAGCTTCACCAATGAGAAACGAGAATGATGAATGTAAAGTGAACAGAGAATTTCTCTGAAATAGATCCATTCATTTCTGATCTTCATTCTGATGTAGGACTCTCTCGGATTTTGAAAGCTCGCTCGGAAATGACCCAGAATAGGCTTGTTGACTGGGCTTTAGCAGAATACATGGCTTTTGGCTCTGTTCTCAAAGAAGGGATCCATGTCCGACTAAGTGGGCAGGATGTGGAGAGAGGTACTTTCAGGTCAGTGCTGAGATAACTGTTAAATATTGTTATAACTGTGTAAGTCCCACACTTAAAGAAACAACTTGGCATTTGTTTAAAAAATACGGTCTTCTGCAGGGAAGGGGAAGTTGGTGCTCTTTCTTCAGCATTAATCTGAATGTTATAGGTTCTAGTAGTCAATAAGAATCAAATTTCCTGTGTATATGTCAACAGCATTTTAAACTATATTTAAGCTAAAACAAACATTTTTAGACACTTTATACCTTCTCTTGCTAACAAGCAGAAATGATATCTTTCCCTCTGCTTTCTAACAAAAAATACAGTTACATTCCATCTAATTGCTGGGAAGTAAGAGAGCATGCTTGCTGCAGCAGATCCTGAGTCTTTTAAATACCATTCCTGTGGTGGCTGCTTGGAACCTGTGTACCCTGTGAACAAACATGTTGCCAGTTGGTGAGGCTTTTAAAGTGAAATAAGGTCCTTTGTACTGAGACTCTTAATGCCTATGGGGCATATATGAAGGCAGGATCTCATCACTTGGTAAAATATATACAGTTTGCTGCCTTACCTGACTCTCTGTAGAGTAAAATATTAATGATGTATTTAATTGAAACCCTTGATGTGATGCCAGTTCCTGGGGTGAATGCTGCACTGTGCTTCATTGTGAATGCTTGCAGAAGAGAGAAATAAATTTTGGTGTCTGTCTTCTCTGTTACAGTATTGGCTAGAATTTGGGAAGAACTGGATATACCGTATTGCCGTAATAAAACAACAACACAATTGGGTGCTTTCACTATTCTGGAGCTTCTAAAGAGATGTCTACAAAACAGTTATTTCTTTCAATATTCCATATGATGGCTTCTTTCCCTTCCTGTTTCAGTCCTCACCACTATCAATAGATAGAAGCTAGATAAAGCTGCAGACAGAAGCACCAGACCCCTTCTCCTCTTGGAGATAAACTCTTGAGGATGGAGGGAAGAGGGGACAGCCTCGATTCTCTGCTGGTTTGATGTCAGTAAATCTGACAATTGCACATGTGCAAATTGTATGTCTGTATATTTCTTGCTGGACATCTATGCTTATCTTAGTTACCTTTTGCTAGGGAAGCACAAAACATTGTAGTCAAGAAGCCTAACACCTAGCTAGGTCTTCTGTCATTGGCTTAATGACAAAATCAAAATTACAGTGGCAAAAATTATTTCTGCCGAAGAGCTGCCTGGTGTGTGAATTTCTCCCTTTCTTTCCATTCCCCTCCCTGTACTGCTCTTCAAAGGTTCAGTCTTTTTCTGGCTTTACATTGTTGAGTTCTAGATAAATTTCAGAGCTCTTTTGCTAGCATTCATTTTAGCAAAGGGAAGTGCAAAAAGATTCAAACTTCAGTGTTGGCAGCTCTACAACACATAGTATTGTTACCAGTACAGTAACTGGTTGTAAAGCTGGACATATTGCTGTGATTCACAGTCTGCTCAGAGAGTTAATGGATTGCAGTAATTACTTCAGTCATCTCTGTTTTGGTAGTATTCCTTGGTGCCCCGTTCTAATGCTGATTAATGGTGTTCCAGAGAACTGTAAATGGTGCATGTGAGTGGAAATAGCAGGAAAGAGGATACAACTCCAAGTTTCAGTGCTGAAATTAGATTAGGTTACATTTTTTTTCATTAAAGACAAACAACAGTTGTTTCAAGGAAAATATTAGAATTTGTGGAGAAGGCAGAACAAAATGTTTTTAATAAAAATTTTGTTCTTCTGGATTTCTTTACTTTAATAATTCCGTTTTTAGCAACAACTACCCCATCCTTTTTCTTCCCAGTTCTACTAGCAATGAGGTATTTTCAGTGCTTGAGAAGCATGCATAGTCAATGAAAGTCCTTAGAGTGCAGCAATTGTATTAAGACATGTGATTGTATTTCCATGGTTTCAACCAGACCAGGGTGTTGTGTGTACCAGAGATAACCATGATGTTTTCTTGCTTTCCAGAACACAACTTTGATGCTTTAGCTTTGAAAATAGCTCTGTTAAAGCCCCAAATGATTCTTGGCTAATAGATCTCTTTCAACAACTCTTTGCAGCCATCGTCACCATGTGCTTCATGATCAAGAGGTTGACAAGAGAACTTGTGTTCCCATGAATCACCTCTGGGAGCAGCAGGCCCCCTACACCGTGTGCAACAGCTCCCTGTCTGAGTATGGGGTCTTAGGTATGTCTCGATCTGCCTGGGGTTTGGTAGGGCTGCTAGACAAGAAGCAGAGCTCAGCAAGGAAAAGAATGTGGGGAACAAAAGGCTGCAAAATGATCGTATATGAAACAGGTATCAGAACTCTTCCTCTCAGGCTCTGGTATCCCTTAAACAAGTGTCTCCACATTTTACAATTTTGGGATTCAGTTAAAAGCATCCATCTGCTATCGTTGATCTTGGCAGTACTGGAATGTGCACCTGATACTTTCTTAAAAGGGGAGGAACTGACAAGAAAACCAGAGACAGTTTGTCATAGAGATATAAAAAATCTGTCCTGGCCTTATCTGAACTGCTATTCTGAATGTGCTATTTCAAAAAAACAAATTCTTTTTAGTGATGGCATAAATCATAGTGAATTATTTTACCTTCAGCCACAGAGAATGGATAACCTTACTCTGACATGATGAGGGTGGCAAGAGGAATGTGGAGCATGAAACAAATACATCTAATAATTTATCAAAAGTGCTACTGATTCTATGGATAATAAAATATCATGTGAAGGAAAAACCTGAAACATTGTAGTAGATAAAGGTGGTAGCTGATAGCTGCTTGCTTCAAAGTTCCAGAAATATTTAGTTACTTAGTCATTTTTGCAATGTTACATATTGCCTATTGCTAATAATATTAAAATTAAAGTGATATAAAATTGTACAGTTGGAGCATGGGCTGAAGACCAGATTTTTTGTTATTTTTGTTAGCTCTGTGGCAGAATTGGTGTAAACAATCACATTTTTTGTATTGCTAACATGTAAAGGTAAACTCTAAATAGGAGAGTGCAAGCAAGGATGTGTATAAATGGGAGACAAATAATTGACATTGATAAAAATCAAGAATTTAATTTCAGAGAATGATTGTTTCCAATTTCCTGTTGTTTCTCACAGTGGGTTCTGGGATTTCTTAATTTGAGCCTGTTTACAGAGTTGCTGCAAAACTTATGGATCATAGGTTTCTGGATTTGGCTTTTTAACATTCCAAAAGAAGTGACAAATATCTGGATATGGTTGAAATCTGATATTGGTTCAAAAGTAACACCTCAGTAGGAAGCCTAGTGTTAGCTATGAAGGCAATTCTGTCACAATTCCATTCTTTAAAAAAACTAAGTGGGCTCTCTTTCTTTTTCTTTCTTGATCTCATCCTGCTCACTGTTGCCCTTCCACCTTACCCAGCAAAAGATAGGTGAAAGTTGATTTAATAAAATTCACTGAATACAAGCAATAGGGTAAAATAGGGTTTTGTTTTTATGCTGAAAACAAGAATACCATTTCTGTGCACTTCTGCTTCAGCAGATGGAATGACAGGTTCTTCAAAACGAATAATATTGATACTTTTAATTGTCAAGGACTTTAAATCCCTTATGTCTGAGATGTTCTCTAATATTAAAGGAGATTAAATTGATATAGTTGGTAAGTGATGTGGCTTTTTGTGTGCTTCTTGGGTTGGGTTTTTTTAAACTAAAAATGCCATGTTCTATGTTGAAATGATTTTATAATGAAGTTTTCCCTCTCTTGATGGCTTTTTATATATTGACCTTTCCAACACGTTTACTCTTGTTTATTGCCTCCATAGAGAGACAGTTTTAGGATAAGCAGCAGTATGTGAACATGTCTCTTCTAGTTAAGGCTCTGAGTCAAAGAAGAGCTAGCAGAATTGATACTTATTTGGCTGCCAACATCACTGGGTCTCTTTTTAAATACATGAAAGAATAAGCAAAGGTTTGCACTTCATGGAGTTGGTTGTTCGGGAGAACCAAAATCCCTGAACACTTTATTTTCTCTAGCTGCTATTTCCTCTATCTAATTCTGTAAACAGTTTAGAATTAGCACACTGAAGTGTTTGGTGGCTGTAGGGAGGGTCGTGAGATAATGTAAAAAGGAAATAATGGTGAAAGAGTGTTAGGAATTTATTCTATGACTGTGTTAACATGCAGCATCTCAGAAGCATTTTGTAAGTTTGTGAGGAAGAGCTAAGTAAAAATTGATTAAACAGCCCAGCATGATGTAATTACAGATTATTTCCTCAGCAGGTACATAAGCCAAGAGCTGGTATCTGTTCAGAGCTCTGAGCTTTGCACCAACTTATAGTCAAGCTAGTTAGGAACACCTGGGAAGCCATTGCTCCATTAAAATTATCTCTGGCAAGGTTGATGTCACTTAGAAAACAAAGGCAGTCTTGTTCAACTGTAGTTCAGACAACTGCTTATGTTTTGTCTACAGGAAGATCTGGAATGGCTGTAATCTGGGCATTAAATCAGAGTACTTAACAATCTCTAATAATTTTGTTTGACATCCTAGGTCTACTATTTTTAGTTGCACCCAGATTATTATAATTCAGTTGTGTATCACTTGCTTCACTATAATTTTTCCCTTGTACTGAAACTAAGTATCTGGAAGTATAAGTGATGGTCATGAGAAGTCATTTAAGCAAAAAATGTTTGTCTAAATTTATTTGCTGATTAGGATAGAGGAGAAAAACAAAAGTAACTTACAGATGCTCCATTCTACCTCTTCAGCATTTCTTAAATACTTGAAAGGATTTCCTGTCTTTCTTTACGGCCCTCAGAATGACTTGCGTAGTGTTGAGTCTCTATCCAAGAGGTGAGGATATTTTTTAGATTCAATACTGCCTTTGAGAGATCTTGGGCTCAAGATATTTCAAGGAATATTGGGCAAGATAGACTTGGAACTAGTGTGTAGTTCAGGAAATTTCTGACCCATAAGACTAGGAGTACAGTTTTTTCAAGGGAAAAAGTCAAGTTTAAAGCAAAAGCTGAAAGGAAGAAGACAGGTATAATGTAAAGTTACTTTTTTGCATTACACACCTAGAATGAAATATGTAGTATTACTGCTGAGTCAGAACAATGCATTTTTAATGTTGGGGTAGCAAATACAAATATACAAATGCCTGTCAGAAATTGTGTTAGGAACTAGGGCTGACTATAGTGATCAATGACATCTGCATGGAGATCTGAGAAGGCATCAGGCATCAGTTTAATGGAGTCAGCCTCCAGATGGGTATTAGCTTCACTTTGTCCTGAGTTGTGTCTGGGTTTGTGAAAGGATGCATATCCCTATGTAGTCTCCATGCTTAGAATTTCTGATAAAGATAGCAAAACTCTGTCTTTGAACCTTTCTTTATTCTGACGTAAAATTCTTGTACTGATAAGCCCTTTTAACCATTAGTTAACATTCATGCCCTAAGTCACTTTAAAATCATACTGAATTAAGTTATGGCTGTCGCCTTCCTTACATTAATTGAAAAACAGCTCTTCTTATGAGAATCATGAAAATGCTGTGGGGAAAAAAACACAGTACAGTGTGCTGTGTAAGCTGGCACTTTGCTTGACAGCACTTCTTTCTGTGCCAGAGTGACGGAAGAAGAGTGAGGAAGCTCAGCAGGCACTGGACTAATAGAAACACGCTCTTCTGCTAGGTCTGTCATCTAGGGACCATAATGAACTCCAGCAATTGAAACATTAGCTTTGCAGCCTTAATCAAGTGCCATGTATTTTTCTTTCCTCTGTCTCCTCAGTGTAGAAATTTACCAAACTGCTGTGCTGGTTCCTGGCTCCCTGTGCCCTGTTGTGCTCTGAGCCCTGAGCAGTTCCCTGCTGTTTGGAGTTGGCTGGTTGCTCTCCAACACCCTTTGGGTGTGCAGATTCCTTACCTGACATTCTTTGAAAGTTGTCCTGCTGCCTGGTTACCTTGGATTTCAGCTTCAATCTGTTGTCTGTTTCTAGCTGTGTAAGAGTTAATCCTTTAAACCCACAAAATTTGTGCAAAATTTTAAAGAAATGTTTAGTTCTTCTGCAGATGCAAACAGTAAAGTTTGCAAGGTCTCTGCTGTAGTTTTTCTTGGTTTTTTTTTTTGTCTTTTTTTTTTAATATATAATTTTTTTTTTTTTGGTCTGAGGTTGAGCCCTCATGAGGGACCTGGGTAGGAACCTGCTCCCTCGGAGTTCATGTCGCATCTCTAGAACGGTGGAGACTTTCTAGCTCATGTCACTTTCCCTGACCTTGGCTCTGGTGCCCCAACAATTCCCTTTCAACAGATCACCTCACCCTCTCCTGGACTGTTTACCTTGCGTTTGTCTAGATCTCTCTCTACCAGCATTCTTTTAAAATTTTTATTTAGCAGTTCAGATCTTGCTCTTTAAGCAATTTTCTCCCCATGAAGGTGGTAGTAGTAGTAGCAGCAATTCTTAACAGACTCCTTAGTCTGTCAAGAGTTAAAGCTACTCCACTACTACAGTTATAATTGGAATAATTTTAATTTAGTAACTCTCATTGCCCTTTCCCTGGTGGAAAATTCAGTTCTGGTATACCAAAGATGTGTATACCACAGACACATGTGCCATGAAATAGTATTCTCAGCAACATTATTCTCAAAATAATAATCAGGATGTATTGATTACATTTGGATATATTTTCTTGAACATTTTTCTAGCTGTCAGAAAGTTTGCAAATGGTATCTGTGTTAAGATCGCACTCTGATGCAGCTTCACCTAGAACATTAGAGATTAGCATGAAGTTGCCAACAAGATAGGAAACGAGAAATTATACTCCTTTTTCAGTGTGAACTTTATGGGTGATTTTTGTATATAAAGTAGAATTATGTGTGTGCTGTGACCAAATTTTACATATGCACTGAGCTCCACACTCTTTGAAAAGCACTGTTTGATTATTGATAACTCTGAGTGGTCAAGACCTCAGTTTGTGCTTCTCTAAAAGCCAGATTACCCCATCCTTACAGAGAGCAGCCTATGCACAAATAAGTCTTGAACATATTGCATATTTTCTCAACCATGTCACCCAATCAGTAGAAATGGTCTCTTAATGCTTGTGTAAAATTAGAATGGGATTCAAGCCTATCTAGGGAAATCTATTTTTCAGATACCTTTGGGAATATGATTGAAGGAGCTGTGTAAATTTTTCTGCTGTTTTCATTGTGTTAAGAACAATGGAATTGCACAAAAGAGGAGGCCAGAGATAGAAGAAAGGCTGAAGGAAAGGCTGTTCAGGCAGTCAGGCCAAAGACAAGGCCAGCAAAGTCATTCTCTCTGGTAATGACCTGTCATGGGGACTCACAGATGAAGGGCTGTCTGTCTGACTTCACAGTTTTCTTTTGGTCTCTAATGTATCACTTGCCTTTTGATGGGAGCATCTGCTGGAGTCATGGATGGACTGCTCAGAGATCAGTCCAAAAGCCAAGTGACTCAAAGATTTCTTGCCATGGGGATGGTAAGCAAAAAACGGTTGGAATTACCAAGGAATAGACTATGAAGGCCCAAAAGTTAGTTGATCTGCTGAGGTAAGCTTCAATGAAGTATTCCCATATTGAAGTTCTATTTGAAACCAGATAATTATATTCTGTGTAGAGCTTCAGCATGAAATGTATCTATCAATTAAATATTTATTCTCTGTATTGAATCAGTTTTGCCTCAGTCAGAGCCTCTATACCCAGAGCACTGCTATATAGCCCTTCTTTTTACTGAGAGCTTTAACCTTTTTGGTTATAATCACTCCAAAATATAGGTGGAGAATCTGAGTACAGGTATTCATTCAGAACTCCAGGCTCTGCTATATCAAAGGGTCAAAAGAAAATATGAAGAGAGATCAAATACTTCAACACTGAAGCAGAAACCTAAAGGGTCCTTAGCCCTGCCTAAGAAAGGTTTATTCAAGTCTCAGATGTGTTTGTCATGCAGCTGTTATATTCAAGTTTTTTGGAAGATCTGAGGACTAGGATCATGTCTGTAGACTGAAAATTGATGTCACCAGTAATTTTCTTCATCATCTGTGTATGAGAGGGAGAAAGAAAGACGATGATATGTAGGGCTGTGGAAATATTAGAATTAATAAATAACTCTTGAACTGGGCTGTAAGTGCATTTTTATAGGAAAAGATAGTAGTGAGCTCCTAGGGAAACGTTACACTAAAGTTGGAGTGGATGGAGGGGGTTTAATCTGTTTAAAAACTCTATGATATTGAAGTGTTTGAGGAAAAGTATGAAGGATTGAAGTCAAGCTTGGAAATGGTATTATTGAAAACTGCATGACTTATAACAGGGCTCCAAAAGTTCAGTTCATGCTCTAACTTTGGGTTTGTTTTATTTTTATTTTTTAATGAGGAATGAACAGAATTTTCAGGAAATCTGTTTATTTTCTAATTCTCCTACTTGTTTGTTTGTCAGGTTTTGAACTTGGCTTCGCTATGGCGAGTCCCAATGCCCTGGTGTGCTGGGAAGCCCAGTTTGGGGACTTCCACAACACAGCTCAGTGTATAATAGACCAGTTCATCAGCTCCGGCCAGGCCAAGTGGGTTCGGCACAATGGGATTGTCCTGCTCCTGCCCCACGGGATGGAAGGAATGGTGAGTGCTGCTGCCTGGCACGTGTAGGAGGGGACTGCTGGCTGCAATGCCTTCTCTGCAGCTGGAAAAGCTGCTTGGTGGCACTGCAGATCCCCAAAGGTGGCCTGGGGATCCAGTGGTGATAGGAACCCAAGGGAGGAAGGCACTGTTAAGCATGTGTGGCTGCCTCATTGTTACAGAGAGGAATGTAGGTAGATTGACTGGTGAAAACCAAAAAATCCTGAGAAATATTTCTGAGCACTTAGCTTCGTGTCCTTCTTAGTGGTATGTACCACTTCCCCCCATTTTTTCCTTTTTTTCCCTCTCTTTTTTGGTATCTTTTGCTAAGACACTGCTTTCTTTCCCTAGAAAGCTGCATTCTCTGTGTACAATAAGAAAGAAATCATATCTAAGAGTGCTTGGTTTTATTTTGCATAAAGTATGTATGTGTAAACTCTGCACTGTATTCTCTTGCCATGAAATTATATAAAACAACTGTAAAACTTCTTCAAAAATCATTGACCTTGGTTAATTTTGACACAATAAAAAATCTCTCTCTTTCTTGGAAAGGAAAATGTTTCTACTAGCTGTTGACTGTCTTTTCTTTAGTGGCTAGTAGGAGGAACTAGACAATGTTTAGAGGGAATGGGCATGGGCACACCCTATATGTAAAGTTACATTAAGTTTATATCAGCAGTGGAATTGTTCTTCAAATATTTCAAATTATTTTTAAGATTATATGAATGTCATGTCAGGCAAGGTTAATTTTTTCCTTTTCAAGTACATTAGCCTTCATGAATTGTTGCATGTATGTTTCTAGTTTTCTATTTAAAAGAGCATAGTATGTGCCACAGTGGCAATCTCCATCTTATAAATGCTTTAGACCTTTTCACCACAAACTGTGTCATTTCTATTCTCACAAACAATTTAGTTTATTTCCATTCAATTATGATCCTGTATCAGGACAGGGTGCATTCATATCTTATGAATGGCTTTCCACATCCATTGTGCTTAAAGAATAAAGGGTCTGATGCTGTTCACAAGGGTTTTGATAAATTAATTTTTTTAACTCTATCCTGAGGGGACAGCCTGAATGAGCCCTCAGCAGGAGGTGTAGTCCTCTGCAGGGGAGCCCTCGGCTTGAGGGGCTGGTTCTCTATTACTTACAAGACATTTAATCTTTCTTTTCCCACAGCCACTTGGCAGCAAAGATTTGCACAGATCTTCTGAAACATGCTTATTTTGCTACTGAAACATGCTTATTTTGCTACTAGTGTTAGCTTATTTTGGAATGTTTAAGAATCCCACCAGGCTGTTGAAACATTTTATCTTCCCAGAGGACCTTTTCATTACAGGAGGACTAATCTTTCTGTAACTTCAGTGTTGGGGACAAGATGATTTGGGGAAGGATTCTTAATAGGATATGGATCCCTTCACCTCTAGGTCATGCATTCACAGGCAAGTTGGCTGTGATTGAAAGACTCTGCAGCCTAATGACTCCTTGGAGACTCATCTGAAAGTAGCTAATGGATTCAGTATAGGTCTCACTGGATAGGTGGTCACAGTAGAAATAAACCCTACCCCATCCCACGCAGCAGTTGCTGGCAGTCTGATTGGTGGTGTCAGCACAGAAACTGAAGATGAATGTGAACATTGAGGCTCTGGACTGAAGTTGTTGCTGGGTCAGTGTGTGAGTGATGGGGAAGCCTCGCCTGCCTCTCCTGCAATTGTTTGCAGGTAACATCTCTGTTCCCAGTGTACTGACTGCAGTGTGCTTGTGAAGCACTGGGTTTGTGTTGTGTATGCCATGCTTAGTGCAGGATTTGATTTACAGCAAACAGATGTGAACAGCAGAGGTGCTACAGGGCTGCTACAGTGCACCATAGTTTTGTGCAGCTTTGCTCCTTGTTCTCAAGTTCTTACCTGTCTATGACCAGATTATTTAGCACCTCAAAAGTGGAGGCAGAATTCAAAGGAGCAGTCATACAAGGCACAGTTCTAGGCTGTTTGTGCTACACCTTTGTTGCCACAGAATGTTTTTTTTCCTTTGAATTTCTTTAGTTCATGAAGCAGACTGAATCATGGAGTCATAGAATGGTTTTTGTTGGGAAGGACTGGACAGACTATCTAGTTCAAACCCACTCACCATGGCAGGGAGCCTTTCACCAGGGTCTGCTCAAAGCCCCATCCAGGCTGGCCTTCCACACTTCCAGGGATGGAGCATTTACAACTGCTCTGAGCAACCTGTGCCAGTGCCTCACCACCCTCACAGCAAAGATTTTCTTCCTTGTATTAAACCTATACTTGCTCTCTTGCAGCCTAAAGCCATTCCCCCTTGTCCTATTGCTACATGACCTTATAAAAATTCGCTCTCCAGCCTTTCTTGCAGGTCCCCTTTAGGTACTGGAAGATGCTGTAAAATATTTTCCTGGAACCATCTCTTCTCCAGACTGAACCAATCTGACTCTCTAAGCCTGTCTTCATAGGAGAGGTGCTCCAGTCCTCTCATCATCTTTGTATCCCTCCTATGGATCTGGAATCCTGCACTTGGAATTAGGAAGGACGATGTGTTCAATCTACTAGTTCAATCTACTAGTTGTCAGAATAATGACTGATTTTGGAGATAATGTATTAAGATTTCAACAGAGGAAGTTAACAATGAGAGATAGCCATATAAAGAAAAAAATCTCTTTATGAACATTATTAGCTTAGAAGACATGGAGAGAGTTTAGAGGTGTAATATTTTGTCTTAGAGGTGTAATATTTTGTCTTTGGGTTAAGATACTTTACAGCTGTGTGTGAAATGAAAGTCCTTCCTAAGGGTACCTGTCACTTGAACCAGCCAAGGCTGTCAGCAATAGCAATACATAAAAAAACCACATTGCATTCTCACACTCCTCACAGCTTTCTCTGATCCTTTATAAACAGGGACATGAAAAGGAAAAATAACAGATTCTGCTACATTCCTTATTCCTGATAATTTCTGTGGCCAGCATGCATGTTTTGCTAATGTAAAATGGAGCTCACAGTGTTTGCGCAATTCAAGTAATTGCCATGGGTACTGCTAGTGAGACAGTGGATGGAAGTGTTCAGTAATGACAGAACATAAAATATCTCCCAAGGAGGCAGAAATTAATCATAGGTTAGTCTGGCAGATAATGTGTGTGTGTATTTTGATCCATTTTAGCTAAAGCATTCATCTAGGTATTTGGTCATGTACAATAATAGGAGAGATCCTGTGCCTACTTTTGTTGCTAACAAGCAAAAGTAGTCAGCAGTAAACTTAGTGATTGCTCCTGTTCAGCATACATGAAGTGTGAGTCACTGCAGTACTCTGAGGCATCCAATGTTTCTCTTCCTGACATTCCTTGTGCTCCTGTTTGCTCTGCATTAGCAAGGCCATTGTGCCCACATGGACCCACTGCCTTTCCACTGATCTTCATTGTGCAGCTAGATTGAGGGTAGAAATCACTTGCAGCTGGTAGAAAACATTGGAAATACATGTTAAACCCAATCTCCTATGAAAATAGGAGATGAATTCCTGTCCTGTGGTGTGTCCTCTCTCCCACTGCTACTGTTGATGCCTTTGACTGGGGGACAGGGCGTACTCTTGCAGTGAGTGATATAGATTGATGTCTAACTGCTCATTTGGCTTTTTAACATTGTTCTAAATAATACCTTTACCAGGGTCCAGAGCATTCATCAGCCAGGCCTGAGAGGTTTCTGCAGATGAGCAATGATGATTCCGATGCCTATCCAGTAAGTAGTTTCGTCCTTTTCTTGCTTTTCACATCCCAGACATTTTTAGTAGCATCCTTTTAGCTAGGTATATCAGGTTAGGATTTAGCTTCAAGTCTTGGTGTAACATTAACTTGATTCCAGTAAAAGTAATGGAAAGTATGCAGCATTGCTGCTCATTGCAAAGCTGAGGTCACATACAATTAATCTCTGGCAGCATGATCTTTTTATGACTGTTCCTCAGGGTCAGTGATCTTGCTTGTTTATATTGCTCTGTGTACTGCAAATAAGTGTCTCTAGCCAATATCTAAAGGAGGTCAAGTGAGACTCCCCTGGCTCTTTGCAGTGGAGCTAAATTGTACAGCTAGGAGCACAAAAATAAGCAATTTCTAATTTTGATTGGGCTAAGACTTTCATAGATTGGCCATTCACTTCTACAGGTAAAGTACATAGCTCTACAGGATGGGAGAGAGAGTGAAAGCTAACTGTACACTCAAAATTTGAATTATAATTTAATGTCTTTCAAAGCAGTTCTATTTTGTTTCTTCCATCTGATGATGTCCTAGTCCTCCTCAGTCTTCCTTCCTGGACTTCCCATCTTTTCTGAATTAATGGAAACTTTTTGTGTCTATTTGCATAAATTTTTAGGAAGAAGTAGAAACAGAAAGGAGTGATTTGTAGGGATGCTTCCGTAGCTAATAAAACAATCTCAGCTGAGAGCCACTAAATAAATTTTTTGAGGAAGGGAGTTGCTGTGAATCAGAAATAGAAGGATGGCTTTCAAGCCTTTTTTCTGGTCTTTTAGACATTTTTCTAATGCCTTTAAATGTTTCTCTCAGGAGTTCACTGAGCAGTTTGAAGTTTCCCAGCTGTATGAATGCAACTGGATTGTGGTGAATTGTTCAACTCCAGCCAATTACTTTCATGTCCTCCGAAGGCAGATCTTGCTGCCATTCAGAAAGCCGGTAAGGTTACCTTAATGGACTTGGTTATTCCAGGTAAATTAGCCCTCAGACAAGGAGTGGCCCTTGCATATGACACACTGCTGAAAAGATTAAGGATTGCTGGTGAAAAACCCTAACTGAACACAGATTGAAGTTGCCAGTTTGATGGAAAGAAGCTCAGCTCTGATTTACTATGGCTCTAAAACTTGATTTTCAGCTTTGCTTCCATCTGGCTGTGCGGATCTTCAGATGAACATGTCAAGATATTAGTGATGTAGCTAACACGTTGAAGAAATATCATCTGCATGTCTAATTGCTGGAACTTCAAAGATCCAAGATACAATTGTTGAATATATTACTGCTTCATAGCCTGTGATTTGATTTTGTTGTCAAAAAGAAACATCAGCAGTGAGTTTTGAGAACCTGTAAAAGGAGTAGCTACGTAAATCTTTGAATAATTTTGAAACTTTCATGGCTTTCAAAACAGGAAAAAACAATTTACCATGTTTGCTATTCATATTAATTTCTTCTATATCATATTCAGTTTGTGAGTTTTGCATGCACAGTGTTACAAAGGTTGCATATATCATGGAGGTAAAGCAGCATCTGAGTGTTGGAAAAATTTCTGTCTTACAGCTGATTGTTTTGACACCCAAGTCACTGCTGAGGCATCCAGAAGCTAAATCCAGTTTTGATGAAATGGTGTCTGGTAAGCCACCTCAAAGTATTGTGGAGAAATAATTAGCTATACCAAGTTGCATGTCAGACTGTGAAGAACAGAATCTGCTCTATAGAGTTTGTCTTTTGTTTTGACATAATTTCTGTGGAGCTGTCATAATGAGATCTAGCAGGGACTTTTGCTGGAAAATTCGCTTTCATGTAGAGTTTCTTAATTTTAACAGGTTTATCTTGTAACCAGCCATTAATCTTAATGGAAAGTGGATTTTGATCTCTGCAGGAGTTTTCCCTCAAGAGGACACCATGTCCCTCTGCTCTTTTTCTCTTCATATAAAACTTTAGTTGTTCTTTGTACTGCCCATGTCTCCTGACCCCAAGACTGAGGGATAGGTTGTAATTACACTGGGTCCATTTGGAAGAATAATGTGCCCAGTTCTTGTTACAGTGCTCAATTTGGGGCTTCTGTGTCACACCAGTGATCAAAGGTGAGATCAGTGAGTTCAGAGCTGTTGTTGGCATGCCATCAGCACCAAGAGATGCACAATGACTGCAGAGAGAATACCAAACACTGCAGTTGTTTTGTCCTGGCTTGCACTGGTTAGACTGTGTTGGAGTGGCATCAGGAAGTGCAGTGACCTGTAATGAGTGATGGATTAAAGTGATTGTTCAGAGTGAGAATGTGGGCGTAGGTGTGCTGGTCTATCTCCAGTTCCAGTGAGGGTCTTGACTACTGTCAGAAGAGAGCAACTGCTCAGTTTTTTAAAAGCAACTTACACTGTATAATTGTGCTTAAATATTGTATTATCTTTTTTTTTGTGTAAAATTTGCTTCTCAAAAGGCATTTACTATTTTTATTACTGTTTAAAAGCTTTGTAGAATGGGTCAGATTAGAAATTCTGTAGGCTTTGTAATTTGTCACTTGACTTTGTCTTGGGAGTCCCCGCTACTTCAGGCTAATCTCAATAGTGGCCAAACAACAAATTAACATTGAATTTTGGCATACTTTCATGTTTCTGCTGAAGAGGACAGCAGGCAATAAAGTGTTTCTGACTCTCAGCTTGGTTTTGTTTTTTTTTTTTTTTTTTTTTCTTTGCTATGCTTTTAACTGAGAGAGAGGAAGACTGATTCCAGCTGACCCAATGAAGCACAGATTCAGTCTTTTTTTAATGATGAATTCTGCTGTTCAGTGGGACAGGATAATTCTGACATAAATCAGTTCTTCTTTGATACGTTTGTGCTGTTGCTTTTCTTCCCCAAGATAAATGGTTCAAACAGGAGCTTATTCTCCTGATAAGTGGGTGTGCTGGTTCAGAATAGGAGGTTGAGCTGCTGTCTGCTACCCTGCAGTTGTTTAATGTGGGAATAGAGCAAAGAAAAGGATCTTTTAGACCATCAAGTCCCTCTTCCAGTTTCATGTATCCCAAGAAAATTTTACTCCTGGGAGGTGGTAGCAGTGAAGATATGCATCTGAAATTGTACTTGTACATTAGCACTCATACATATAGCTCAGCTCTGTGCTAATTCTTGCTTTGGCTATTGCTCTTTTAGCTCTCAAACAGAGGTTTAAATCAAATATACATCAGAAATGTGTGTGCTTGGGTAAATATTTCTGTAGTTGCTAGATTTAGTTGCATTACAAATATGTATTTTGTTTTTATAGAATATTCTGAAATTTGTAAAACTGTATTAATGTTACATGGTTGAGATGATCTTGGAAAGAAGAAAGTATTTCAGGTGGTTCTCTGAAAAAAAACCAAAATGGAAGCAAAGTTGAGCTGTCCAATCAATTTAAAAGTAAAGATGTAATACACAACACAAAACTGAAAAACAGCTTACTGTTTATATGATTGTGTCTATTAAGTGTGGTGAAAGACTGGATTATTGACAATCTTCTAACTTCTTGAAATGGAACTGCTGAAAGTCACTTCAGCCAAGTTACCAGTCTGAAAAGTAGGACCAGAGAGGCAGGAGGGCCCTTTGATCACTGCAATCTGCTGCTTGCTCAGTGAAGGATTAAAGGACTGTTTCTTGGGCTGCTTTATTGAAATGTCAGGGCCACTGAGAGCACTTTTTCTAATTTGTGCTCCAACTAGGTACCACTTTCCAACGTGTGATTCCTGAGAATGGGCCGGCAGCTCAGGCACCACATGAGGTCAAGCGAGTGATTTTCTGCACAGGAAAAGTCTACTATGACCTTGTGAAAGAGAGAAAGAACCAAGACCTGGAGAAACAAGTAGCTATAACCAGACTTGAACAGGTGAGCTGCCTGATCTTCAGAAGACAGGGTCATGGGGGTTCCTGTGCTTTTAAATAGACACCCCTCCTAGAATGGATGGTGATAGCTTTTTTTCTAGCACTTAACATCTTACAAGACATATTCTAATACTTTGTGACCTTGTGGAACACATCAATAGCGTACTGGACAATGAGAGCCAGAAAACTTGATGACTTTTCCAGAACAACATAACAGAGTGACAATTACGATATGATAGCACCTTAAATTTGTATATGCAGTCTGCTAGGTTTAAATGTTGTGAGTAGTACACTTTGAAGCTATATTGTCATTCACTGATTAAGGACATAACACAGCTACTTCATTAAAAAAGCTGTAGGAGTGCAGGTGGTCTAGACTACAACCTACTTCTGTTCATACTAATGCAACTATAAAATACTTGTGTATTCATTTCTGACCATTAAATCAATTAGAGAAACATGAGTCACTCTGCATGGAAAAGTAATGACTCACCATGGGCTAATACCACATAAAAGAAAGCCTTGACAATTATTACCCTCTTTTTCCAGATCTCACCATTCCCCTTTGACTTGCTGAAAGAAGAACTTGATAAGTATCCAACTGCTGATCTAGTCTGGTGTCAGGAGGAGCACAAAAACAGTGGATATTATGATTATGTCAAACCTCGTTTCCGCACTATTGTGAACCACACTCGACCCATCTGGTATGAGACTTTAAACAATTGCTCCGTGTCCTGGGCTGATTTGTTTGCTTTTAAATTTGGTTGGGGTTGTTTTCAGGTATTCATGGGTAAGTCAGGTTCTTCACAAATCCAAACCTCTGAGTCTGGCTTCTTGGGTGAAGGAGGAAAAAATCTAGACTACTATTTCTCAAATACAAGATGCACAAATTGCTCCTTCTTGTAGGTCTGAAAGAAAATCAGTAGCAACTAGGTCTGTATTTATTGGTACTTAGCACAGGATTTAGCTCTCTGTTGTCTAAGATTCTGTCATTTTAAGAATTTCATTCCAGATGTTAGGTTTCTGCAGGAAACAGCTGTTGAAAGAGCTCAGTTCAGGCACCTTTGCATTTATTTTAGATGATTGACTCTTGGATCTGCCCGTGCAGCTGTCAAAGGAATGAGAGTCTTCATTGCCAAAAGCAAGTTATCTGATTATGAGACAGTGTACCTGGCTGCCCTGAGAGGGATGGGGGGAAGACACAGCTTAACAATGATGGGAGGGGGGAAAGAGGGGGAAGCTGACCAGAAGGTATAACTTGGTAAAACTTAGATTGATTTTTATTTAAGAAAGATTGATGACTAAATATCAAAATCTGACAAGCTGACTTGAAAGCCTTAAACAGCATGTTCTCATGCTTGTTATTGTCAAAATAGAGTATCTTTTCACCTCATTTATCTGCCCAATTATTTTTCTCATGAAGGTATGTTGGCCGAGAGCCTGCTGCTGCAGCTGCCACAGGCAACAAGAACATGCATCTGGTGTCACTCAGAAGGTTCTTGGATACAGCTTTCAACCTGGAGGCCTTTGAGGGAAAGACATTCTAACTGCAGGGCCCTGACCTGTCTCTGACTGTCAGTCTCTCAAAACACTGCTGCCAAAAGGAAAGTGGGGAGAATACTGGATGAATGATGTATTTTTGCTTTACCAAATAAAAGGATCCAGCAGCTAACTTCACTATTCTGTACCTTGATCCCCAGTTTATAAGGAAAAAACAATTCCAGCTTACCTTCCACCATTTTTTGTCACTTGTCTATTTAAATTGGGACCTCTTTGACACAAGAAGCTTCTCGTATCCCAGGATGCAATGTGTGGCTCAGTGAGGCTCATATCTCTGTGGGTGCTGGTTAATTACTGTAAGTAAGTAGAGCAGGCATGGACAGCACCATAGCTGTGCACACATGAGGCATCACCACAAGAAAAAGAAATTACTTATTTCTGTCTATATATCAGAGAAGCGTAATGAAACTGAAAAGCAGTGTTGGTACATGACTTTGGTAGAGAAATGTACCGGCTATATTTGTTGGAAGGAGATGGTGAGGTAACCTGGAGATGTGAGGAGGAGGCTGGAAATAGGGAGTCACATTACAAAGTTGTTCAACTGGGGGATAACAGTAAGTAGTGTGAACCACTTAGATATGAGGTCAAGAAGGGTAGAAATAAAAGGGACCAAGAAAAGGTTATTTGGGGATACTTGAAGAGGGAAGAAGTGTACGTGAGACCATTGCTGACAGAGCAGTGGGTGATCACCAGGAGAATTCAGTACCAAGTGACTTCAAAAGTAAGAGGTGCTCTCGCTCCCTGGGCTGCCTGCTTTGATGCTGTGTGTTATTAGGGAACTCTGGGGTCCTGTAAACATCCTTGTTTTGATGGATGAACAGTCTTTCCCTCCATAACTACTACCCTACCATAACTACTAAGATCTGTTTTTCTTTGACCATTAGAAGATTGTGTTTGGATGAGAAATCTGTTTTTGCAACAAGCAGTGGGTTTTCTGTTTTGTCCAGTGCTATGCCCTACCTCACATCTCCTTGTTGATAGTAATTCAGCTCTGAAGTGGCTGTTCCTGATTTACTCACCCCTTTTTTAAAGGAAGGTGGGCAAGCAATAGCTGCTGATTTACCAAAGGCACATGCTGTGGTTTTGCACAAGTAGTAATTGATTTCTTTGGTCCCTTACTAATCTGTTAATTAGGATCTCAATTACCACGTACTTTCAGTATGGACATAAAAGTGAATCACCTCACGAGCTGCTCTGTGTCAGGGGGCTGATGTACAGCAAGTGCTGGAGGGGAGAGAGCAGCAGGGGCTGTTTCTCTTGCTGGGAAGTAGTGCTTGGCTTCTGGGGGGGCACTGCATGCCAGGGTGGTCTGAGAACCATTGCTTGTGCTTCCTCCACAGTGCTAGAAGGCAGGTGAGCCCAGCTTTCCCCTCCCCTCTTGCCATAAGAACTAGCATTGTCAGAAGTCCTGTTCCCTCTGCCCCAGAGAACTTGGCCCTGAGTGACTGCAGGTTTCTGCAGCACTAACCTCTGTAGTGGCAACAGATTTTTGCCCTCTTTGAACTTGCAGGCAGAGGGAATGGTGAGGTGAGCAGAAGGATGGCCATGCCTGTGCTGGGGCAGGGAGCTGGAGGCAGCTGCACAAAGGCCCTGTGCCCCAGCAGTGCCCTGAGGGTCAGGCTGGATGTCCTGAGCAGCCACCTGGAGGTAGCGTAACAAGTGTCTGGAAAACACAGAGATGAGGCTTCACCCCATGTCCACTTCCCTGTCCTGAGCATGCTCCTTGGACATGCTTTTGCTCTGGGAGTAGGTTTTGCCCTGCTGCTGCTGTATGGACTGTGACACAATGAAACATGGCAGTTTATGTCCGATTCAAAGAGTCAGGTGACGCTGGAAAGCTTCTTGTCTCATCAAAATAAAAAGCTCTAATTAAAAACTTTAGCTGTAATCAGGTACTACATACCCAGGCAGGTTTCCAAAAAGGCCTGTGTGCCTTGTGTTGTCCTTTTATTTGGCTTGGATACACGATGATGGTGGAGAAACAATTCTTCTGTCAGAGCATAGAATTGATGTGGCAAGGTACTTACCATGGCATCCAGAACTGAACTTAGTCTAATGTTTGTGAAACTCTAGCGTCCTTTCAAATCAGGCTGGTTGCCCTGGGCTTTTTCTCTCACTGAAACATTTAAGCTAATTCAGTCTTTGAAAACCTAATGAACTTGGAAAGTACTGCAGTTGACAGCCACAAATACTGACTCCTCTCCCTTTCTATAGCTCAAAACATTAAGCTGAAAGACCATTACCCAAAGTATTTTAATGCTTTTATGAATGCTTGTTTCTGTAGCAAGAATTGAGTTCAGCTAAATATTGCTGGCTCTGTTTATTGTATTCTCAGTTTGCATAAGGCAGTTAGTGCTGCATGAAATACGATAAATGCACTTTTGCCACAGTATATGCAGAGGTAGAAAACAAAATTAACATAGAAATATAAATGGTAAATGACAGATTTTTACTCTCATTGTGTATCATAGATTGTGGCATAAGAGTTGCATAAAAATTTCATTAAAGATGTAAAAAACCCCAATAAAATAAAAGTACATGAGAAGAAAATTCTGTTATGGCTGTTCTTTTTGACAATTTCTCCTTTGAGTGGGGACATTAACATCCAATTTTTGTAAGAGTGTTAGGGCAGCTCATTTTTCTGTTTTCTGTTTGTTTCCTCAATGGTGGCTTATTTAAATATAGAAACAGTGAAGAAGACAGCATTTGGACTAGCAAAAGATAATTATTCAAAACCATTGAGTCAAAGTTGACAATAACATTGAGGTTATGTTACAACATTTTGTTTTGTTATTTGCTAATTTTTTAAAATAACACATGAATGCATTTTTATTTCAAGGAGAGTTTTTAAAATACTGGAACTAGACTGGAATTAACATCTCTAGTTTCTAAACATTGTAAATAATTTCTCTAAACATGTTGTGTCTCTAGCTTTGAGATGGTAAATGATTAGAAGATTCATCTTTGTATAATTTTTGACAGGGAACTGAAGTATTATATAGACCACTTGTGAAAGAAGTGGCACTGAAATTCAAATGACAGTTTTGCAATTTGTTAGAAACAGCAAACGATAGAGTGAGTTGACTTCATCTGCTTGGGGGCACCCCATGCTGTGCATGCCTTCAGCAGCAGGACTTGCTAAGACAATCAGCTTCTGTCACTGTTCTTCACTCCTGACAGACAGCAGGACTGTGCTTGATAGAAACCTTTGCTCTGCCCACGGCACTGTCAGTCTGTGCTAGAGCAGAAGAGTAACCTGTTCTCCAGAAAAGAAACCATTCTGTTTGTTCCAGGAGGTAAAAATTATTGTTTGAGACTAGACAAAAACCAAGAATGTGTGTGCATTGTTTGAACAGAATAGATGAAAGTGTGTGCCTTGGGGGGTGTTGTCTGTTGTTTTTCTTTGTTTTAAGTATCCCTTGCTAGACTAGCTGCTGTTCCAAGAGCTCTGGGTAGCTCTTACCTGGCTGCACAACCAGCAGATGTGCTGCCTCTGATACACAGCTGGGAATACTCACTGCTGCTAAAAATAACAACAAAATGAAAGCTTGGGAACCTCTATGCTCTCATGCATGCATGTATATATATGTGTGTATGTGTATATATATATATATCTTCTTTTAATTGCTGTTGGCATAGATAACACTGAACATTGTTTAAAACATGAAACAGCGGCACACTCAATACTCACAAAAAGCCAGATTGGCAGATAGAAGAGATTTGTAATGTTAACAAGTCTGGTCAAAGATGGAAGAAAAGAGTCCACTGTTGTCTTTTATATTGATTCAGTGAATTCAGAATGTTTTCCAGGCAGCTCCTCCAGTTACTGCTGGGTTCTGGGATGTGATGAGGGGCGTTGTTGGAATTTTAGAAACAAGGAGTTTTGAATTTTTTGTGTTGTTAGGTATTGGCTTCTACAAGAATACTGCTTTTGACTTTAGGCTTTGGAGAAGGCTTCCAAAATTGAATGATAGAACTAGAATCACTAGTGTGTAGTTTGAATAGAAGTGTGAAATATCACATGGTGAAGGGTTTGGAATCTGGGGGTTTAGAATATAGTAATAGGTATGGGACAAGATGGAAGTTTTAGGGTGGATGTTTTCTTTCTTGTCCCTCTTCTTCTTGGGTTTAGGTAGTACTTTTTAATTGGATAGAAAATGCTGCACTGCGGCTCACAGGTGTTTGCTCATTGGGTCAAAAGTAAAAATAATTTGGGTGCTAGTTTTTAATTGGACAATTAGGCCTTAAAACACCTTGTAATGAGTGAGATACATCACCATTTACATCACCATTTCTTCATTTTTACCTTGTTAGCTAGAAGTGCTGTAGCACTCACCGTACTATAGATAAGAATTAATAAACAACTAAGTCTAAACATGAAATTCTGTCTCTCATGCCTTTAGTCCCAACTCTGACTGAAGAGAAAAAAGAAAATAGAAAGTAATAGGGCATCAGGGCTCCTGTCAGGCTAATACTAGCCCAGTGCAGGCTGCTTTGGGGAAAAATAAGGGCACCTGTTTGTGGCAAAGAAATGCATGTTGTTATTTTTGAAAAAAACCGATAACCCAACAAAGCAAACGTTAAAAAAAATTAATTCTCCTTCTCTGGGGAGAGGTATAGAATAACCTGGATTTTTCCAGGGTGCAGCCATCATCCCCAGGTGAGACTGAACCTCTTCCCATGTCCTGTGCAGGTCTTGGAGATTTTGTCAGTACCTGTCACACAACCTTTTTGTGCTGATGAAAACACATCATTTGAGACATCAAAAAAGTCCTTGCAGATGTGGATAACTTTGCATACATCTTTCTGCCTTTGTTCCTGAATAGTAAAGGTTACTGAGTAGAATAACTACAATATGGCATTCAAGGTTTCTATCAGATCAGATAAAAAAAATTGTGGTTTTTATTTCCCCCGTTGTTCCTTTTGGCTGTTGAGTAGTTCTGCAAAGTCCAATTGTATTGTAATAGGAATCTTGATTTCATGGGCTCTACTGATTAAAAAGATAATTGAAAGTTTTTCTTCATGTTCATACAGAATAAGGACAGATATTAAGTGAGTATATTTTCTTAATCATTGGGGTAAGATATCAGGGAGCAGCATGCAGGCTAAAATAGAAATTCAACATGCTTGCTGGAAGGAAACAGATTAATATTTTTTCTTTTCTAATTTGTGCTTTTTAACATTGAAACCACTTCTGGTTTTAGATACCTCTTAACAGTTACTTCAGGTTTTTTTAATGCCGTTATTTAAAATGTCGCCTATTATCCAAAAGGAATAAAAGAACAAAAGGAGTAATTATTCAGGAAAAATAATATTTTAGAGAATTATTGGCTTTGATTGAAAATGTTTCACGGATTTCCTCAAAGTTTTCAATTATTAATAAGCGCACCAGGCAGTTCCTTTGTGATACTTAAGTGATTCAGTCATTAATGGCAAATGGAAATCTAATTTGTTTAGAGTGGAAAAGAGTTGTAGTCATCACTAAAGATGCTGTGTGAAACCCTGAATTATAATTTCAGAAATCTTTACTTCCTGTTCAATAGCCCATAAATTCACTGATACTCTTATAAAAAGAGCAATAGACACTTCCTGCCCATGTCATACACAGGCAATGTGAAATTCTCCTCCACTTCAGGAAGGGTACGTTCAGCCTGCCACAAGAGGAGGGGGTCTGGGTGAGAGTGCAGCTTGGCTCTCCATTATTTTCCTCGGCTGGGTATTAGATTATCCCTATAATGGCTTTGTTTTAGTACTGGTTTAAGTGACTGCATTCCACTTGGAATTCCACCTGCAGTGGAATAACAGCTATCTGCGCATAGACTTGGTTGAAGGGCAGTGATGTTTAGTGCTCTCACAGAATTCCCCATGATGCTAGCTGGGCTGAAGGAGAAGGTGCAGATCAGTGCTAGGAGCCGCCTGAAAATGCAGCCCTGGCATCCTGGGGCTTGGCTGTGCCATAGAGGAGAGCTGGTTCTTCTCTCTGCTGTGACCGTGCCCAGGCTCTGAGGTCAGTTCTGCTGGGATGCCCTGGGTACTTTTGCTGGGGCTCCCACTGAAGCTCCCCTGCCCGGAGTGAGTCAGTTCCACAGGAGAGGCTGGGAAGTAGATGTGAGCAGCCACTGTGTGCTGGCCAACACTTTGCAAGGGTAAAATTAATTAGTAAAAGCCAAAGACATATGAAGGAAGAGTATGTTTCATACACATTAGAGGAAGAATTATATTTCCCCAAATTAATGTACCTGCTGCTGGAGGTAAAATAAAGAGGATAAAATAAAATTGCCTAATATAGAACATGACAAAATGACCGTACATAATTTCCCGTGACTAGAAATAAATGTTTAACAAACTGCTCCCAGTAGACTTGTTAAAGATGAAATATTTATTACTATATGTTAATTACAGGGTTTAAGCAGTACTTAAGTAATTTAAGAGGATTGGCTTAATCTTGCTTTCAATAATTTTATGTGATTAAATCTCCTTCATCAGTTTTCTTTGTGCTACAGCAGTTTGCCCAAACATATCCTTAATTAGTCCGAGTTTGCAATGTTAGTTATTTTGTATAGGATGAATACTGGACAGTTTTCTTTGTGAGTTTCACAGCCCAAGCAAAATCAAATTCCAACAACACTGATGTTCTTGCATGTGGACTGAAACACAATAACTTGTCAAGTCTAGAAAAATTGTATTACTATGGTAAAGTTGTATGTTACTCTCAGGATATAAGTCTCTAATGCTACAAATTAGTTTTGAAGCATCCTTATATACTTTTTTAGGCTGAAGTATGTGAGACAAATATATACTTAGCATTAAAGTTTTCCTCTTTTCCCTGAATGGCATAAGAGATCTGTAAATATTTTGCACTTTTATATCTTAAAATACTGTTTTATGCCAACCCATTTTGCACAAAATTGCATTGAGTAAAATTTTTGGCTTATCCTGACTTCAAACTGGTGTTGACAAAACTGTCATCTTAGGGTTGATGAAGAGCTGAAGCTCTGTGTTGCTTAGGGACTCTTCATTGCAACGACCTACTGCCTATTCAGAAGGAAAGATAAACAGAAATAAAGCAACTTAATCTCCAGTGATTCTAAACGGTTCCTAGTTACACTTTTAGATAATTAACTTCTCCTGTGATATGCTCATTTAATAGATACCTGGTCATATGTGACCATGTTTATTTAATGTGCTCTGCAATATTTATACCACAATACACCCTTCTCATTATAAACCAGACAGTCTTTAATTTATTTACACACACATATTCTGAAGCTTTTGCTTAGACAAAACTCTACAGCCTTCAGGAAAATATATCTGAGTGTGCGTGTCAGTTTATGACTGCTCATAAATAGCTTCTGAAGGGACTGCCAGGAAAAAAAAAACAAACTAATATTTTTCCTTCTTTTCAGCATTACTGTTCTGATATTTATGCATATTAAAAATTAGGGACATGCTACATGAAGTGTGATTATTTTTGTTACTTCCATTTTTATTTCATTTTCATTTATCACAACCCTGAAGCCACTCATTAGACTCATCAGGAAAATAATATTTGTCATAATGAACATAATATTGCACGGTACAAGAGCTCAATAGATTTATGCAGATTTCAACTTTGTGGTACCTGTCTCTGTAACAAAGCCCAAAGGGAAGGAGATCTCTGTAGCCACTTTCTGTTCCCCAGAATTAATTCCAAAGCCTACAACAAAGACTACTTGTTTGTGATGTTTCTGGCTATACTGCATGTGACCTCAGTGGCTCATTCCTGGGCACATTTGCATATACACTATATGCTAGCAAATATTTATGTGCCTGAAAAGTGCCTGTGTGTTGGTGCAGAGCAACACTGCCTTTTCTTAAAATGGCCCTGCAAAACTGAAAGCTGTAGCAAGCAATGGCTGCATTTCAAATTAATTTTAAATTAGTGATACATCTTGTCTCTCACTTGAAGGAGCCTATCCTGAGGATTGCCATTGTAATTTCCTTCCCATGCACCACTTCAATCTCCACAGACGAGCTCCCAGGTCTTTTTTCTACTTGGTCAAACTGGTAACCAAGAAAGTCTGTATGTCTTGCAGCAATAACTGTGCCACTTTTGCATTGGGCTTCTGAAAATTAGCTGCTTGGAAATTAAGTACCTTCTGTCCTTAATATGATAATACATGGCATAAACATCTGCAGGCCTCCCCTGGTAAGGGGAGCAGTCCTGTTGCAGTGTATGGCTTGTGCAGCCACTGGGAGTGATGGCCAAGAGCAAAGTCCTCCTGTTTGCTGAGAATGAGGAGAGCCCATCAGTGGTGTCTTGGATAATGCCAGTTTGTTCCTTAAATGAGGAAGAAGCTTCATCTTTCCTAATATTGTTTCAAACCAAACACCAATGAAGTACCTAGATTAGGAGCCCAGAGATGCTACAGTCTGTATTTCACAGAGATCTGAACTGTGTTGTGGAGTTTCTCTCCACCAGTTACAGAGGTAGCCCAGGGCAAGCCAGCTCCTAAACTAAGGTTCACTGAAGTGCCTGCAAATAACAGCCAAAGCCAGTCTTTGGAGGTGTGTCCTGCAAGGGGGAGTGGACTGGGTGCCAAACAAGCATACTGCCATGGAGCCCATGCTTGCTGCAGTTGTTTCCATTTTTTTTAATTTATCAGATGTTTTTAATTTGTTTCTTGATAGCTAATGTTTTTTTAAATTGTCTCTATCCTTTTGAAGAAATTACTGGAAAAATTGTCAGATATTTTTCAGCCATTTGCAAAACACAAGGAAACGCACATGACGGAGCTTAATCACATTGTAAGAGATTGTTACTGTGAAAGGCATAACTATTTTAGTTATATTGGGTTATTGTGCCATTAGTACCGTTTGACTGCCAACTGTGCAGCAGTGGGGCTCCAATCAACAGGAATCTGTGAGCCTTTTCCATTGCAAAGAGTGCCAAGGATAGGAGGGAGAGAGGCTCTTAGTGGTACCGTTTTTTCAGTGATTAATAATACTTGAGATCCATTTCAGTGATCAGAAATGTGCCTTAATGAGACAATTAGTCAAACCATAAAAGCTGCACAGCAATTTAGTTGGTGTTACTACTGGAATAATTTGCTGCGGCTGCTTTCTTCTTCCTGATTTGACTTTATCACAATAGTCTGGCTGAAAGTTACTGTAGAGAGACTTGGAGGCTAAATTCAGTTTTGAATGGTCATGATTATCCACAGGGCAGATAATCTCCTTAAAAATGAGGGAAAAAGTGAGGGGGGAAAAGTGTGTGTTTCATTATAAAAAAATTACATGCCTTTGTCCATGTGGCTACTGTAGTGCCTTTCAATATCCAGCTGCCTGCTAGTGCTGTGGCAATTAATTACAGGAGGTGTTTGGGGGCAGGTATCAGACTGAAAGGGCTACTGCAAATTTGTGTTTATTTCTTCCTTCTGTAACAAAAACACAGTAACGGGGCCTGAGTTCTCTATGGGGAGCTATGAGATCTCTTTTAGGTGCAGCTGATTTTTTGTCTCACTCTCACAATTTGGTCAACATATTATTCTAAGGCAAAGTCAGAGCAGTTGTCCTCAACCCATGCTTGTCTCAAAAGCTTGCTGTTTCAAACCTGCAGCTTTGTGTTCCTCAAAGATTGTTTGAATTTACTCCAGCTAAACATGTTGATTTATTTAGGCATAATATCTCCCCACAAAACTGCTGTTACTCTGACTTGGAGTTATGTCAGAAATGTCCTCAGAGTGATGTTAAAGAGGGCACCAAATACAGTAAAATTAACCCACCCAACAAACAAAATAACAAACCAAAAAACATCTATGCCAAGACTAGTCACACTAGTGAGCTCATTTCCTTTCAGTGTTTCCAGGGATGTTCACAGCTTTCCATGCTCAAGAGATCTGGGGAGTTTATTCTGCCATTTTTGGGAATAAATCCTGCTCAGAACTAGTATTATTTAAATTAATTTAGTCTAATTAATTTGCATTTACCTAAGAGGCCAAGAAACAATTTACTGCCAGAGCAGGAAGCCATTTGTTGGTGTCCCAGTGATGAATGCAGTAGGTGTGTTTGAGAAAGCCCTGCCTCTGCTGAGAGCTGCACTGGAGTTGGTTTATGGGCAGGACAATCTGCTCAGTAGTGGCAGAGAGGGTCAAGGTGACAGCAAGGTGTGAACAAACTCCCTCTGTCCAGGGCAGGTGCTGAAAACCCAGTCTGCTGTCTGTGTGAATGATTCCTGCAAGAAGTGCCCCTGGCCAGCTGTGCCAAGCTCAGTTGTATTGATTTTCTCAATCCAGCTCAATCTGAGTGTTCCCACTTTCTAATCTTGCTGTATCAGAGGGGTAGAAAGCAAAACTGTTTCAGTCTTCTGAAAGGGACAATACAATTCCTGCTTTGTTCTTCTTACTAAGGAATGTTGGTTTAATGCCTCTGTCACCTCTAGGGAAGGGGACTGACTCTGGACATAGTGATATTTTGACACACTGTTGTGTGGGATCAGTGTTACTGTAAATGTGGTTTGCCATCTCCCTGCAGATGTCAGCTGGTAGAAGACATTGAGTGACAGGTTTTCTTTGGGTTCTAGTTTTGTGCTGGGCAGCCTGCTGTCCTGCAGCCCTGCTGGAAACTGCAGCTTTGCTGCCTGCTGCTCCTGGGCCTCAGCAAACCCTTGTGTTTCTCGGTTGAACCCCCTCTCTTAGTGTGCAAAGATTAACCATCTCCTTTCATAATTATGTGCCAAACTGAATTTTGCTCAGGATGCCAGCCTTCTGGCACATGATTATTCTCAAACTTCTGAATTTACCTAAGTGTAAATTGTTTTAAAAATAAAATCAAAGTTGAATGTATGTTGACAAATAAGGAGCAAAAAAGGAGCTTCATACTCTATTTACTTTTGGGGTACATGGAATATCAGCTGTGATAACACCCAGTCAGTTTTAATCCTGTCCTATGGCTATGCCAACTTCCTTCTCTCTACTTTTGGGCTCCCTAGTAATGCACAAATGTTCTCTGAGATATTTGTGGTCAAGAGAAGAGCAGAATTGTAAACTGGTATAACTGTAAAAATAAGTATTATTAGCTATTAATGACTTTGAAAATAGGCTTTTAAAGTTGAAAGATATCCAGAATTTCAGTCTTCTTTTCATTTAATTCAAATTATTAAAATGCCATACAAGTAAGTTCTCTCCGAATTTGCAATATTCCGGGTAGAAACATACAACTAGTTCTGGAAAAGGTGCTCTATTCTTATTTGATTGACATGGGGGTCTAACAAGATTATCCTCTTCATTAAGAGACCTAGATGTGTAAAGAACTAATTGGTAATATCTTTGTGATGCAAGTAAACTGCCTGACAGAAACCCAAGCTTGAAGGGCAAGTGTCCCTGTAAATTGTTAAGCATTTAACACCACTTTTCTGGCTTCTTCACAAAGTGGATCTAACTTGCCATCCCCTCCTAAAGGAGAAAACTACAACTTACAGAATGTATGCAAGTAAATGTATTTACCTTTTACATTTCTACCTCTTACCCCAACACCTATAGTCCTTTGTGCTCTCCCTCGCAGTATTTGGATCCAGTTTGGCTCTGCTGTGGTCAATTCTGTAACCTGAGATGGATTCAGCTCAAGCAAAAAATAAAAATTGCTATTTTGAAAGCAGAGGGAAGCCCTAATACCTCTGTGGACCAAAACCTAGCAGGTTTTCTTGTGGTTGTGTGCTGGTGCATATGGGATGGTCCCAGACAGTGCTCTCCCAAGCATGGCCTTCACTCCCAAGCCATTCTCTATTCCTGACTGTGCCTTTCCAACTGCCTTGAATATAATGCACGTAAAGGATGTAGAGCTTAAAAGTGTAAATGTTGATAGAACCTGGACTGTTTATGCCTTAGGAAGTGCTCATTTCAAAATGCAAGTGCTTTTGGAGAAACTGCAAATAAAAAAATTCAAGAGTTACCAAAATCCAGGTCATAGACATTGCAATGAAATACAATCTCCCTGTTGACCACCAGGTCTACAGCATTCCACTGTTACCACTTCCAGAATAAGGTGATGTCCATTTGCCTTCAGGCCAGCTGGAAAAGGGCAAAGAAGCAGTGGCCAGGACTGCATTTGCTTGGTTCCCAGTGAATTTTGAGTATATCTAAGTTTTAGCACTTATAAAGAGGAGAAAAACCCAGTGTTAATGTAGTTAAGTGCTATACAAAACTCATCAGAAAGCCTATCAGCTTTAATCTCCATCTTCACTATTATTACATTAATGGATCTCCTTAGAATGAAGCTTCCAGCCTCTGTCATTTCAAGGTCTAGGGGTAAAAGGCAAGAAATTAATTTTGTACTTGTATTTGCTATTAACTGGCAGAGCAGCTGCAAGAAACAAAATGCATTTATTTGCAAGTACCACAGAGTAAGACTAGATTCAAAAGAATTCTCCAATAAGCATTAAGATGGTGTTATAGAACAGCTGGAACATTAAGTGAACAACCGTGATAACCCAATTGTTCATTGACGCATAATTCATCTTTCTTCTACTGAAAGAGTAATTTCTCAGGACATTAAAGACTTGAGATTTTTGTGAAGCTGAGAATCAAATCAGAATGGAAAAAATGATCTCTTGATCCACATATTTTTTAGATTAATTAGGTGCTTTTCAGGTTTATTATGGGACATTGTATAATGTTAAATTAATCAGAACTGGGGAAATAACTGGTTGATAATGCAGTTCCAGCAACACAGAAATGCCAAGTACTTGCCTGGGCACTCCCCGGATTTAAATTTATTTTAATTCATCCCTTTCTATTGAAAACAGGCAGAAGAAGATTCCTGTATATAATAACATTCAGGGTCTCACTTTTCCAGATTTCTATCGGCTGTGGTAAGGCTGTACTGGCACCTCAGTTGTTCTGGCAGGTGGAGGTACTTTCTCTGTCCTAGTTCCACTGTAGCTGTCCACCTGAAAGGGTCAGCATTTCTCAGACATTTAATCTGGCTGTGTCCACCTGTGAGAGCTGTTTTCAGTATTTTAATTCAACCTACTGAAAAAGTAGAAGTGGCTGAGGAAAGCCTGTTTCATAAAGTAGCATGCTTTCAGCTTCTGCTGCTGTTTTGCCATTCTCATCAGACAGCTCTCACTGCTTTCTAGGAAGCTTTGATGGTAATCTCAGACAATTAATTCACACTTATAAAATGGGTGAGAGAGATGACACCTCTATACTGTGGGCTCTGAATTAAAAAGCCCACCTGATTAGTTTCCCCAGGTTAGGGCTATGGCAGGTACATTGCAATGATCTACCAACCCCAGTGAAAAAAACTGGAGTGAGTTGCCAACAGCCCCCTTACTGCATTGACTCATGCTCTTTGTAAATTTTCAATGTCGAGCAAATAGGGATTTGTCAGATACTGAGTTTTTTCCTTTTATTTTTTGGGGTGTCTCTATGTTATCTAAAGCCTTTAAATTCACAAAATTTTCCTCATTTGAATACTTGTGATCACATGCACGCAATTTGATTTGTCCTGCAACCTTAGATTAATTTTGCCAGGCAGCGATAGTTATTATTACAGCTGAAGAGCACTGGAGCAGAGGAAAAGTGTTTCTCGTTCCCTCATAAACAGGAAATAGACTGCACCAATCCTTAACGAGATAAATGAGAAAATAAAGCTACAACCCTCCTCTGTGGGCAATACATCACTGCAACTTTAGGTATGGATAGTGAATTTCTGCAGCACCTGCAAACTCTGTGAAACCCCGAGGCGCTGCTCTTGTGTCGGCGCGGCCGTGGAGGCATTTCCAGCCCTGCAGCAGCGCCCCGAGCCGCACATCTGGCTCGCTCCTTACCTGCGGGTGGGAGGTGGGAGCAGCTCTGCTCCGAAACGCGGCACAGCTGCCCCACCCTGGGGGTGCCTGCTGCCTGCCTTGTCTTGCTTGCTGGAAATAATTGCTGAGCTCTGAGCAGCAAATGTAACTCTACTCCCAAGTACTTCACTTTGCAACTACATTTGGGTTTAAATGTTTTCATCATTGTTTTATGCGTTTATTTCAGTCTGTGTTTTAACGAGGTTTGTATAAACGGGAAATAGATATACACTGTAATGCAAGCTTATTTTAGTAAAAAAAGATGGAGGTGTTTGTGCTCTCTGAGGCGTTTGAGGAGCAGCCCTTTCCTGTGTCTCACCCGTGGCACAGCTGCTGGAGCCCCCTTCGCGGCATCGCAACACCGAGCGCCTCCGGCACGGCACGGTGCGGCCGCGGGGAATCTGAGCAGGGAGCCAGCCAGGGAACGGCCTGAGGCTGCCTCGGCGGGGATTTGCACCGGGGATCGGGAAAGGTTCTTCACCCACAGGGTGCCGGGGCACTGCAACAGCCTCCCCAGAGCAGTGCTCATAGCACCAGCCTGACAGAGCTGAAGAAGCGTCTGGACAAGGCTCTAAGGCACATGCTGGGAAGGCTGGGGCCGTCCTGTGCAGGGCCGGCAGCCGGTGATCCCTGTGAGTCCCTTCCGACCCGAGACACTGCACGGTCCTACAGCAGGAACCCGGCGAGCCGAGTCCCGCACGAACCGCCCGCGCCTCCCTCCTTCCCGCAGGCCAGGGCAGGGCAGGACCGGACCGGACCGGGCCGGGCGGGGCAGAGAGGGGTCCGGCCGCACAGCGTGGGGCAGGGCAGGGCAGGACCGGACCGGGGCAGGGCGGGGCAGGGCAGGACCGGACCGCACACCCACTGGGCAGGGCAGGACGGACCGGACCGGACCGGGCAGGGTCCGGCCACACCCACGGGGCAGGGCGGGGGAGCCGCGGGCGGTGCAGTCCCAGCTCCGGCTCCCGCTCCCTCCCCGAGGGGCGGCTCCTGCGGCTCGGAGCGGCGGGGCCGGGTGGGCTCGAGGGGCAGGGGCTGCCCGGCACAAAAAGGCGACAAGATCTTTCCTCTGGTGGCTTTTATTTGCGGTGCGGAGCTCCGCCCGTGAAGGAGCTGAACGCGCGTTGTCAGCGTACATTTCAGGGCGTATATATCGATATAGGCAGATAAAGATATTTCAATAGAGACAAAACATAACAGGAACAACATGTGCTATAAATACACATTTACTTTTGTCATAAATATATACTTTTTTATAAAAATAAAAGTATCACTAAAATATTTCTCTGTCTTCTGCAACTCACGCTGTGTTGTCACAGTCGTGTCCTGCTGTCCCCTGTGGCACAGGGGCTCTGGCAGCACTCCTGTCAAAGGAGCGAGGTCGGGCCCTTACACCCTTGAAACACTCCTGTTTTGAAGTCGAACGTCTTTTACTTTTGATCACTGTGAACATGGAATTTTATTAAAAATTTTGCTTTTTAATTCCTGCACCCCAGCACTGCGTGTACATTGGTGTACACCCACGGGGAGAGCAGAACAATTACCTTCTGAAAGTTCTCTTGCAGGGGGTTGTGTGCCCCGGGTCCCACCAAGAGGGCTTATTAAATCATAGCAACTTGTTACATTAATATAATTACACTTAGTTTGTCAATCAAAATTTTCTCTCTTTTTATACTGAACAATCTATTCCACAGTATTCTGGTTAGAAACATTTTTAAAGCTTCATATTTGGTTTCCTTAAGTGCATAAAAGTGTGTATTTTTAAACTTCATAATGGAACTTCATCTGCATAACACAAATAATTTTAAATAAAAACTTAAGAAAACCTGTTTCCTGAAATCCTTGGTAGATACAGCATGGGATCACATCCTTGCAAAACTCCTGCTGCCAGAGAAGTTTGTAATGCCTGTGAATTTTTATCCATCTGTTATTTAACCAGAACCCTCCAATTTAAACAAACCTGAACTGAGCCTGAAGCTTCCTGCACAAAGTCAGGTACCTTGCAGAGAGTGCTTTTAGCAAAGGTAGTGGCAAAGGTAAACCATGTACACAAAAGGCTTCCTCTGAAGGGACTGAACTCATCAAAGCTGCTCCTTTCAGATATTCAGGCTGAGCACTAAAACCAGATCAGCAAGATACAAGTACAGAATGATTAGCTAAATAAATAGGAAGTATGGGTGGTCACTGGTCCTCAAGTAAAAATATAGTGTCAGTATTTTCCACCACCAGAAGCATTTTCCAGAGCTGGAGAATGCAAAACACCTGTTACAGCAGCTGTAGACAACTAAGGGATTATTAATGATAAATTAATATAAAATATCAGGTGTGGGTGTAGATGCGTCCTGAGTTCTCAGTGACTATGTTGAGCACAGTGTCTGTGCTACTGTTAAGATTCCAGACAAAAAAGTAAAATGAGAAATAGCTAATATTTGCAAATAACTATTGGTACTTATGTAGCTAGGATTACAAAATAAAAGTATATATTTAATTAGAAGAAAGCTAACAAGTTATCTAACTATTCACAGTATTTTTATACACTTAAAATATTACTACAATTTTCAATATAAATTCTACAAAAAATATGTAGTGCTACATTTATGTTAGAAATGCAGAATGCTTTTATAGTGAAATGAGACAAAGCAAAGTTACTGGGAATGTTTTGAAGTAATTTTCATAATTATAGGAACAATTTAAATTTTTATTTTGAACTGTGTATTCTTTAAGCAAACTTTTGGTCTGACTAACAGTTTTCTTAGGTTTTGCTTATGTATTTTTACATCTTAACTTCTAAATTATATGAGATGTTAGGAAGAAGTTCTTTACTGTGAGAGCAGTGGGGCACTGGGACAAGTTGCCCGGAGAAGTTATGGGTGCCCCATCCTGGAAGTTTTCAAGGCCAGATTGGATGGGGCTTGGAGCAACTTGGTCTAGTGGAAGGTGTCCCTGCCCGTGGCAGGGAAGTGGGAACAAGATGATCTTTAAGGTTCCTTCCAACTTAAACCATTCTATGATAGCTTTGGGGCAGCTTTATGCTATAATATTATTTCTGTAATCTAGAACCAGATTTCATATTTGATTTGGACCACAGCTCATGGAGTAATAAAACATACATATTTTTCAGTGAAATATAATAACTTAAAAAAAAATGAGCCCAGCTCTTAATGTCTGCAAATCATCAGTTGATTTACTTCAACATTAGTTGAAGCTAATTAGAGCTACTTGCTCTAATTGATTATCAGGCCCACTGTGCTTTCATATCTGGGGTGGTGGATACCCTTTTATCCAGCAGACTGCTTAACTGCATGTATGCCACTCCAAAGAGGCAGTAAAATAATCATGGACATAGAGAATCTCCTGAATTTGTATATAGAGTTCTTAAACATGGACATATCTGCATCTCTAGGTTATTGCAATCAATCTATTCTGCTTTTAGGCTTCAGAGTGCTTCACTGTGTGATTGTTCAGTCCGAAAAGGAGGAGAGAACATCTCCACCTCTCCACAGGCAAGGAAGCAACCCCTGGCCAGCCTCAGGGTCTGTTCCAGCTTGGGCAGCACAGGATCTGCACTGGAGTTTGGAATTAAGTGTCTTCAGTCAGTGAGTAAGTTGTGTTCTAACAATGATACTGAACACCTCTAAGTAAGGCAGCATATTTCACCTCACTGAAAGTAACTGGAAATATTGGTCTCTGGTAGGATTTATAGGGAATGAAAGAGATAATGAGAAAAACCTCAGGATAACACTCACATAAAATGGGAATTACCAGACACTATCTATTACCACTTTCCTGATTGAATGTACTGTATATTGCAGAATATGATACCCTACATCTGCTATTAAAAAATAGAAAATATAAATCCCTCCAAGCGGGATGATGCAAAGCTGATCTGAGTACCAGTACTGGTATTTATAACTCTAGATTGGAGACTTCCTTATATTGCAAATTTACCTCTTCATTCTAGTTATTGCTCTTTGATTTTGTGTGGTTGCATTCACTCTCCAGACAGTCACAGTGACTAAATTAATGCCAATGCAAACAGAATAGGTCTTAAGTAGGATTGAAAAGTACTTATGTTTTGTGCTTTGCCACTCTGTCAGGCTGGATTTTGCTGACTGATAGAAAGAAATAATTAAGTCAATTCATTAGGGACAAAATTCTCCCAGTTCTCTGTGATGGATCATGTTTCCAATATGCTGCTTTCAGAACAGGACTGTGCTTGAGACCAGTGCAAACCAGAATAGAAGCTAAATTATTTCTGCAGCATTTTCAAATCAGGGGAAACATGCAAACACTCATGTTATGTTCCTAAACTCTGTGGAAATGCACAGGGGCCACTCTTCTAAAAATAATCAGGTTTTCTTATATAGTAAATAGACTGGTAGTATTAAATAATCTTCATGCAAAAGTTCAAGATATAATGGCATCAGCCTATTATTTACAGTGTCACTCTCAAAATTCCCAATAGGGGTAATTTCTTTTTTTCTTTACATGCAAATCTTGTAGTAATAGATGTGAATATTTTAGAACTACTTGCAGGGGATATTAATTAATTGGTGTGCCTTAGTATTTAATTTATGTCATATACAAACTTACTCAATTTTTAGGTGATAAAATGGCACAAGATAATTATGGTCAGAAATAGTAGTACAACACATACTTTTATGACTTCTTCCTTCATTTCAGCCAGTAAGACCAAGTCTTTTTTGCTGACTTGTAAGCAAGAAATGGTAGATTTAATACACAGAGTTGTAAATGTTGGCAACAATGAGAAACAAATGACACTTTGGTTCTACACTATTATAATACTAGCACTATCTTGCCTTTGAACAGCTATGTCATGTTGCTCCATCAGGTGGATTCAGGAGAACAATTCCCACAGCCTCTTAGTGCCGGTGTCACTGCAGCTGTGTGGCTGCATCTTGTTTAGCAGATGGCTTTGCTGTAGTAGAACTGCATTTGTGGCACAGATCTCTCATTGCTAGGAGACTTTCTTCCACAGCTTTTGCAAGCATGCCTGAGTTGGTTTCCTCACATTCTTTAAAGCTTGAGATGCAGAACAATATATGCTCTGGCTGAGGGTTGTAACATGCCCCGTATCCATTGGGCACCACAGGCCCATAGCAGCAGAACATTTCCATAGTAGTAGGAACCTGTTGCAGGGAGAAGGGGTGATCTTTGATTAATCAGGGCACCTAAAATCAGCTGCTTAGGAATTGGGAAAAAGAGAAAAAAATGCTACAAATGTTGGTAATGTGGTGTGAATCCAGCCTTGTGGAGTATCACTGTCTTCAGAAGTCCAGACATGGAGATGATTTACCTTGGAAGGCAAAAACTGATCTCAGTATAGAATTTGGTTGCTCTGTTTATTAGCTATGGTTTAAAAACTGGTATAATTTGAGGTGGCTATAATGCATTTCTTTGCTCAATTTATATACATATTTGAAAACTGTAAGACTTGTTATTGATAGATAGGAATTTTATGTAATCCTTGTACATAAAATGGATGCATAAAACTTCTCTAAGGTTTTTAATTTCTTAACATTATGTTGAATTTATAATGTGAAGACTGCATTAAATTAGAGAAATTAGCATTGTCCATTTCTAATAATAGTTTATAATTGTGGTTCTATATAAAAATACTTCAATGCAACTAGGCATTCTATTACACCCCGGTTTAATAATGGCATAATATGGCAGTGAAACACTTTCTTCTGCAGAAAATAAAAGGTGTTAGAAATCTATATGTTTCAGACTTTGTGTACATGGGGCCTTCACAAACGACATTTGCCTTTTTAATGGTGTAGAACAGGCCATTAGTCCTGCTAATAGAACCATAGAATTGTCAGATGAATTTGCTGAGCAACAGCCGAAGGCCATAAAGCTATTCAGAAGCACTCTTTGCTCATGGATAGTTTCTTGGAGAATTTATGTAGTAGCATGTTGGTTACATTCACTCATGTCTGAAAGCCTACAAACATTATGACAAGATCAAATTACTTATTAAGGTTTTATGCTGTGGCATGATAGTGTAAGTCTCTTTTGTTGCATAGTCTCAATCTGTTGCAGTGGGGTTAGTGTTTCAGTTAATGAATTCCTACATAGATTTCTTTTTTCATTAGGACTGCTACTACATGCAATGAAACATTTAATTCTTAGGCTGTATGCCATATAGATACTTCCTTATTTAGAACATTAAATATAGGAAGTATTGACTCAGAGTATCTTTGTATATGCAAATAACTGTAAATCTGTAAATGTCTATACCTGTCCAAAATGTCTGTAAGTCTAAGTTGCATGTCTGCATGGGTTGCTGTCTTAAAGCAAATAACAGAAGGCCCTCAAAGGTCTTAAACATAGCAACTTTAAAGAGTAAAATTTCCTTGTGGCTGTTGGCTTTTTGTTTCTCAGAGTTGCAGCCCTTCTGGCTCGTGGCTATACTGTCACTGGACACGAGAGCTGTCATCTCAGGGGAAAAAGGAAAAGAGGGGAATGGGAGTATATGCAGTTTGGAAAACAGGAAACTGAGCCCTCATAGGAATTTTGCTGAGTTTGTGCTCACTTCCAGAATTTCTGCAAAGGATTTTGGAATGTTGCCTATGAAGTGATAACTGCAGTCAGTATTTATGGTGCTGATGAACCAAAACAGGATTGAAAATGTGGAGCAATTTCCAGACTTCTTGATGATACTGCTTTTGTTCGCTTGCCTTTTTTACATTGTTCTCACTGTGAGTTACAAGGTCTGGCAGAACACAAATGAATTACCCTTTGCTTGGCAAGACCAGTGAACAGGAGAAACTCACCTGGCTGGTTGAGAGGATGAATCGATTGCTTGTCAGATAAGTCTCATCTGTAAATATCTCTGGCAGCTCCTTGAAGTGTTCCCGTGCCACCTCTCTGAGCCCTAGCAGGTGATTGTCTATTGCCATTCCAGTAACAGCCTGTGATAAGATGGGGTAAGACAACAGCATTTAACTGAGTTTGGAGGCATTTTGACTATTACTGCCTAGTGCTCTGGTCAGAGCTGATGAACTTGGTTTGAGTGATGTAAAACCTGTAATGTTCAGATATTACTCTGAGTATGTACTTTGCTGAAGATCAGTAACTAGAAATTAATATGGTGCTCTGAAGATTTACAGATTAGGAAGGAGACAGTCTTGAGGTGTATTATGTGCTGATGATGTCTGTGTGTTCATTGTCTCTCAGAGCTGAATATCATGGGCTGGGCTTCTAAAGATGCTGAGGGGAGCATATGGGACAGCAGAAATTTCCAAACGTGTTTTGGAAATTTCTGTGCATCGTTTGGATTATGTTTCAAGGTGGGGGGCTCCAAAACACCTTCAAATTGGAACAAGTCTTCCATTGCATCTGCAATGCAATGAGATGCTGCCTGCATCTCCCTCTGGCAGTTAAAGCATATGTCATTCCATAGAATTTAGATTCAGGGATCTGGTAGGTGTCTGCAACAGGCTGAACAGAATAACAGATAGATTTGCCAGTGATCTATCACAGATCTATGAGCAAACCCCACTGCTTGAGAAAATGGGGTAAGGGATACTAAAGCAGCAGTGGCTGCTCCCAGGAGCTGCAGCTGAGCCTGCAGCAAGTCCCTGCCATCAGCTGCCTATGCTCAGGTCTATGCTCTGTCCAGCTACCAACTGCTCTAGACTTAAGGCATTTATTAGCTTTAAGAGCTTTGCCCTACTAGTAAATGTGATTGAAGATGGCTAATGGGATCAAAAGTCAGCACTGGGGGCTTGGCAGACAGGATAGTTACAGAGTTTTGTTTCTTTAGGAAACCAAACCAAAATTTGGCTCAACAGGCAGGAATTGCCTCAGATAAGTGTATTCAAAATCGTTCAGTCCAGGTTTGTTCTTGCTGGTGAAAGTACTGATGTTGTGGACTGACCTGTAGCTCTTCCGTGGCCCAGGCTGAAGTGATGTAGGAGGGGAATGCTGAGCTAGGGACACTGTACTGCCCTGAGAGCAGAGCTGACATCCCTGTGGCACAGGACCCTTGCAACAAGGGGAACAAACAGCCTGAGAGAAGGCAGGATTTAAAAAAGAACATGAGTGTGGTTTTCCTCTTAAGGATTAAAAAAATAATAAAAGAAAAGTGTGCATTTACTTCTTCTCTTATGAGGAGAATAATTTTAAGCACTGGTAAGTGCCTGAAGCGGGGGGCTGGGAGTGCATTCTGGTTTGGCTTATTAAGAACTAGGCACCCATTGGTAAAGGAGCTATTTGTTCATCAGCCCAGACAGAGGAAGGATGCTTGCAAAAAGGTAGCATACATCAGCCCTCTGTTTATGTTCTTTTTCCCATATGAGGAAACTGACTTGATAATCAAAGGAAATATTTTGCTATCACACAAGATTTATAAGGCTGTTAGCAATGACATTTTTGCAACATAGATCAATGTCATGTCTGAAGAGAGGCCGAGACAGGCTAACGAAATAAACTGTGAGTCAACGCATAGGAAAAAACTGGGCTAAATTGAATTTTAGAGCTCCACTTTTAAGATAGCAATGCTACTAGTAAGCCTTAACAAGGGGAAATAAAATCATTAAATTGCTTTTTGTTTTATGGAGTAGTTTTTTTTGTTGTTGTTTTCCTTAGGAGCTATTACATTTCAGTCTGTTATGCAGAATTTAGTCAGACCATCTAAGTCTTACCCAGAGTTTAAAGCCCCAATGATTACATTCTGCTATTCTGAGAAAGGAGGGGTAGCTTGGTTAGTAGAAATACCTGGAGAGCTTTTTAAATTTAAAGATAAATTATTTTTCCAGTGGCAGTTTTAATATTTTCCCATGAGCTATACTGGAGGCTGAATAAATAACTTGGAGGGGAGAATTAATGGGCATTTTTCTTTTTCTTTCTCTCTCTCTTTTTTTTTTTTTTCCCTGAGAGCTATTGCACAGAAATTCCACTGGTTGTGACCCAGCAGACCTGTGATGTGTTGTGTTCATTGTGAGGTTACTGAGCTGGTTCAGGTGAGGCAGTTGCCCTGAAAAAAGACTTGACTTAGCTTTACAGAACATGTGAAGTTTCAGCTTCTAAAATGGGGTTCTCAGCACAAGGCTTGAAACACAAAATTGTTTTTCTTCTCTGCTCCTTTTTTTTTATAGTCCTGCCTGAAAGTAACACTTCGCCTCTTCAGTGCTCAGAATATACCTTTAAAACCACCTCTGAAGGTGAATGATTTCTTGAATATTATGAATATCCAAAGAGTAATCAACAATATGGGTTTATAGGCAATGGTCTGAGGCAAAACCATAGGTAGAAAATTCACTTATCGTAGCTCGTTATTAATATTTATTAATTTCATGAGTGGTATGACTAAGTTGTTTATAGAACCAGTCTGTGCTTTATCTTGGCACAGTGGGACGTAAAGCATTACCCAGACTGAATTGTCACATTTTTAATCAAGAGAAAATGAGTTGCATTTGCTATTAAACTGATTTCTTCACTGGAGGGCATCTCTTTCTTTTAGTAAACACTGCATTCAGGTCTTCAAAAGAAAACTTACTATTATCAATCCCTCATTGTTAATGACCTTCATTAGAAATGGCAATTTGGAATACCAGAATACATGTTCCAGCATACCAGTCCATCTGAAGATCAGGTTCCAGATAGGGACCTTTATCCTCTAGTGAAGAGAAATATAAGAAAATGCATAGATGATTACTTTCAGTAGTTTTTTTTTTTTAAAGTTGAGGTTAGTTGAATATGGCTATTTGGGCTATTAGAAATGTTCCTAAGTGTGACATAGCAGATACTTTCATGTTTGGAGATGCCTACGTTTTTCTAGTGTTTAAATAACTAATGATAATGTCTTCATACTTTCTTGAACAAGATGAGTAGTTCTTATTCAGACAGGCAGTGTTTTACTCACCAGAACAGAGTAATTAGTCTGAGCTGCAATTGCATCCTTAAGTTTCTGTATCTTCTCAGAATCCTGTTGGAGTAATCAGAATATATGTATTATTGAATCAACTCTCAAAGAAATAGCATCTTTCATCAACTAACCAGGAGCCAAATAGCAAGCACCTCAAATGTCCTTTGCTTTTGGCTCAGATGTAAGCACCCTGATACATGAAAAGCCACAGGGATCAATGTCCTGATCAGCATCAGCACCTGGTCCTGCAAGGGGTGAATGGGGTTCTTGGTGGTGGTTTGCTTGAAGTCAAGAAAAGACTTGCAGGTCCTTTTGTGTATTCCTTGCATGGATTTTGGGGGTGTAGATTATTACCAATATAATCATTACGTTTGAAGTAGGGAAAGTAATTGCCTAGTGCAATTCAGTATTTTCAAAACAGGCAGTGAACCTTCTCCAGAATGGTTTATGTAGACAGTAACAGTGATATTAATGAAAGCCATTACTGATATTTTACTAGCCAGTCAAAAGATTACTCCCATGTGAAAGAGCATCTAGAATTTTCCAAGGCTGCTCTTCCCCTCACAGATGCCTCACATTTCAGATAACAAGCTAGTAAATTTTAACTCCTGTCAAATAGCAGCCTTTTATATTAAGGGAAGGATCTTAAGAAGCGCTGCCTTGCTGTACATCAAGTCCAACACTGCAACTTTGGGAGACCCTGAAACAGCCAGATTATCTGTGTCTCCAGATAAACAGGAGACCTTCAGTTCCTATGGACGATGAATGATCTTTTGAACCAAGAATTCATTTTAGAAGCAAGTCAAGGTCACCATCAGGGACCTTCAAAATATTTTTTCACAAGGCTAGAGCTAGGCTTTAGTTCCCTTGTACAGATTAAATTACCAAATGCAGTCTTTAAATCTGATTAATTTACAGCTATTCAAGCAATCTCTAGTGTCAGTAGCTGCTGCTTTTACAGCAAGTGTCAAATGCAAGAGATATTTCTCTTGCTGAAGAATCAATCTGACTCAATCAATCTTTGGTGACTGTTCAGGCTGTCGTTTGAGGATAATTTTTATTTGTATGAGAAGAAAAACTTTTTTAAAAATTGGATTTGAATTAATGGCTATTAACAAATAATATTTTGTGGAGTTCAAGGCTACTTACACCAAGGGGTGCATCTCTTTGTCCAGAAAAAAGAATTAACCCCTTCACATTCAGAGCAGTGGTCTAAATAATCACCTTGGAATAGGGTTGTATTAAATTAATTTTCTAATGTTTGTGTGATACTAATATATATATGTAGTTCTGCCTGGAAAGATGACGATGTTCACATCAAAACAAAGATTTATTAATGTCTGTTGGAAAGAACAATCACAGACCAGTATAAATGTCCTTCTTATCTCTTGGTGGAGAATAGGCCAGGAAAACTACCAGTGGGTTGGTTTGCATTATGATTACAGGTTCTCCAGGGGAAATTGAACCATTATCCCCCCTATTCTGTATGGCCAAAGCATGCAGTAGAAAGATACGGGCGCTGAGACTGAGCTCCATCTAGACACAATGGCATTCTTCAGCTTGCTTGTGTGAAACAGAACAGTTTAGGGAGCTGTGAAAGGGGAGCATGATCTCAGATCTGGGAAAAAGGTGGGATATGCTGAAGCTCTGGGAGGGCTGCAGGAGTCAGTGAATGAAGGAAGGGAGGGAGGGAGGGGGGGAGGGAGGGAGGGAGGGATAGTTGCATCTAGAAAGATGTATTGAAACAAGATGGAAGGAGCATGCTGGCTCCTGCCAGGAGCACAGTCATTGTGCCACAGCATGGCTGGGACTATGCTGAGTGCCCTAGTGTGGAGAGGAAAGTGCACAGAAACCAGAACTTCTAATGAAATGTGATTGAGAGCCATCTTGTCAGACAGGACACTGATAGCAAATAAAAGCAGCCACTTCTTCCCTACTGTGTGGCAGTCACTATTATGTGCAATAGGATGGTCATAATCTGCCGTGAATTACCCACCCAGCAGAGGGAGTTACTGCAGGTTTTTTGAGTTATTTACCATGGGACTTATTTGAACTTTGTTCATCAGAGCTAAGTTCTGGGCACGATAACCTTAAGGAAATTGAAGAAGTAGTGGATGAAGAGAGGATTTATCTGAGCAAATTTTCATAATCCTCTGGGATGTTAGATCTTGGTTTATAATATTTCATTAATTTACACCTAATCTACTGCCCAGCAATGCTTCTAGCAATGTTATGCTAAATTCTAAAGAACAGCCATGTGGGCTGTTGCCATTGGAATGGGCTTACTGTGAAAAATAAACTGTATTGTGGCAGCATTTTGCATCTAAACAGCCACCTGGAAATTCTCTGTAGCACAGTGCAGTGCCGTGGGTGGAAGTGGCACAGAGACATTGAGGGAGGCTCTCCAGGGATGGTGGGCAGGACAGTGCACATCTACTTTGTACAGCACTCATGCTTCTGGCAAACAGATGGTAGTGTCTCAAAGAAAGGCAATTGTAATTTTTCTTTATGCAGTATATTATCAGGACAGTTTGGAGAGTTGTTTGATTGGCTTGATGAAGCTTTTCATCATTAAGGTTCAGCTCCCTTGAGGATCCTATAAGACTTAGTCTATTTCATAGAAACATTCCTTTAAAACAAAAAAGATCAGCCAGAACATATCCACATATCCAGAAATGAAAGCATGGGTATTACATCACATTGCAGGCTGCAGCAGAACTAACCACTGCAGGAGACCTGCCAGGCAATTCCCCTGATGTGGCAGTTTAATGATCCTGAACTTTGCATGTTCAGCCTGGATCTCTCCAGGGAGCTGAATTTGGGCCTGATGATAGAATATTCGTAAGACAGTACTAAATCTAAAATTAGATATTATGCTTTTATAATGTCACGTTTAGGCACCTTTGAATATTTTGGATGCTTAAATAAAAATAAGGGAATATTTATATTTAGCTTAATGGTTGCTCTGTGCAGAAAGGAAAATCCTGTAATTCTTGCTACCCTGCCCTATGCCTTTATGTTCTCAGTTAAGAGTTAAAAAGTGAGACTTGGGACCAGGAATGCATTATTTACGTAGTGTTTTGGCAAAGAAGGCAGAGGGAGCCAGCCCAACATACCGACACAGCTGTCTTGTCACCTGCCATTGCTTTGACAAAAGCAAGGGCTTCAGAGGTAGCAGACCTGATGTTGTCCACCCGGCCCTCATCGAACCGGCGCAGGGAAGCGCTTTCGTAGGTTGGGACAAGCCTCCTGTGGCACCTGAGAGGGTGAAGGAAGAAAAACAAAGAATGATTATTTTCAAAGAGTCATAAAGACTAAGAGAAATATAGGCTTGGCACATTTTATTGTTACAGCCACACTTTTATTTCTTGGACAGTATTCATCTTAATGTTGATAGAATTCTGTAAGAAACTTAAAAAAGATGGATGCTCACTCCTTTTTAATATGGAGAGCTGCATACAGCTGTGTATGTTTTAGTTATGCATTGCCAGTAAAAAATGACTTGTGTGAAAACAAGTCTAGTAAAACAAAAATTTACTGAAAGATCTCAAAGAATGTTTTATTTGTACTGCATCATAAAATAATTGTGTAATTAATCATTTACTTATGGGCTTGAAATATGTTTTATTTAAAACAGGAGAAAATGCACTGAGTGCGTGAATGAAAAGAATGAATAAAAGGGGAGTAGGGTGTTATTTGTGAGCTGGAATGAAAACCCTCATAGCAATTAGGACAGATGATGTAGACTGTTGTTTCATTTGGGTCCAGGTGTACAGATACTACTCCTTGCTTCAGGACACAGACTGTGTCTTTCAGTTGAAGCAGGTGGTCTCAGAACACAACTGTTCCTTAAGGTTTTCATTGCAAACATGAGATATCATGGCTGGGATACAGATGAAAATCTTGGGCTAGGTAATTTTTGAAGTTTTATTAATAGAGTATGCAAAATGGATGATCAACAGATGTTAAAGGGGTACATGAAATGTGTAAAGCATCTCTGGTCTTGACCAGGTAAAGACCACTCTAGGATTTAATTTGAATTAATAAAGAACTATTCATGTAATATGCTGTTCTGCAGGAAACCATGCAACCTGTCTTTACCCTGGAGTTCTGGCAATGTGGAAAGGAGCTTTTAACTTTGGTAAGAACACAGAAATTAGGGGTACCTTATCAAATCTTGGGATGCCTGTGCAGAAGGGAGCAGCAGTAGTTACCAACCTGTGTAAGAACTCTAGTGGGTGCAGGAGTGAATGCTTTTCAGCCTGTGGTGCCAGGGGTGCACATGTGGTTACTGCTGTGGCTCCTCCCAAGCTACCCACGAGGCAAGGCAGTGGTGTTTCTGCCCCAGGGACCTGGGTTCCCCAGCTGCTGCTGCTGCAGACATCCCTGCCATATTCCCTCATCTTCTCTATGCCAAGCACAGGGACAGCTGTCAGGAGGGTACTGGCTGGGAATGGCAAGTGTGGGACACAGGGGTGGGAAGGGAGAGCAAGAAGAGGCAAAGGCAGCATAGAAAAGGAGTGCTCTCTCCCAGAACCAGGTATCAGTTTCTATCTTGTCTGCCCTACAGTCATTAGGCAAGATCACTTATTTCCATGCAGGAATTATTTATTTGAATGTTGTGGGAAAAAATGAACCCTCCGTAAAAAACCCCACTACCTTTTGTACCTTGTTGCTATGAATTGAACTAACCTTACCTGTAGAATGCCAGCTGAAGTGCTACTTGAATGTAGGCATCTGGGCTAATCTTTTGTTTCTTAATAAATTCCTTTCCATAGTGCTCAAATTTGTAGGCAATAAAATCCAGATTTTCCACTGCCCTGGAAAACAAGCAGAAGGCTGTTACTGCAGGGGTAGATGTAAGAATCTCATAGAATTTTAAAGTTGGAAAAGAACTCTTAGATCATCAAGTCCAACCATTAACCTACCCCACCCTTTTCAGCACTAAACCATATTCTGTCCCATTTCTGTTTGCAAATAAGACCCAGAGATCTTTTCCTGGCAGTACCCTCTTAGAGGTGAGTGGCCTTCTGCTCTCCTGCTCTGCAGACAGTCCTGGCTTTTGGTAACTTGCTTCTGGTCAGTAACTTTTATTCATACTGATTCTACACCAGGCTTGTTATCTGCAGCCTTAACTGTGGCACTCAAGTCTGTTCATTTGAGTAAGACACCTTTTTTAAAAAACAACAAGAACAAAAAAATAACCAAACCAAAAATCCAGCAACCTTCCCCCAACTTTAGTGTTTCCATCCCTGAAGCTTAAGCAAGGGTCTCCTTTGCTCTTGAAAAATTTCTGAGAGATTTAGTGGTGTGAAAATTGCATTTAGGACCTGATGAAAGCCTTAAGCTTCTTGCAAGATTCAATTTAGAGGACTACTACCTTTATTTAAAAACACAAAGGAATCATTCTGCATCCTGAATGTTCTCATTCTTATGTATCTTTCTAGAAAGACACTTTGAGGTCTTATCTAATGCAACCACACTGGACATGCTTACAGCCGATCATGTAGACAGTTAATTCTCTACAAACAGAGCAGAGGCCTGAATGTTGAGAAAAAATTCTTATTGCTGACCCCAGTTCCAAATATCATGCAAATCTCTGACAGGCTGAAAACAGTCAGAAAATCTAGACTTTGTAGAAGCAATATTAATGTAAATAAATTACTTTCCTAAATTAAAATTGTTTATTCAAACCAGTTGTGTTCTGCTGTCCTCTATATGTACCCCTATTGCCCTGGCTTCAGACTGAGTCAGCTCGAACCCACAAGAGACATCCACAAAAACAGAAGACCTGCATTGTTTGCATCCTGTGCAAATAGGGGTAAGTTGTTTTTCCAGTGTTTTTTAGAGTTCCTAATATTTACATGGAAGGAAAACAACAGTAATGCAATTCCTGAATACAGACAAGTAGCTCCAGCTCTGCTCCTATGCTGCAGAGAGATGCTAGGTATGTGCACCTTGGTAAGAAGAGGAGGAGCAGGAAGACAGGAGGCCCCCTAGGAGGGAGCCCATGCAATGTGCTGGGTGGTTCCCAGCTTGCAGTCACAGCTGAGAAAAATGAGGCATTGTTTCTACCTTTGGAGTTTTTCTGCTGCTGATGCCAAATGTGTCTGAATATCAGGGGAACACTTCCACCTTAGTCTCCGTGGAGCAGGAAGCTCGCTCACTGAATCAGCTCGAACTAATTTCTTGGAACTTTCTTTCCTGTTGGTATGTGAGACAGAAGTCATTAAATTCCCAGGAATAATCCATTTATTAAATGCTGCTCTTTTAGCAGGTGAATTATTGCTTTTCAACAGTTATATGTGTCTTAGTGCCCCTGTGCATCAGGGGAAATTTGCCACTGGCAGAGGCTTCCCAGGGGCTGGAATGGGTATAAAATGTACAGAAAGGGAACTCACATGTGCCTGAGCAGGTATTCAGTGCACTGCACCATCACAATGCCATCGAAAGGAGAATGCTCGCACACAGTCCCACAGAGCCCGTCTCTTCCTACCACAAACTAAACAAGGAAAAGAACAGGTGCAACAAATACAGGCAAGAAATAGTGTTCTGGGTAAGTTATCCATGATGGAAAACTGACAAAGGTGTCATCATTCCTCTGTGGTTTTCTTATTGCTCATATCAGGAACTACCTTGCCCTACAGATCAGTGGGTGACTTACAGATCTACTGCAGGAGGCTTGCTTGTCCTGTGAAAGGTGTTGCACTTTCATGCTGCTATTTGGGACTGAATCCTGTGAGAATGTAAATTTTAGCATTTCCCAATGGAATCTGAAAATATGATTTAGCATCTGCTTTATGGTACAGAAAACCCATCAGTACAAAGACAGGCCAGGGTTCTCCTTCCACTTTTGAGGAAAATAAAAAGCGTATCTGAGAAACCCTTAGGACCCCATTTTATTGCGAAGCTCATTTGATAGCTTTCTCATAGCTTATTTTGAATCTTTTATTTTTAGATGCTTTCTTAATTTCTTTTCCCTCTTATTTGTATTTATTCTTAATTTTATTGTGTACACATGGTACTGCTGGTGACAACCTGCTGCACTCCAGTTCTGTGATACACTCATGCAATTTGTAACTTCTGCATCTCATATAAAAGCAGATGTCTAGGCCCATACTGCAGCTTTGCTGTCCTTTTTCTGGGCTTTCCCCCACAATTCTTTTGAAGTGCATTTGGCTGGATCTCACCCACTTAACTCTCTCTTGCACATTTGTATCACACACAGATCCTACCTCCCTGCTTTCCATGAGGTTTTCAGAGAGTGGGAATGATGAAAAAGTTCACCTGGACATTTTCTGAAGCCTTACTGCAAAGGTGAGGAAGAATATGGAGAGAAAGAACAAATTCTATTTTGAGAATGGCTTCCTACATAATCTGTGTTTGCATAAAAGGAAATGAGATCTTATTTCCCTAAGAATTTCTCTTCACCTTTGAATTACTTTGACCTGAATCTGGACAAATTAAGCTCTCTCACACTCTACACAATTTTATTTGCTTTCTGCTGCTTTATGATAGTAGACAAAAAGAAAATGCTGTTTATTCTTATCTGCTTGAAATATCTCTACATTTGACCCTGCAAATAACAGGATTCTAACTGTTCTGCAGACAAATGGTTTGTTCTTCAAAAGAATCTGCTAATAATGTAATTTGCAGTGGCATTAATCAAGAATGAAATACTGAAATGTATTTGGTTTTGGATAAGTTGGTGCAAGTGAAATTATTTTAGGGGTTTCTCTTTTCATATTGCTGTTTTTAGATATGGCAAGAGCAACAAGCATTATGCAAGCAATGTATCAGTCAAGGTTTTTTCAATTTTTCATAAGGTGTCAACATTGTTGACAGTTGGAGATTAATACATCACTTCACTCTGGGTCTATTGCAAAGTGTGGAAATAACAGTGAGATGCTTTAAAATATGACAATCAAAATCTGATGGGAAAAGGCTGGAGTAGTCAATACTTAAGGAAAGGCTCAACAAGGATGTCATTAAATGAGTAAACAGTCTGTTAAGTGAGGACTTAAACACATGCCAAATTATAAGCATTTCTAGGTTGTCAGGAAAATGTGTAAGAAGAGGAAACAAAGAAAAATATTGTGCTTTTTTTTGTCATTCTGGGATACTGGGCCAGCATTTTCATTCCATTTGACTCAGTGTAGAAAAATGCATTGTTTTTTTTATATCTGACATCTACCTACTCATCCATCTGCATATCTGTGTAATCTCAAGAGCAAAGGGAGCTTTGGAAAAGGTGGAAGTGTCCCTGCTTGCCCTGCCTTGCTCACATCCCACCTGCCCAGGCAGATGCTGACACCACTTTCCCCTCTTTCTCCAGCTGGCTCTAAGGGGTCCCCAGCACAAGGCAACGTGCCAGTAAGCTCACAGTGCTGTAGGGTTTTTACCTGCATGGGTTTGTCGTACCAGCGATTGGCCCCATTCCTGTGGCAGCCTCCTCCGTGCAGCATCTGGAATGCCATGTTTGTGTCGTTGAGCTCCACCCTGCTGGGGCTGTCCAGGCACACCAGGCATATGCTCCTCTCAATCATGTCTAGGGAGTCACGGTTGGTGGAGTCTGGGGACGAAAGAGTGGAATATTCACATCCTCTTACCTCTGAGTGCAGCAGTGGCTGGGAACCCTCTGCCTTGGAGAGCACTGACCAGAGTCTGGCCCTGACTCTGCCATGAGCTGGTGTCTGCAGAGCTTCTCTCAGCAGCAGATCGTCTCAGTGCAGGGGGACATTACACCAAAGCATTCATTCCGGTGCTAACTTTTGTAACTCTATGTATCTCTCACATGATTCAATAATAACCACTTTCTTTTTCTGCCCTTCATTTCCTTGAAGTAATTATATTACAAAATAAATCTATTTTACTCTTAAAGCCAGCATTGCTTACTTATTTTATATATGACACTTACAGAGGATAGGTGGAAAATAGAAAATTTCAGAGCTCACGCTATTACTGCAGTATTCTGCTCTGGAAAGCAGAGCTTAGAGTGTTTTTGTGTTGTTCTCCCATGAAAACCCTTTTCAGAACAAGCAACAGCAGGGTCTACGTTGGTTTTGTCTTATTGTATTAAAACCCTCTTGTCTCTCTAGTCTCTGGTAATTGGGTATATTGCCTACATCACATGAGGAAACATCTGCGGATGAGGTTTTGAGGTTTAGTTTTTGAACATGGTTTTGCAAACCCATGTGTTGCCACATTACGCTGCTCTCCTGTCACTACTGTACTGCTGAATAAAATGGGATTTTCTGTATCTCCTTCTGTTTCTTTTCCCTATCCTGACGCTCTTCTTATATGGTTGGACTACTTGGGGTATTTTTACCTTGTCCTCAGTGCTTTCCTCCTTATTTATGGTGTATTTATGTGTTTCTCAGTTTCTTTGTCTAGCTCAGAAATATTACAAAGGTTAAGGGTTTGTTTGCATCCAAGAACCAGTTTGAAGCATAGGAAATATTTAATTGTGAGCACTTTCTACAGTTCCTCATTGAAAAGATAGAAGTGTGCAACCTATAACAAGAACTTGTTTCATTTAAAAACATGTAACATTATTAATTGCTGTTATACGGTTGTTAACAAGATCAAAGGAAAAAGGGCTTTCAAGCATCAGCATAAAATTCCTCTTGCTCTTAACAGATCAGCTTTCATCCACTGGTTTTGCTAGATTTTGGTGTAAATGTAAATTTGTTTCTGAATGTTCTTAACGAAAGATATGAATTCAGATTGATCAAAACTTCTTTCAAGTTCAACAAATATGGGCTCAATTCAGAAAATTATTTTAGCTGAAAGAATGGAAAAATATTTAAAATTAGACAATTCTGATTTTCATTTGACATATGGGGTCATTTTAATATGTGCATGTTTTCAAGGTTTGCAAGTATGTAAAGTAGCTTGATGGTCTGAAAGAATAGCATTTTTCATAGTAAGAAATAATTTACCTTTCCAGAAGGAGTAACACGTTAGTCAGGAGCTAGAAAAAACCCAGACACTTGTTACCATCCAGGTTCATTCTCCAGATGCTGTGTAGTGAAAAAGAGACCAAATATGCAAGAAATTAAAAATGTGTGAAAAGAAGGAGAGGCAAGTGATAGCAGTGACTGAAAAGGAAGAGGGGGAGCTTTGGCCTCGTGCAGGTTATGTAAGGTACTGCCTATTGCTGTTTGGTGGCTCCTGCAAGGCAGCATTAGCAGCCAGGGGCCCAAGGGACAGAGGTGGTCAGCCTGAATTCTTGCAGGCTCCTTGGGGACCTAGTGGAGTGAAGAGTGCATTGTGTCCCCTTGCCACAGAAGAGTCCTAGGGAAAGCAGCTGGAGCACCTGCTGGCTCCTACAAAGGCTGGAGCCAAGAGATTGTGTTTGATGGGGCGCGCAGAGAGGTTGCTGCCCTGCAATATGTGAACAGCAGTGTCCCTTTGGAGTGTCTTCAACAGCATCCAGAAGCCTTATAAGAGAGAAGACACATCCCTGTCCACTTGGCAGTAAAGCTTTTCTAGTATCTCACACTTGCAGGACTGACTGTAATTGCAGTATTTTTTTCATTGATGGTCGGGGTGCATTGGTGCAAAAGGCTGAAAAGATCCTTGTGAATGGAACTTGCCCTGTATACATCAGCTTCTGGTGTTTGCAGACAGGCATTTTTGAGGAAAGACAGCGTGGATAGTGATTTACAAACTGCTCCCAACTTGCTCAGCATTCTGCTTTACGCTCTTTGATAGGTTTATATATATTTCATTGTGGCTGCTACCCACACATCTTGACAGAAATGAAGCCCTTAGTCTGACATATGGCTTCAGGGTATCTGGAGTCTAGGTATTAGAGTGAATAAAATTAAGCTGTACCAGAAACAGAGAAGTAGGGGAAAGATGCCTTTACAGAAGGAAACAGACATATCCAGAGGGCTGATCAAACACTGAAAAATTATCATGTGAAGCAGGCAATAAATTGCACAAGAACTCACAAACCATGACTTGAGATTGAAAATATCTGCAGGAAGAGCTAAAAACAGAGGAGAGTAAGACCAATCCTAAAACCCTGCAAGACATTTCATCCTGTCTAATTCACAGTTGCATTGAATTGGCCAGCTAACTGTTGATTTGGTTTTTTAAAATTTATTTTTAGAAAGGAAAATACGAGAAGACAGTTTTGAATCAAATTCAGATGCAGTACACATGGGACTGTAGCCAGTCACTTAATACAGAATTCACTTCCTGTACTTAGGAAGAGCGAGCTAGTTCTGCAGCCTGAAGGCAGTTACAATGCTGAGTGTGTTTATCAATCAGTGATGGCTGGGTTTATTACAATCTCACCTAGAAGACCTATGCTCTATTTGTAGGTTTGTGCAGGCCCATGGATATAATAACTCCTTAGGCTCTGCAAAGCACTGTACAGGTTTCCTGTCCCAAAGCATTCCCTTGCCCTGCCCAGCACAGACCAGCTGTGGAGTGACCCTTCCACTCATACTGCTTTCCAGGTTCTCTCTTCCTTTCTTATTTATTTTTGCAGGAACATTTCACCATCACAGATAAGAATGAAAAAAGGGCTGTAATGATCATACATCCATGTATAACAGCAATGAATTCACCTATATAGAAGAGCTGTGCTAACATGAATGGTCTGGGATGGGATTCCTTCTTAGTTTAGAGAAGGCTCACATCATGGTGCTATGAGATTTACTAGTGCAGAATCTGGTTTTTTCAGCTACATAACTGAGTTGGTTTGCCTTCTGATTAAAATGAATATTTTGGTAGATGCCAGGCAATCTAAAAACATTATGGAGACGGATTTGGCTGGTTTTTGTTGATTTTTCTTTTTGTTTTTCTTTTGGATGATGTAGGTTAACAAAGATAATTTTGCTGTAAGTTTCAAGGCATCGACTGTTTTACTTAGTATGCCATGAAAATAAATGATTAGTTGTTACCTCAATTTTCATTAAAATAAGTTTTTTTGTCTCCCCCGTTAAAAAGAAGTGATAGGAAGAGGAAGGGAAAGCTTAAAGATGAGAGTAATGCTATATAATATTGCTGAAATAATGGCCAGGACTCTGTGTGTGTGTGTGTATCTGTACTAAGTTTTTATAAACACAGATAAACTTGAATAAGAGAAGGGGAATCTTCCTTAGAATGATAAACTTATTTTGAGACTATTGGCAACTCTTGTATAATCCAGGGCATTAGTAAAACAGCAACATTTTCTGTGGCATTGCTGAACTGGAGATAAAGAGACAAGTTAATGTTTTCTTCAGGATGAAAAAGTAAATACTTAAGACATGTAAAATGGCAAAAAGAAGGCATTTATATTACTTAGGCTCAGGGTAAAATGCATAGGGTGATGTGATCACTTAACCCCCTAACCTTTATTTTCATCTGTTTCCAAGTTTGACATTCAAGTCCAGAATCTGAGACAGCTAAATGCTGCCTGTTGGAAAAGAGAGAGAGAGTGGTCCCCAGATAATAAATGGTGGCATCTTTCTTAGATGCTTACTTAACAGTTGGTTGAATCAGCCCTGGTACCTTCTCCATTGATTAGAGAGAGTACACAACTAGATTCAATAGGTGTTTAACTTGCAGATGCTTTTGTTGGATAAGATCAAGAATATCAAATAGTTGCCAAAAGCTAAGAGGATACATCATTCCTCTTGGTACAAAATGGATATGAAGAAAGAGACAAATCACAATATCTGATGTAATGTAATTTATGTGATGAAAAACAAAGAATGGAGTGAGAGTTATTACATGGCATATCACTTAAGCATACACAGCCAAAGGGTCAAGCCATTTCTGCTGCTCCCCTGGCAACACACATCTTACACGTACTGAGTTTCCTACTGCTGGAAAAATTCAGCAGTGGGGTTGCACATTCAGTCCTGTGTTTGCTGTGATGTTTGCTCTCAGCAAAGAAAGGCAGTGATGGTGAGGAGGAAGATGATGAAGAGAAAGCTGGGGTTGCTGCTGCTAACCTTTCATAAGGATCATCCTGGCCTCTGCCCACTCTGTTCTTCCGTCTGTTGTCAGCAGGCCAATTGGAGGCAGCATTTCCTCTTCATTCTCTGCCATTTTTGCTATCTTTTGTAACTGAGTGAAAAGATCTCCCTCACTGAGACGACGGAAATTAATGACAACATCCAAAACAAAAAACTGCAAAAAAATGACAGAAGTCAGAAGATCAGTCAGAGGTGGTTGGACCCTTTGTGGTCCAACATTTTGCTGTCACCCAAGTAGATGTTGAGATGCTGAAGTCCAGCCTGGAGAGCCAGGCCTGCATGCAATGGAACACAAAACCACTGGGGAATGGCCCAGGGCTCACCCCTCCTGTGTTTTAACACCAATGTAATGCCAGTTGCCATAGGGGATTTATTTTTTATATTGTGTGTTGGACTCAAATAAAATATAGGCTATTTGAATAAGCTTAAAAAAACTTGGAGAGAGAAAATCAGACAGTATGTAAGTATGTAATTTTCATGGTATTTGTTTAAACATAACCTAGTGAATCTAGAACATTTCCTGCACTTCGCTGGAAGCTATCTTCTCATTCCAAGAGTGCCTGCAGGCATGGCTCCAGTACTGCAAATAAGGCTGGGCTATAAGATAACTGTGGCCAGGAAACAGACTCTGCTGCTCCCTGGTTATTACTGGCTGGGGCAGATTCACTCTAATACTAATACTCTAATAGCTTGCATCTGTGCTAAATTCTTCAGGCATAGCTTAGGGCCCCTACATGATATCTATGCCATGCACAGGTGTGATGGTGGTATAATTGCTATAAACTGTGTGCCAATACTTGACTGTCAAAGAGAAGAGCATTTCCAGCAAATGCACTCTAATAGGATTCTTTTTTCTCTGTGGTTTCATCTCTGTTTATTAAACATTTTTCTTTGAAAGAGAAAGCAAATTAATTCTGCCACATTCCTCCTTTCTGCATCACTGTACTTGGAACATAATGTGGGCCAAGGACAAAAATGCTGCAGAAGCATCTTTTGGAAATATTGACCGCAAACACTTGGTAAGAAGTGAGCTCATACATAGCACGCTAATTGCATTTCTGAACAGAGATTAGATTAGGCTCTTCTGGAATGAATTTAAGCAAATTAAGAAATATAGAAAGGTATGAAAAAAGAAAATTAATTTACCTGATTGTTGCAAGCAACAATGATGTGTTCTGGTTCTGGCATTACATTACTTTTCTGAGCCACGAGGGTATCTTTGGTACGTCCTGGAAGACGATAGGAAGAAAAGAGTCCATAGTATTGCTTCATGCAGAGAGGATGACCAGACAGCTGTCCACGAGAAAAATCAGCAGGTAAAGCATGGCTGCAGAGAAGGACAAAAACAAAGCCAGAGGAAAAGAGGGGAGAGAGACAGAAAGGAAAAGAAATCTAATCTGTCCTTTGTTCTGTTACAATTAGATCAGGTATAACACAAATTGAATAATAAAATGAGATTACAGTATAAGGGAAATAAATGAATTCCCATACCAAAGTTAAATACATCATTCCTGGCAGCTTCATGCATATTCATTAAGCAACTGCTTTATTATCTCGTGGATATGGAAGTAGCAGGTCACAAGCAGCTTTGCAATGGGCATAGGAAGTTTGTCTAGATGGGACCCCGGAAACCTGGCAGGGTGGAAGCCAGCAGAACAGCTGGGAAAGACCAGCACCTTGAAGAAAGGTACTGATGAAATTCCCTGCAAATTGCTGCAGCCCTGTACTGTGCTGACTGGTTAGAGAGTGTGTGAGAGGTCTTTGCCTGATAAACAGGACTTGGGCAATACAGTGGGAATTTCCCACAGGTCCTCACTTTTGTGCTAATTTTTACTTAGACCAATGGAGTAATATGTGCTGAAAACGTATTCTTTTTTTGATTGGAAGGTAGGTGAAACAAGCATCTCTTAAAAGGCTTCTTTAGTGGCCAGGAAGAAAAAAAGAACTATTACAGTCACAATTATGATTATAGATTGTAAAATACCCCACTGACACTGCAGCAGGAAATAATGGTGCTGCTGGTCAGAGGCTGCAGAGACCACAGGAGGAAGTTCTTACAGTGCAGAGAGTTTCCTTCTGCAAAACAACAATAAGCTTCCAACTTGTCAGACAGAGGCAAGGGTGAAGAAGCAGGCAAGGAGGTTTACTCTCATGCAGCTTATGAGGGATAATGTTTTATGCTAGTTTATCTTGGTTAACCATGTCTTTAGAACTGTTGCAGTTCTAAACCAGGGATATTCGCTTTAGTTCCCAACTCTCAAATTCTCTGTATCACTTATTTCCTTGTACAGGTGCATAATACATACATGATTTGAAGAATCATGTATTTCCCCAGTGTTTTTATTCAGGAAGTAACAAGAGCATAAGTAGCTTATTTTACTGGCTACTGAGCCAGCCTTTCTGTGGTGAGACTTCCCTCCCCTGCTGGGATGTGTTATTTCTCTGAGGGGAGGGAGAGGAACAGTGCTGTTTTAAGTGGAGAGTGCAGTATGTGGAGAGTGCCAGGAAATGTTTGCAGGCTGTAATCACAGTGCTGCTGCCCTTTGGGTGTGGGGAGCACAAGCTTCCTCTTGTGCTCTCAGCAACTCTGTTAGGCAAATTGTGTGTGTCCTTTTGGGCTGCACCGTGCCTGCCAGACCTATGACTGCCAGCCATCAAAAAGGATCCTTCTTCAATCTGTTACACTGCAGGAATACAGAAAGGGCATAAACAATTGCTGAAGCACCTGCCCTGAAGCATGCTGTAGCTCCAGCCCTTCCCCATGGTGGAGAGGTGCAATACAGCCCAGCTTTGTCCTGAGAGCAGCCTTGGATCAGAAGCCCTGTGGATACTCAAGCTCTCCTTCCAAGCTACTTACGTGTCCAGTAAAGCTTTGTAGTCTTGCACTCCTGAAATGAGATTGGCAGCAAACCTGCAAGTAGCAGAGAGAGTGACATCAGCCTTTTGTCATTTGGCAACACTGGGGTGTTTGTGGGAGACAGAGGAAAGCCTGAATGATTGATGACACAGCATAAGGAGAGAAAGTCTTCTGGCTTGGCAAGAAGAGCTCCCTACCCCCACCCAAAACCTAAATTAATTCATGTCAAGAGAAATATGAAATCCTAGACAGACACAGGCCCTTCAAATGGTTAAACAGTGTACCACAGGAGGAAGCCTGAAAGTGCTTATTTAGAGAATGGGAGCAGAGACTGAATATTTAATAGAATCCTCACATGGGTTTCAATATCAATACTCATAACCTGTCCAGTATTAGAGTACTTCCTGTCCTAAGCAAATATTCTTTTTGCAGAGCTGTGGACAGGTGTATTATTTTCTGACATTGTCCGTTTGTACTGTGTCAGAATGGGAGGCTCTAAGAAAAATATCTCCTTGTTAAAGCACGTGCATTAGAAAATGCAAAGTGGAGTTTTTTTGAAAGCTGTGTGCACAATAAATTTATTCAGTAATGAATGGAAGCATTTGTAGTTATGTTTAAAGTAAAGTAAAAAGATGCATTAGCTGTCTATGCAAAATGTTAAAATAACGCGTATTGGTTTCAAGGTTCTGGCTGTTTTATAATAGCATAAATTCACAAGCAGTTAATTATTTCAGTAATGAGCAGCTAGAGAGTGCTAAAAGCAAAGAGGAAAATTGCACTGTATGAAGGTAGATTTTTACTGTTTTAAGAGCAAGAATGTCTTGGCAAAGGCTGAAGAATAGAATCCTGTTTTAAGGGTGTCTGGAGAGGTATATTCTGTGCTTGGCTACGTGCTTACCTTCTCACTTTTTAAATGATAGTAATTGTCCTCAACAGCTCAAAGCAGAAAGATTGGTTCAGGGCAGGGACTGATGGGCCTGAAGGAAGCAGTGTTCTTGGGGAAGAATGATTTCTGAATTCTTATTCTTAGATCCCCTGTGTTTCTGGTGCCCTTTTGTACATCTGAAAGGGACAATTTTAATGCCAGCATGGCCTTTTCAGTTTGCAGGGTGGCTTCGAGTCATAGTGAAGCCATGTTAAAGACTATTTTCCTTGAAACTGTGTGTCAGAAATTAGTATTTATTTTTTCACCACAAAGTGGTTTACTTGAATCATGTAGAGTAAAAAGCTTTGTAAATATTCCTTAAAAATATAAATCCCATGGCATTTTTTATGCAATAAATTTAATAATAATGACATCTTTTTTTCTGAATATCAGTATGAGTTACCCCAGAAACACTGCCCTCAGTCAGCAGGCCTCATAGGAAATAATTTTAATGGCTACAGCCCTTATTTTTTAATGAAAGCTGATTGTCTTTTTGGAAAAGCAGTACATTTAAAATATCCTTTAATTTAGTGAAAGCTGCAAAGTCATAATACGTTACCTCAGCTGGTCATTCACATCCTTGAAATACTGACGAGCAAAGATAATTGCAGGGCTGGAATTGACTGGGAGAGCCAGGCGGTTGTTGAGGTACATGTCATCCAGCCAGTAGTTAAACACCTGAGGGAAGGGGACACAACATCTTAAAGCTGCCAACAGCACACAGAAAAGCACTCTGGGGGTGAGGGGACACTGCCTGGTGCTCTTGGTGTCAGCCATGGGCTCTGATTAATGGAGCTGCTGAGAATTTTCAGTCTGGGCTCTGTGACCTCAGCTCAGCAGAAGTCAGCAGCAATTCCATAATCCTATTTCTCAATCAATGGCAATTTACAGTGTGTTCCATTAAAAACTAAACATGCTCCAGATTCTGGTGCTTTGGGTATTTTGTTGTTTGCTTGTCTCTACCACCAGAAAATGTTTGAATACAACATGTTAGCTCCTGCATAGCAATTAGAACATGTTTAAGAGAGGGCCAGAGTTTTACTAGTGATGCCTTTTCTCAGGGGGCCTCAAATATTTGTCAATGATGCCAAAATGCTCCAGTGCTAGCCATCAGACATTGTACAGTAGCAAGACAGAGCAGAAAAATAATTTCCCAAGCCTAATGGTTCAGTCCTGCAGAGAGTGACATGTGGATAGGGCCCCTGGAGAATTCCCTTCGTGTCCACTGACACAAATGCAGATTGCTGATTCTTGACCCAGACACACATTAAATTTCTAACCATTTTTTTTGAAAACACAGATAAACAGTAACTTTATTCCTTTATGTCTGAGCAGAGATTGAAGAATCATTATTTTCAAAATGGAGGCTTTCATAAAAAGATCAAATGGTCTTTATGAGAGGGCAGGCTTTGCATATGGTAACTATAAACAACAACGAAATTATGCAAAAATAATTACAAATGCATGCATCAGTTGAAAAAGTTTTCCTCCGAGATATTTCATTGCTGTTAGAACAGATGCTTCCCCCACAGTCTCTGGAGCCTTCAGGGGAACATACTAGAGATATACTCCTGGCAAGTTAAATTCCAAATAAAACCATTTCTAATTTACCTTAGGAATCAGGTATTTATTTTAACAACCAGTATTTAAAACTGTCACAATTTCAGAAAATGTTTATGCATCCTTCCTCTGTAATTTTCATGCTATAAGCGTTCAAATGAGCAGTTGTCTTCTGGAATATTATTTCCTATCAGGAACACTATTTAAATGCTGGTTAGTTTAGCCACCATGAAGTTCTGCGATCACAATATGAAAACAAGATTGGGCAGCATTTTGTTCAGAAATTAAGCACTGCTTTTAAAATGAAAGCACTGACAGCACTCTACACCTTTCCCTCCTGACTGTGGCAGCAATTCAATGGAATTTTTATGTGTGTCACACAAAAGGGAGAACCACAATTCACTGACATCAGTAGCAAGCCTGCAGGATTTCACTGAATCGATAAAATAATTTTCCTTGTGGGGATGGAAGGACTTCAGTAAAACTCTAATTTTCAGCTGCCATATTCTAACATGGTTAATGAGGGCAGGGTGAACTGCAACTTTGTGGAAGGGTAAAATTTACTTTAGCTATGACTTGTCTAATTTGCCTGCCTTGGGAAGCAGAAAGCTGAACTTTTATAAAGGCAGAGGTCTCAGCATGGTCTGTGTGATAGGTGTACATGTATATACATGTATATGTATATATATATACACACACATGTGCATATTTGGCAAAGTAACTTCTCCAGGGTAACTACAATGGTATAGTGTGACAATGAATGGCAAATAATAGTTCAATTTTAAAAGACTAATTCCTGTAATGAAGTATTCCATTCCAGAATAATTGGAGTGGATCAGAACTTTGGGTAGATGGCTGTGCAAGGCACTTTTAAAGCCCTATCAGAAAATATTTTTCATTGTAATAAAAATTCTAAATTCTGTTATTTAAGGCAAAGGAAGAAATTACATCCAAAAGGTGTGTTTCCTACAAGTGTTGTGGAATTTCTGTGTATGAACCTGAGTTGAATGAATGTCATCATTAATGTCAACAGACTGTTGATCTGAAAACATAATGACATAGATTTTGATATAATCTTAAAAATCTAGCTTATTATGTCTGAAATACTCCTTTGTCAGAATGACCCCTGTGAGCATTGACCTGCTGAAAGAAAACAGTGATTGCACAGAAAACATCAGAAAGAACTTGTAAATAAGCATCATCCAACACAGCAATTATTTTTTCCACTGCATTTACTTACCCAGTTTGTTGTCTTTTCACTTCTTTCCTCAAGCATTTGCTGCAAGGATTCCCCCAGGCCTCCTGGAATTCCAAATTTCTCCACGATGGCCTTGGTCTTTTTAAATTGTTCCTCTGGCACCAAGTGTTTCATGCACTGTAGGTACATGCCTAAGGTCTGTTGCAGTGGTGGAACTGGAAGTTTTGGCACTTCCTAGTCATTAAAAAGAATATATATTAGTGAGTAATTCTACTTGTTTCCAATCTGTCCTCTTGTGTTTTCTTATTTTTTTTTCTTTTGTTGATGATTAATATGTTACATCCTTTTAAAAATTAATTTATTCCGTTTTAGCAGTTGAGAGGCCTGATTACTATAAATGTACTGTTTGTTTCAAATGGATAGAGCAGAGGACTAGTGGAAAATTACCAAGGACACTTTTTCCTTGGTAAAAATTCTAGAAATCCTAGGACAGAGGCATGACACAAGCAAATACCCTGAACTAAACTCTAGGAAATCTGCAAATACATTACAAAATAATAAAATAATAAATAATAAAATAATTTCATTAGTAAAGAAGAGCATTTAGCTTATGATTAGTAAAACCATGGGTTAATATTTGTCTGATTGATAATATGAATGGTTATAAAATGATAGAAGTAGAAAACATGCAGGTTTGCCTGTTTATTAGTACTGACTATGTACAGTCCTCAATAAGCTTGTGTTTTACCCTGCCAAACCTCTGCTGTCAGTCAGTCTGGAACCCCCTGGAAGGCTTGATAAAACGTTTCTATTTAAACTTCCTTTTTCCTTACCTTGTTCAGAGCAATAGTACCTAAGAAGAAAAGAGTTCCATGCTGTCCATGCAATTAAGTTTCCTTTGTTTTTTAATGTAGAATTAACCAAGTAAAGTGTTATTTGTCATTTAAAAGCCAGAGCATTTATGAGGGCAGTGGGAAAACCAAGCAAGGAGGTAATTCATGAAAGACTGGGAAATTGCAAGAGGCTGTGATGCTCTAAGCATGGTTCCTCAGGGAGAGAGCTGTGTCTCCTAGTTGAGAAATGGTCATCTAATGCAGCTATCCTTGTCCATTAGTGATTAGTGTAGGCCATAAACTTTTGGAGGCTTTATTTTTCTAATTTGATTTCTTCCCATCTCCTAAAGTAGGCAACGTTCAGATTTTTTTGCTAGCTCTTGCTGTTAAGGACATTCATTTTAGTAGGATTGCAGGCTATAGTGTGATTTTGGGTGGAAGAAAGGATTAGCAGTTACCTGTCCCACCTGCTGCTCAGAGTTACTCCAGTGCATGCAGGGAGGGAGGGTGTGGGGAAGTGCTCTGAACAGCAAGCAGGGACTGGGTGTCCTCTGAGCTCGAATACCAGCTCTGCCTTTTGATAGCCACAGAAAAGTCAGTGAGGCATTACGTTCCCTATCCAGAAACCAAAGATTTTAGATACTCATGGAAATTGTCATAGGACTACCTGTTATTAATGGAAATGCAAATCCAATTTAGCCTGTAATACACCCAGAAATAAAAGAATGGCAATTCTACAGTTTCAAGCTATGTTTAGTCAAGACATATTTCTTCTGTCATTGATTTCTCGGTCATTGGAAACAGGTATGCTAACTAGTCTCTCTTTTTGATACCTGGCTTTGGCCTATCTGTCTAGGTAAGGTTCCTGTGCAGTTCATGACTGCTTAGAAAAAAACCCTGGAGGCCAACTATTGACTATACACACCCAGCACCTTCTAAACCAGCTTGAAAATGAATCATATGTGATAGTTTGATAGTGCTGTACTAGAATGAATAATTTCATGCCATCTCTAACTTTGTAGTATAAAAATATTTGTTGTATCATAATATCTATTTTACTGTAATTCTTCAGAGGATGTTGGGAGAAAAAGTTTAGTTGGTTATGAGAAGTACTAGTGTTAGATCAAGGTTTCTGGCTATAAACTGTTGCAGGATAACTGGTGTTCCCTGAAATTAAGAAATTGGCTCTAGAACAGAGCTTGGATTACAATTATGATATTAATTTACAGAATTAAAAGTTGTTAAGTCATCTTTTTTTTCTTTTTGTTTTCTCGGAAAGAGTTACTTACTCTTTCATCTTTACTGCATGTATCTTTCTCATTCTTCTGCATGTTTTTTTCTAGGTCAGGCATCCTTGCATTTCTTTTGGTATCTTTCGTTGAGGACAGAAATTGAAGTCACTTGGGGGCACTTATGGAGCCTGATGCCTCAGTTCTGGAAACAGAAAAGATTTAAAGTCCTGTCAGTACCCATTATTTATAACCAAAATGTATGAGGGGAGTATTCCCTGCACAAACACACACAGAGGCTTCAGAATGCAAACCTGAAGAAAAACAGAAGTAGAACATTCAAAGTAGCTGAACTGAGCCCTGTGGAGATTGCTCTGACATTATGTGTCTCATTTTGCTATAAATTTATTTATTTAGAACTATTTGATGCTCATAAAAGGTCCCTTCTCAGCATGGTTTATTTTGTCACTGTAATTTACTTTGCAATTTATTGTGACATAATCTGCATGCTTTGTATTACTGTTATATGTTAGCTGGAGGAAAGAGGGGACTTTGAATGTACTTATCTTGACACAGGTAATAGTAATGTTGCAGTTTTCTATATTAGGATCTTATATTTCCTTCCCTTACCATTTTATATGAAAGCACCACAGCCTTTAAATGTATTTTTCATGGCACTGTACCATGGGTACAGTGAAGTGCCATGCTTGAAGATGTAAAAAGGAGTTTGATGGAATTGTGCCTTTTCCCTCTGCAGCCTAGAATCTCACAGGGTACCAGTGCTTTGGGGCATAGATCTGGGCTGGGGGACTGTGTGAGCCTGCCTGTGAGAGCTGTGGTGCTGTATGACTTCGTAGAGCAGTCTTTCCAAATAGCACACACTTATTCAGGGAGACAGCTTAACCTGCCAAAAGTCACAAAATTCATCCATGACAGAGCAAATACTTCCACTCGTGTCTCTCTGGTATTGTGCTTATCCTGGTTTTCACTTCTAAAGATGCCTCTTAGCTCCTCTTCTGTGCAGGAATAAGCTATCTGACACACATATTTCTTCTGATATACTAGTGATCACACCAAGCAGTTGTCCTTCATTTCTGACAGTACTTCTGCTAAAGCAGAAAGAATTTTTTGTGTTCAGACAGGTCTTGATGGATTAGAGGTTTTATTTTAATTACTTTCCACTGTGTGTATGCAAAATATAAAAGACAACATGCGTTGACTATGTAGAAAATATTTTTTTCTGTAATCTTTGGAATTATTGCATTCAGGGCACTGGAATTATTTTTACAACAGCTTTTAAGAGCAATTTGGGTTAAACTCTACAGTGTATGAAAGTGAGTTGAAGTGTTTTATTTAGCAATAGGCAGAGATGGCTGTGGATTATTCCTTTCCTGAGGAACTAGCTTGCAGCTTCAGTGTGGCTCTGCCAATGTGTATGTGGTCACTGACACCTTGTGTTGATCCTGTCCTGCACTGGCTGTCAGTAGGGCCATGTGCTGTGAAATAGGTTTTAAAAGGTTGAGAGATGTCTCTGGGGCCCTGCAATGAGCCACACAGCAAACTCATGTTGGTCTGTCATCTGTTCACAATTTCAACCCAGATGAGAGACAATTTCCTTCATGGAAAGGCCACTTGAACCTACTGCACTGCTCTGCTGCCTCTCGTGTGCTGCACAGGGCTCATCACTCAGCCATGCACTCTATTCCTAAAACACAGGTTCAAAGCACCTCAAATAATGCATGTCCTGCAACTCTTGGAAGACTGTTGGCTTGCCCAGTTGTTTATGGGCTGGCCTCAGCCCCCCACCTGCACTCACATACAGAGCAGCCATTTTGTCTTTAGAGCCCCTCAAACTGTACACCCTTAAAGGAAAAATTCTGCTGGTATTCTTTTTGCTGGGACTTTTGTTCTTTCTTTCCTTATGTTTTTTTGTCAAACTGCAATATGGTGTCACTAAAAATCTATATTGGCTCAGTGTCTATGGGAAGTGCTCCTAACAGCCCTGCATATCTGTAAAAACAGTGTGATAAAGAGTTTGGAGGTGGTAGCCTGAACTGTGCTTTTCTCTGTTGCGGGGATGAACGGAGGCTTTGTCTCTGGTTCAAGTGCTGACAGCTTAGCATCACACTCAATCCTGTATTTGCTTAATAAAGGACAAGAAAACTGACACAGGAGAAAATCCTGCAGAAATTCAACATGACTTCAAAGTTGCTCACTAGAAAGCTGTGAGGTATATTGTCAAAGTTATTATGCAAAAAAAAAAAAAATAATCCTAGCTGTTTTTATTTACAGCTGGCTTAGCTGGAGGGCCAGGGTGAGCGGCTTAGCACGGTGGCTGCGAGTCACAGCAGGCTGGGGAGCCGGGTGGCCTTCCCCACAGCTCAAAGCAGCAACTCAAATCCACAACAAAAGGCACTGATCTCTCCCTTAGCAGATAGCAGAGAAGGACTAAGCCCATGTGCTTATACTTGAGTTCTCCTGACATGGTGGACTCGGGAGGCAGCTTGCAGTATATGATGCTGTTGGGGCAATACATTCAGTCCTCATCCATTCATCCTCACTCTCAATATTATCAGGAGGATAAGCTTAAAGTTCTCAGAAATCTATGCAGGAAGTTAAGAGGAATGCATGCGTTGTCAGGAATACACGTGTGAAGCGCGCACTGCCGCGGCCGTGGGCATTGCGAGCGGAGCCAGGAGCCGCCCTGTCGCCGGCCGTGAGCTCCCTGCGGGCCGTGGCAGCGCCGGACCCGTCGGGCAGCGCTCACGCTCCGCCGGAGGCTGCCGGCACGTCCCGAGCCCTTCACAAGCCTCATCCCCCGAAGGAGCCCTTTCTCTCCCGAACCGCCCGTCGCGGCGGGACACCCCGTGGGTGCCGCCCATCCCGCCGAGTTTGGCGAAGGGAGCTCGCTCGGCTCCGCTCCGTGGGAGCCCCCGCTCCCGCTCTCCCCGGCCCCAGGCTCTCCCGCAGCCGCGCCGTCGGGGCAGCGGCAGGCGCGGGGCGCGCAGCCCTCCCGCCCGTACCTGCTCGTCGGGAAGCTCCGCAGCGGCTGCCGGGCAGCCTCTGCGAGTCGCGGTGGCTCTGTCCAAGGTACCGCCGCCTCCTCCGCGGCCAGGTCCCCTCTGGGTGGGGGCGTGCGGAGGGCGGCTCAACTCCGCTGCCTCTGGCTCCTCCCCGCCCCGCACGGCCCGACCCCGCCC